>CM058166.1:3582500-4182500 GCA_030254885.1 Vitis rotundifolia
AACTTTAAATTCAACATGGGAATTGTAGTTAAAAATTTGCAATAGCACACACCCTGACTTTAAGGTGAATTATGGAGAAGTTCCTATGATTTTGTTGGAGCAAGTCATATTTCATTTAGAAGCTCAAGAAATCTGTAGGAATCCAATGCTTTAAACAATTTGCAAATCAGAGTTTAGATGACAAAGTGATGACTAATTGAAGCAAGCAATATAGATGCAGAAGACCAAGTCGAAATTTTGACCATAGGAAATCCAACAACTTTTTTAGTTGAAAATTTTCAACTTGGCATATTGTTGTTAAGATGTTGCAACTTTCCATGTCAAAAAAAAATTGACATGTCCTTTATCCAATTTGACATTAGCTAAAATCTTTCGAGATTTGAAAATTTTGATACTTCTCCAACCCAAAGTGGGCCTCGAACGTTTGAAAATTATTGCTTTATTATTTTAAGTTATTTTTAGGTGGTTTTTGGGGAATAAGTGGGCAATAGGAATATGTCATGTGTTAGGTTTTGACTCTTGCTATAAAAACTCAAATTTTATGTTTTGAAAAAAACTTCTTAAAGAATTACTAAATTTTCTTGAGAAAGAGAAGACAATATTAAAGATAATTGGTTTGTTTTTTCTAATTTATTAATTTAATTAATTATTTCCAATATCTATGAGTCAAGTATGGTTCTTTATCTTTCTTTTATGGTTTCCGTGAATGAAAACACACCTATAAGAGTTTAAAAAACTATCTTGAGGTGTGAAATATGAAAACCTAGGGTTTGAATCAAGGGGAAACAAAGGTGTAATTTGAACTAATAATGGATTAAATGAAAGACTAAAGTATTAATATTGGAATTAAAGTCCTCTCTAAGTTTAGTTAGAAATAGGGGTGGTACAATTACTCATTCCTTAATACTAGAGATTCTTGGTAATTATTGATTACTAATTATCCAAGGTTTTGCCATTGTTACCAACTCTAAGGTAAATTTATATGGAGTGGTAAAGACTTAAATTTTATAACTAAACCAAATTTCAAATCCATTAATTTATTTGGTATTTTAGTAATAGAATAAAACATTAAAGTTAGAATTTAGATGTAACATTGAGATATCAGACTTAGGTTGATTTCATTTAACATTATATTTGTAGGGAATAATTGATCACTCCGTTCCCTATTCTAAGATCATATTGTTGGGATTGAGCCCCTAAAATCAAAACATGATATAACAAAGTTATACTTAATTGTCCCTTTACTATCCTATTGGTGTATTGACATTGATTTGAGCAATCAACCCATATATTTTACATTGTATATGACTTGGGTGCATTAAGAGTTGCACAGAGGATGCAAGTTATGGGTTCCTTGTAAGTGTATAAGTTATCTATAGTCGGTTCATGGATTTAGGAAATCCAATAAAGATTGTAGTGCACCACCTTTTAATTGAAGAGATGACTTGTCTTATCCATCAAGATGGGTGTGAGTGCACTAATGTATGTGATACACACTGGACAGGACCTACGGTGAACCATGACACAAGACTATCAATTGTCATGATTCACTAAGTTACTATACTACATGGATTCTCAATATTAAAAGGATATTGAGTCTGTGCTAAAATCAACAGGAGGCTTTGACTTATGAGTGAGACCCAAAGTGGTGATATATCCCTATGGATTGGGTCACTATTGATGGAGGTTGGTGGCAAGACGTATTTTCAATAGAGACACCATGATATCTTATGAGATTGAGACAGGGTGTTCCTTTGGGCGATCCAAATGACATATGATTATGAAATCTATGGTTATAGTAATTCCGTTAGTGGAATTTGATATATGTTCCTTGGAGTTAAAGTATGTTAGTTGATCACATAATAAGTGAGATTTGTAATTGAAGGATTCAAGAGGTAATCTTTATAGGTGATAACACTACCTTGTTAGATTAAGGATATTAGTTCATGGGGAGTCTAGATGCAGTGGATAGTAGGTAATGGTCCTGACCTTCGTTTTATTGTTATTTACATAGGGTACTGGATTGCAATTGGTTTTTTTTAATGAAATGTTGAATCAATTTCAGAATTGGATTATGAGGGAGCCAATATTCCTATAAGTCTCAATGGTCCCCATTCTAACCTCATATACTATGATGTCACAGTTTATGAGGGTTGAATTGACTTTAGGTTCATTCTTGTGCATAAGGGCATTTTGGTCATTATACAAGGTTATATAGGGGATAGTGAACTAAGTCTCTAGTTTGGACTAATTGATTAATTATATGACTCCATGTCGTTAATTAATTAATTAGGACCGTTTTGAGTTAAATTAAGTGACTTAAGCCTTGATAAGCTTAAGTCACTTAAACCCAATAGGCAACCCTATAAATACCTTTTTATGGGTTTGGGTTTCTTACTAACTTTTTAGTAAGAGTTGTCTTCCACTTTCAGAGAAAGAGAGAGCCATTGCTTCCTCCTTTCTATTGCTCACACTTTTGAGTGCCAAGATAGTGGTTTGAGTTATTGGGTGGAAGATTTTGGGTGTATAAGGCCTCTGGACTCTTCAAGCTTTTTCTTCATTAGATGGATTTTGATTTAGGAACATTCATATCACAAGTGTGAGCATTGTTTCTCTAGATCTTTATCCTAATATGGTTTTTGAAGCCATTATTTTTTGTTGCATTAGATCTAGAGATTCATATGGATAGATGCATGCAGCCTACGAGATATAGGGCATGAGAACGAAGTAATCTAGGGTTCCCAACACATATTAGGTGCATGAATTTTTCTCATGGTTCTAGATCCTAGCAATGAAGCAAAAATATAATTTTTTTTTCTTTTTAACAAAAGGATCTAGATTAAAAGTGATTTAAAGAACTTTGCTTCAGATTTTGATGTTCCCAAATCTAATCCATTTAGTAAAGAACAAGCCTGAAGTATCTGGAGTTTTTGTACACCTAAGATCTTCTACCCAATGACTCTATCTTGATCTTAGCACTTTAAAGGATAGGTCTTTAGAAGAAAGGATACTGTGACTTTCTTATCTTTAGAGGTGATTAAAACCCTAAACCCTAAGGTGTATTTATAGGATTATCTAATTGGGCTTAGGTGACTTAAACTCACTAGAGGCTTGGGTCACTTAATTTAGCTCAAAATGGGTTTTAATGATTAATTAACCTCATAAGGCCATCTAATTAATCAATTAGCCCAATCTAGAGACCTTATTCACTAACCATTTTGCAACCTCTCATAATTATACCAAAGTGCCTTTATGCACAAAAGTGAACCTAAAGCTAATCTAACCCTCATAAATTGTATCATCAAGGTATATGAGCTTGAGTGGGAACTATTAGGACCATAGGAATACTAGCTTCCTCAAAATCTTTAAAGTTGATTCAACAGCCTACTACAGATAATCAACTACACTCCAATACCCAATGTGAATAACAATGAGACAAAACTTGGGTTTGTGACCTACTATCTACTGCATGTAAACTACTTATAAACTAGTGTTCATAATCAAACAAGGAAGTGTTATCACCTATCAAGATTACCTCTCCAATAATTGAGTCACAGATCTCACTTATTATGCGATTAAATGACATTAGCTTATAAAAAACGTATGTCAAATTCCACTTAAGGAATTACTGTGTGCCATAGATTTCCTAATCACATGTCCTTTGGATCACCCAAGGGGACACACTATCTAAACAATCTCATGAAATATCATGGCGCCTCTATTGAGAACACTTGTTGTTTTCAGCCTTCATCAACAGTGATTCAATTCATAGCGAATATATGATCCAATCATGATTTCACTTGTAGGTTAAAGCCACTACTAACTTCTACACAAGCTCAATATCCTCTCAAGGTTGAGAGTCTATGCGATATAGTAGCTTGGTAAATCATGACCATCGATAGTTTGCGTCATGATTCACCATAAGTTTTGTCTAATGTGCATCACATACATTAGTGTACTCATCATGGGAAACCCATCTTGATGGCTAAGATAAACTATCTCTCCAATTAGGAGGTGGTGCATTGCCCAAATCCATGAATTGACTGTGGACAATTTATCTATTTACAAGAAACTCATGACTTGTATTCTTTATGCAACTGCTAGTGTACCCAAGTCATGTACAATATAAGGGATATGGACTGAATATTCAAATCAATGTCAACATATTAAATGGATAACAATGGAACAGTTAAGTCTAACTTTGCTACATCATGTCTTGATCTTAAGAGCTCAATTCTAATAATATACTATCTCAACCCCATGATATTATGATACCTTTATTGAGAATATCTATTACTATATGCTTAAACTACCAATCACTCAATCTATAAGGAATATATGATTATATTAGGATCTCAATCGTGAGGTCAAAGTCGCTAATAAAAAAACTAGTGCAATATTTCCTTAAAGTTGAGAACTCACGTAATACAGTAGTTTGGAGAAGCCATGTCAACTTGATAGTCATTCAATTATGACTCTCCGTAGAACTTGTACTATGTAACATACATACTAGTACTTATACCATGAGAAAACCAAGACTAGTCATCTCACCATTTTGGAGGTAATGAATTATGGCTTCTAGATTATCGAAGTTTATGAATATCATATTGTAAAGAACCCATGACTTGAATCTTCCATACAACTCCTAATGTATTCAAGCCATATATAATTTAAATGATATAAACCTAAATGCTTAAACAAGTAAATAATCAAATAGATAATGCAAATAAGATAGAAAAATTAATACCATATAAAATAATGAATCAAGTTTGCTACATAATAGTTACACTACTCACACCTAGGTATGAACTTCTAACAATTGGATTTCATAATATCAACATGTTAGAGCTGAGAAGGGTTTCATGTGGAAGGACCTATGGATTGTGAACGCTCTTGTTTTATCTTAGTTCAAGTAGTGAAAGATCACCTTTTGATATATACTTGCTTGGTTTTTTGGTCCATCTCTATCAATGTGTGCCTTTGTAGATTAGGATGATCACTTCTACTCTTTTTTTATGTAAGTGTCCTAATAAGGTTACTGATTTTTTGCAAGGAGATCCTTTCCATTGCCTTAGGTTTTGCTTTCCTTATTCCATTTGCTTTTGGTGATGCTAAGAAAACTAATTAATCCTTCTCTAATTATGCATCTAACTAGAATAAGAGAACCGAACTTGTGTTTAACATAGAAGATGCGATGTTACTTACTATCTGCAGAAGGATAATGATCCTCTGAAAAGGTCATATAGGAGATATGTATCACCTGATAACCCTTGGACTTTGTAAAAGACAATAAAGGGGAGGTTACACAACAACATAGAATAATTTTTTTTTTTTTTTTTTAAAAAAAGATAGATGAGAGAGGAACATTGTCTTACCTTCATAGCCCTCCTCCAAAAGTATAAGGCGAAGGTTGTCCTTACTTAACGACCCTCTTGACCCTTTTGTTCATCCATTATAGTGGCAAGTTGACCTGGTAATTCCCTTAGCAAATACCTTCATGTATGCGATAAAGAGGACACAACAATATCTAATATCATTTAACCAATATTTTCGCCATAGATATACGTATCATTTCATTTTCATCATGGAGTCTAACAAGACTATGTATTAAAAAAACATTAGGGTCATGTTTGATTGACTTGTTAGTAGGAAATAGGATAAAAGATTATATAACATATTATATCTTATGTTTGGTTAGCAGTGAGATATGATAAGTTATATTCAACATTATTTTTTGTATCCTCTTTAAATGAGATATAGTAATCTGAAGTTGGAATATGAAATATACATATTCCATGTATCATAAGTTTATTTCTTTCATCCATTTTTTTTTTCAAATTTTATTTTTACGTAAAATATTTTGCAAAATAAAAAAAATGACTAAAAATAAATAAATTTTTCGTTTGGAAAAAAAGAATTTAAAAAATACATGTAGAATACAACCAAAATAATACTAATATATAGTATTATTTAATGTATACAAATGCTTTTATATATTTAACAAAATAATGTGATATCTTTTACTTATAAGTTTTAAATATTTTATTCATAAATATTATTAACAAAGAAATAAGATTTACTTAATAAATTATAAACTCTAGAATGATTTCCAAATGATACCAAACATGTTAGAAATTTCATATATTTGTTTTCAAACATTGAGATGCAATGTCTTTCGTTTTGTTGTTTAATCTTTTTATAAACCAAATAAGAGCACGGTCTAATATATCTCATCAAATATAATATACTATGGCATCATCTCCATTGAATATGATATCAAGAATATCATATCACTTGTAAATAATATCCAAAGATATTCGTGGATATGCATATCCTATTATGCATATTACCCTATGATCCGTATATCCTATCATATCAAGTTAGACAATTTCATATACCAAAGAAAACACCCAAAGATTGCAACACATTTACAAAAAGATAAATTAATAAAATTAATAAAATATTTAAATTATATATGTGTAAATAAAACCATATATAAAAACAAAAAATAAATAAATATAATAAACATAAATTTTTAAGTCATCTATAACAAAACTTTGGTTTGTTGTTGAGCTATGTTCAAATCTTTTTGGCCTCATGTTTACAACAGGAGTCTCCTGCTTTGTTCCAAATTTCCAATGAAGAATGTAGGCTTGGCTTGAGGAAACAGTTTTCTTCTTCACATAGGGTTTCTTTTCTTTTCTGTTTTTTTGGGCCTCTTTCTTCTTTGTTCCTGTTAGTTGAAACAGTTAAGAAGCTCCTCATTGTCAAGTCCTGCTCAATCCCTCATTTTGCCAAGACTCCAAGACTTGTTAAGAAAAAAGAGCTAAGAAGAAATTAACTCAAAATCTCACAACACATTGTTGATAATTATCTTTTTTTCATTGAAATGATGAATTTCAAATGTTTACAACACCCATCAATGTGTGGGGAAGAAGTTCATGATGACAAAGAAAAATAATGGGACTTTGATGGAAGGTAATGACTGAAACCAATCTGCTTCTTCAGCTGTAACAAGGGAACATATACAAAGAAGATGAATAAGAACCAACCTAAACTTCCCAACCCCTTAGCGTCGTGGCACGAGCAACTCGCTTCACTGCCAATGTGAAGGCTCCCATTCGAAGACTGCAGTTGTGTGATTGACACATTGCCTTAATGTTATGAAAAGCTTTGGTCATGTACTTCTGAAGCTCACACGTTACCACTGGCGCTATGCTGCCTCCTCGTCATCGTGCAGCACTCCTATAAAGGTTAATATAAAATATACAATTCTTTGAGACTCCCCAAGGGGAACGGGATCATGCAATAAAAGATTACTATCAATTAAGCTGGTACAACCACTACGTCTATTGTAGTACTACTTTCGCTGCTCTTCTACTCCCTGGCACTCGTGTCATTATTCACCTTCTCTTCTTCCCACATAAAACCTTGAATATTCTCTGCCAATATAAAACCATTAATCCTAAGATGTTACTACGACTTTCCCCATCAATTATCTGTGTTTCAAACGATATAATTTGTCGTAAAACCCGTGATATATAAGAAATATAGAGGGATTTACCTAAACCCACTCAAAATAGCTCACGGTCACACCTCCAGCATTAGCATAGATGTCAGGGAGGATTACGACTCATTTCTTGGATAGAATCTGCAGAGATGTCATCAATGCCAACTTCTTCTTCTATGGTATTTAAGTATGTACCATACACAAATACTATGTAACCTCATCAGCTTTTGGATCAGTAGGATGATTTGCTGCTTTTATTATGAACTTTGCCTTAACATCCACAGCATTTTCTCTTCAGAGGGAAAAAACATAAATGAGTTTAGATGAAATCATCTGGATACAACGATCGTACACACAAAATGAAGTAGACACATCTCAATACCATGAAGAAACATGATGCAACTCTGTTTGGGATACCATGTTGAATCAGAATGCTGCAATTGTATCAAATTGCCATAAAATGAATTGCCAAAGTTAGGTAAAGATGTTACACATGTTCTGTTACCCTTTTATTGTGGGGAGAAGTTTCATGAAATGTGCTTGTGCTGTATTTAGTCATTAAGTGATATCCAACCGTCTTTCTGGTTAGAGGCCAAAAACCTCGCAACTCTTTTTATGGTAAAAAGTGGAAAAGAGTATGATTTTACTTCCTTTAACCTAACCCATCCCAAACAGAGTTGCATCATGTTTCTTCATGGTATTGAGATGTGTCTACTTCATTTTGTGTGTACGATCGTTGTATCCAGATGATTTCATCTAAACTCATTTATGTTTTTTCCCTCTAAAGAGAAAATGCTGCGAATGTTAAGGCAAAGTTCATAATAAAAGCAGCAAATCATCCTACTGATCCAAAAGCTGATGAGGTAACATAGTATTTGTGTATGGCACATACTTAAATACCATAGAAGAAGAAGTTGGCATTGATGACATCTCTGCAGATTCTATCCAAGAAAGGAGTCGTAATCCTCCCTGACATCTATGCTAATGCTGGAGGTGTGACCGTGAGCTATTTTGAGTGGGTTCAGGTAATTCCCTCTATATTTCTTATATATCACGGGTTTTACGACAAATTATATCATTTGAAACACAGATAATTGATGGGGAAAGTAGTAGTGACATCTTAGGATTAATGGTTTTATATTGGCACTGAAATTCATTAGATGCTCAGTCTCTTCTTTGTGCCTAAGCAAATCCACTATATCAAGCCCATTTTGGTTCTTTACAGCTCCAGTGATGTCACTTACTGCTATGATTTTGCCACCTCTCTCACTGATGAGTCTTGCTACCCAAGATCTAACATTGCCAAAACCCTGAAAAGTTTTTTTATTTTCCATTTAAATAACCAAACTTTCTAACCACACATCAAGAACAGAAATAAAAAGGATTTAATCCAATATTTTACCTGAATAACAAATGTCAAACCCTTGATTGACTTCCCATGTTGCGCAAGTAAAGCTTCAGTTGTGAAAACAACACCTCGACCAGTTGCAGCCTCCCTACCGAGGGATCCACCAAGATCCTAAAAGCCCAAATGTAAATGAGGCCAAAGAACAAGAAACAACAGTTACAAATTCGTTTCTCAACTTCAAAGGTTTACACAAATCTAAATCATAGATGCTTGGTTTTTTGTCGCAAATACTTACTATTGGCTTTCCAGTCACTACAGCTGGTGAGTGACCATGGAATTTTGAGTACTTGTCCAAAATCCATGCCATAGTTTGCCCATATTTATAAATATTTCAGCTTCATGAATGAGAGAATATTTCAAGAGTGTTACTGACAAAAGATAACCTGAGCATTAGTTCCCATGTCTGGTGCAGGTACATCGGTAAGAGTTCCAATAAGATCATGAATCTTTTGAGTAAAGACACGAGTGAGATGTTCCAATTTGCTCATACTCAAGTCCCTTGGGGTGCACCCAATGCCACCCTTTGCACCACCATAGGGAATGTCGACTACAGCGGTCTTCCACGTCATCAATTGAGCCAGCGGATTTACCTCATCACGATCCACCCTTGAAAACAAATGAAGAAACTTTTCAGTAAAACAAAATGCAACCAGGTTTTTATTTGCAAGAAATCAAAGCAAACAAGTTTGAAGAAAAAATAATTCCTTCTAACTCAGCACCAAAGTCCCCCAAAAAAATAAATACAGAGCATATATCCAGAGAATTACCACGAACAACTTCTTGAAAGGAGAACAAAACATAGAATTCATCATGCCACTCATCATTTAAAATTCTATATCAATATCCATATCATACCAAAAAGATTCTCGACTGATAATTATCAGTTTTATCACATATTTCGGTTGGACCATGTTTGCCAAAATCACTGAAAACAATTTCCAAGATTCAAAAAAAAAAAAAAAAAAAAGATGTACAACTATAAGGGCATGTTTGGATCCATCATGAAATGAAATCATTCCACTATGATTATTGCATTTGAACAACTCCCTTTCCATGGGACACCCAAAAACTACTTAGACAAAACCCAAATCAACCGGAAATTCCAAGAACCTCAAAAGCAAACCCCCTAAAATCCGTTTGCTTGCCGAGAAAATAGGGGGGAAAAGCCAAGGAAAAACAAACTACAATTCCACAATCCCGAATCTCATGTTCTGCTCCAAGAAGTTACGAAGTCAAGTAAGCCCCACAGCATAGCTAGACTCTACTATGCTAACAAAAACAAAAAATTTCAAATCTCTCCTTTTCATTCCCTACTTTTCTCAGCAACCAAACAGGACAAAATCCGAAAACAAACAAAAGAATCAGTGAATCACGAACCTCAGGGTGATATCTGATCCCTCCCTTCATGGGCCCACGAGCATTATCATGCTGCACAGGGAACCCCACATACGTCGCCAGACTTCCATCATCCTTCGGAATCGTGCACTCCACCTAACAACACCACCACCAAAAGATCAAAATTCTGGAAAAAAATTCTCAGGAATCAAACACAACCCATGAACCCAAAAACAAGATTCTGGCTAAAGAAAATAAATGAATAAATAATTCCCGGGAATCAAACAGAACCCATGAACAAAAACCCCAGAATTCCAACCTTGATCTCTCTGAAAGGTATCAGAAGACTCTTCTCCAGGTTGGAGTCCAACCCAAGAATGCGGGAAGCATGGCGAAAATTGCGGGTAGTGGCAGCTAGAGCATTCATTGCCACGAAAACAAAATCCAGAATAGAAAAAGATTGCTACAAAAAGAAGCAGACCCAGAAAACAGAAATGCAAGAAAATGAAAGAAGAAATTGGAGAATTGAAGAGTAGAAAGAGATTACAACAGAAATGTGAATGAACTGACTGCTGGGTAGGTAGAGTATTTATAGATAGAAGTAGAGAGCAAGAGGGAGGGACCGGAGGAGGGCAGTCAAGGCGCTCAAGATGGCATGTTCAGGTTGTTACAACTTACAATCCCCTCTCGATTATTCAGAGCTGGCTACACGTGCCCTTCCCGCTACCCAAAATTACTAAAACACCCTTTTCCTTCCCAAACCTATTTTCTAATTTCTCTTTTCTATTTTAAAAATGAGAAGCTAAAATGGAAAATAATCCTCACTTTAAAAAATACCTTCAATTTTTTAATTATAAATATAATATTAATTAATTAAAAACAATTAATTTTTCTTTTAAAAAAGTGTCTTAATATAAAAAAAAATAGAGTTTATCTTAATTTAATTTTAAATGGACAACAAACCCTTATTTTTTTTATTTATAAAAAAATTGTCTATGAAATAAATGTGAATTTATTAGAGGATATTTCATGCCCAGAAAAACGTTATTTTAAAATTGAATTTTTTTTTTCATTTAGAAATTATTTTATTCAATTTAATCAATTTTTTACTTTAACAAAGATAGAGAAAAAAGTTATTTTAGGAAATAGAAAATTGAAACTTGTTTGATAATTGTTTTTTAAAATAATTTTAAAAAATAATTTTTAAGAACAATTTTTGAAATTTTTTTTTGATGTTTTGTAAAATAAAAATCTATTTAAGAACTTAAAAATATTTTTAATATGTTTTTAATTTTTTTAAAAAATATTTTAAAAATAATTTATATGTCCATAATTTTATTTTTAATCATTATGTATATTTTTATAATTATTGTTTAAAATCCTTCTGAAAAAATAAGTGAAAACAACTAAAATATGTTATATAAAAACACTATATTTTATGTTATTAAGAATAGAAAAGAGAAAATAATTTCTTGATATCAAATGTATTTTTTAATATTTTTATTCTAAAAAATCAAAAATTGTTTTTAAACACATTTGAAAAACAACCCTTGATGTTTCCTATTATTTTTATTTTTTTAATATTGAAAATAGTGACTATATTTTGATTCTTTTTCTCATTTAAAAACTAATTTTTTTAATTACTATATATTTTTATTTAAATATTCCAATTGGACCCTTGGAGACATGCTGGGTAATCATCATGTTTCCTATATTTTTATTATTTTATATTTATGATTATCTTTACTTTATTCATCAAAATGCTATCACCTACCTTACATAACTACCAATTAGACACATGAAAGATCATTGGTCAAACATATAAAAGATCACTGGTCATACATCTCCCCAAAAAAATCGAACATGATAATTTTTCATCCCTGGACTCGAATTAAAAGAAAAAAATATATGACTATACAATTTTTTATTTAAATATTATGGAATTTTATATCTTATTGTGGACCTGCATTTTGGCTCAATGTGTTTTCACTATGGCGAAACTCGTTTTTTTTTTATTTATTTGGTGAAAATTTGATTTTTAGAAAAAAACTTGGAGTCACTTTTTATTTTTATTTTATTTTTAAAGGGAAAACAAAATAAGAAAGAAAAACCTTAAATGTGACTCCTTATGTGGAAAAATGGGTCTATAAAAAACCGAGTCGAATCTGGGGTCAGGTTACTTATTGAGAAAGTACGGTAAAAAGACCAAAAGTACCCCTTTAAGCCCCAAAAAACGGGTTTCTACTAAATAAGGTGAGACAGATGTGATAATTGATGAGGAAATCAATGGATACCAATGAAATAATCAAATAATAAAGTGAATCATGCATCAAAATAAACGAAGTGGGAATGAGATCGTACCTTAGCAGCAATTAATAGTGCTCTATCATGGAAACAAGGTTAGCTCAAGTATAAAATCATCACATGCATATCAAAGAGCAAGACAAAGATCAAACAATATTCATTAAACATAACAGCTGACAATTAAAAGAGAAAACTCATATGTAGAGCTCCCACCAAAGCCCAATTTATCTTGCATGAATTAGTCTCACAAATTCCATTATTTTGGAATTATGAAAAATTCATTCTTACTTATTTAAAAAATCAAGAGAAATAGAAAAATTATTTTAAAATCAAAGAAAAATTTATGAAGGTGCTTGCCTGAAAGAAAAAGGCAACAAGTTTATTTAAAAAACGAGATTTTTGTTGGCCTTGAACCTTAAGGAAAGATGAAGAGTGGTAGAATTAAAGAAATATTTGAAAACTGGAGTGAAATCAAAATTATTTGAAAAAAAACTAAAGTTTTGAAATTTATTCGAAAATTGAAAGCTCGAAAATTATTTGAAAATTGACGTTTTGAAGATTAAATTTAAGACTTGGAATTTTAGGAATTAAATTTGAAAGAAATTGGAATTTTGAAAATTATTTGAGAATTGGAGTTTTGGGAATTAAATCATGAATTGGAGTTTTGGAAATTATTTGAAGATGGTATTTAAAAATAAATAAATAAATAAATAAAATAATAATAATAATAATAATAAACAAAGGTAAAAATTGGAATTTTGAAGAATTATTTAAAGATGGAATTTTAAAAATAAATAAATAAATAAATAAATAATAATAAAAAAAATAATAATGATTAAATAAATAAATATGAAAAATTGGAATTTTGGAAATTGGGAATCAAATTTGGAAATCGGAATTTTGAAGAATTATTTAAAGATGAAATTTTAAAAATAAATAAATAAAATAATAATAACGAAAATAATAATGATCAAATAAATAAATGTGAAAATTGGAATTTTGGGAAATTGGAAATTAAATTTGGAAACCGAAATTTTAAAGAATTATTTAAAGATGAAATTTAAAAAATTAAATAAAAAATAAATAAAATAATAATAATAACGAAAATAATAATGATTACATAAATAAATGTAAAAATTGGAATTTTGGAAATTGGAAGTTAAATTTGGAAACCGAAATTTTAAAGAATTATTTAAAGATGGAATTTTAAAAATAAATAAATTAATAAAAATATTAATAATAATAACGAAAGTGATAATGATTACATAAATAAATGTGAAAATTGGAATTTAAAAATGTGAATTTTGGACGGTTATTTGAGAATAGAGTTTTTATAAAAACTAGATTTTTAACATAAAACAATGAAAAATTAAGAGGGCCAAACACTTGGCCCAATGGGGTCTACACCAAGCAAACAAAGGTCCAGATCCATAAAAAAACAATATACCAAATAACCTTCGGTAAAGCCCAATCATAGAAGGCCCAAATGAACATAAACCAATCAAGCCTAAACTCAAAGAATGGAGCTTAAGGCCCACATGAACCAACTTAGGCCCACAACTCAATGCCTTGGAAGCCCACCAACAAAACCTACTGCTCAAAATATCAAACGTGAAGATCAAAGAACGATTTCACCCCACTTTTAAAACTCTAGGTTGAAAGTCAATGGGTGGCAAGCTGATGAAGAAGGATAATAGTTGCACGTTGATGATGGTAGTGAGGGAATGGAGAAGTGGGATGGGGGCAGCCACTTGTGAGTCGCAGCATGGGCAGGTGAATGAGGACATGGGTATGGTGGAGATGAGGTGAAACGAAAACAGTGGGGCGGCAAACGGCGCCGCGAACTGGTTGATACCAGAACATTGATCAGGGCTAAAGATCTTCCACCATTTAACAGACCCATACGCTAATATTATGGCTGCATAGAGAGGAACAACAACTGTGAGGATGTGGTAGAGGTCCATAATACTAATCCTGTTTTCTTGCCTTTTTTCTTTTCCCTCCTACATAAAAACTCTCTACTTTAAAAATGGATTTCGAGAAACGTCCAGATGAGAAAATGGAGTGAAGATGGATAAGCAGAAAATTGAAGAAAAACTCCCGGAACCTTTTTCAATCATCGGAAAACCAGTCTGATAAGATGAGTTAGTGTAGTAGGAAATAGACGGAAAATTGACAGTACCATAAAGAGAATATGCATTTAAATCAACCCAAATATATATATGTATATCCAGAAGATGAGACAGGACAGAGCATTAACGAAAAGATATAATATTCACAGCAACCATACCTGGAAAGGCTTCAAGACAAACTCTCTCCAACTTTCTTCTCCTTTTTCTAGCTCTCGCTTTTGGCTTTCCACTTGTTCCTTTGTTGCTTTCTCAGACAATCACTTTACCAACTCATCTTTCTCCTTTTGTTCAGTTGTTTCCCATCCCATTTGGTCGCCCAAAAAAAGCTCAACCATGCCCTATTTTTTTTTTTAGTTCCAATCCCATCTGGCCGCCCAGAGCAGCCCACTTTCGGGTGGTCAGAAAAAGAAAAAAAAACCTTCTCACTCCGAGGAGGTCTACACTTTATTTCGATCTTAACACTTTAAAGGATTCTCTTTAGAGGTGATTGAAACCTTAATCCCTAAGGGATATTTATAGGATTCTTTAATTGGGTTTAAGTGACTTAAATTGACTAAAGGCTTGGGTCACTTAATTTAACCTAAAACAGGTCTTAATGATTAATTAACCTCACCAGGCCATCTAATTAATCAATTAGTTCAATCCAGAGACCTTGTTCACTAACCCATTTTTAACCTCTCATAATTATACCAAAGTGCTTTTATGTACAAAACTAAACCTAGAGCTAATTTGACCCTCATAAATCATGTCATTAAGGTGTATGAGCTCGATGAGGAACCACTAGAGCCCATAGGAATACTAGCTTCCTCAAAATCCAATTTTGAAGTTCATTCAACACCCCACTATAGAGAATCGACTACACTCCAATACCTAATATAAATAACAATGAAACAAAACTCGGGTCTTTGACTTACTATCTACTACATGCAAACTGTCTATGAACTAGTGTTCATAATAAAACAAGGTAGTGTTATTACCTATGAAGATTACCTCTCCAATAATTGAGTCACAGATCTCACTTATTATGCAATTAAATGACATAGTGTACCTTATAAAAAGCGTATGTCAAATTCCACTTAAGGAATTATTGTGCGCCATAAATTTCCTAATCACATGTCCTTTAGATCACTCAAGAGGACACATTGTCTCAATCCCATAAAATATCATGGTGCCTCTATTGAGAACACCTATTATTTTCGGCTTCCATCAATAGTGACCCAATCCATGGGGAATATATGATCAACTCATGATTTCCCCCGTAGGTTAAAACCACTACTAACTTCTAAATAAACTCAATATCTTCTCAAGGTTGAGAGTCCATGCAGTATAGTAGCTTGGTAAATCATGACAATCGATAGTTTGTGTCATGATTCACTATAGGTTTTGTCTAATATGCATCACATACACTAGTGCACTCATCATGGGAAACCTATCTCGACGACTAAGATAAACTATCTCTTCAATTAGGAGGTGGTGCACTACCCAAATCCATGAACTGACTGTGGACAACTTATCTACTTACAAGAAACTCATGATTTGTATCCTCTATGTAACTTTTAGTGCATCAAAGTCATGTACAATGTAAGAAATATAGATTAAATGTTTAAATCAATGTCAACATATCAAAGGGATAATAATGGGATAGTCAAATCTAATTTTGTTACTGTTGGGAACTTTAGATTACTCCATTAATATGCCCTGGATTGTATAAGGTGCATGCAAATTTATCATAGGCTCTCTAAATCTATCGCAACAGATAAATAGGTATTAAAAAACAATGTGGATCCAATAGAAAACATAGATATAGAGAATAAAGTCATATACCTTTGATACAGATATTCCTAGATCAATTCCAATCGATGTAGATAACTCTAAAGTCATAAAGGATCTCGTTAACACCATGATCTTCCGCTCGATGACTCTTCCTTGTATCTAAGCATTGAGATGGTGGACATCTCAATGATGAAGGTTAGGGTTCTCTCTAGACTGAAGGGGAGAATGACAAGACTTAGAAACCCTAACCTTTAAAGGGGTATTTATAGGCTTCTTACTGGGTTTTAGTGACTTAAGACCACCATGGGCTTGGGTCACTTAATCTAGTTTAAAAAGATTGCTAATTGATTAATTAACCATATAAAGCTTAATTAATCAATTAGCATAGTCCAGAGATACCGTTAACTTATCCCTTGTGCATCCTTACGTAATTACCAAAACACCTTTATGCACAAAAATGAACTAAAAATTCATCCAACCCTCATAAGTCATGCTAATAAGGAGTATGAGCTTAAAGCGAGGACCATTGGGACATATAGGAGTACTGGTTCTCTCATAATCAAAATTTGAAATTGACTCAATATCCCACTATAGAGAATTAATTACACTCTAGTACCCTATGTATATTACAACGAGACATCAAGTGTTTCGGTCCATGACCTACTATCCACTGCATGCAGACTCCTAATGAACTAATGTTTGTAATCTAACAAGGTAGTGATATCACTTATCAAGATTACCTCTTAAATCATTGAGTTACAGATCTCACTTATTATGTGATCAGTTGACATACTCTAACTCCAAGGAGTATATGTCAAATTCCATTAAAGGAATTACTATGACCACAAATTTCATGATCACATGTCCTTTGGATCACTTAAGGGAATACATTGTCTCAATCTTGTGAGATATCATTGTACCTCTATTGAGAATACCTATTACCACCAGCCTCCATTAACAGTGACCGAATCCATAGGGATATCTGACCACTTTAAGGTCTTACCCATAAGTCAAAGCCTCTTGTTGATTTTGGCACATGCTCAATATCTTCTCAAGGTTGAGAGTCTATGCAATATAGTAGCTTGGTGAATCATGACAATTGATAGCCTTGCGTCATGATCGTAGGTCCTGTCCAATGTGCATCACATACACTAGTGCATTCACCATGGGAAACCTATCTTGATGGCAAAGACAAGTCATCCCTCTAATTAGGAGGTGGTGAACTATAGTATTTACTGGATTACCCAAATCCATTGACCAATTGTGAATAACTTATCTACTTACAAGGAACCTATGACTTGTATCTTCAGTACAACTCTTAATGCACCTAGGTCATGTACAATGTAAGAGACATTGCCTGAATTCTCAAATCAATAACAATACACCAAAGGGATAGCAAGGGGATAGTAAAGTCTAATTTTGTTACATCATGTCTTGCTTTTAGGGGCTCAATCCTAACAATTACATCATGTCTTGATTTTAGGAACTCAATTCCAATAATATACTATCTCAATCCCATGATATTATGATACCTTTATTGAGAATCTTTATTACTATATGCTTAAACTATCAATCATTCAATCCATAGGAAATATATGATTATATTAGGATCTCACTCGTGAGGTCAAAGTCACTAATGATAAAACTAGTGCAATATTCTCTTAAAGCTAAGAACTCATGTAACACTGTGGTTTAGAGAAGTCATGTCAACCTAATAGTCATTCAAGCATGACACTCAGTAGGACTTGTACAATGTAACCATACACACTAGTACATATACCATGAGAAAACCCATCTCGATGACCAAGACTAGTGATCCTACCACTTTGGAGGTAGTGAATTATGGCTTTTGGATTGTTAAAGTTTATGAATATGATCTTGTAAGAAACCCATGACTTGAATCTTCCACACAACTCCTAATGTATTCAAGTCATATAGAATATAAATGATATAGACCTAAATGCTCAAACAAGTAAATAATCAAATAGATAATGCAAATAAGATAGAAAAATTAATGCCATATAAAATAATGAATCAAGTTTGCTACATCATATCTCTACTTTGAAGAGTTCTATCACACTATTCACACCTAGCTATGAACTTCTAACAATTGGATTTCATGGTATCAAGACGTTAGAGTTGAGAAGGGTTTCATGTGGAAGGACCTATGGATTGTGAATGTTCTTGTTTTATCTTAGTTGATGTAGTGAAAGATTACCTTTTGATATATGCTTGCTTGGATTTTTGGTCCATCTCTATCAATGTGTGCTTTTCTGGATTAGGATGATCACTTCTACTCTTTTTGATGTAAGTTACCTAATAAGGTTATCGACTTTTAGCAAGGAGATCCTTTCCATTGACTTAGGTTTTGCTTTCCTTATTCCATTTGCTTTTGGTGATGCTAAGAAAACTAACTACTCCTTCTCTAATTAATCCAACTAGAATAAGAGAACCGAACTTGCGTTTAACATATTACTTACTATTTGTAGAAGGATAATGATCCTCTGAAAAGGTCATATAGGAGACATGTATTACCTGATAACCCTTGGACTTTGTAAAAGGCAATAAATGGGAGGTTAGACAACAACACAGGATAAAAAAGAAAAAAAAAAAAAAAAAACAAAGGAAGATAAATGGGAGGGGAACATTGTCTTACCTTTATAGCCTTCCTCCAAAGGCATAAGGGGAAGGTTGTCCTTACTTAACGACCCTCTTAACCTTTTGTAACTAGGAGGCATCCTTATTTCTCTCATATTTTTTAAGAGTCAAGGATCTCCAAGACATCACACCCACCATTACCATTGAGGAAAATGTATTGAGTGTTAAGTCTCTTGACCTGGTAGAAGATAAGAAACTTCTCTAAATCTACATGGTAGCTTGGAGTCATGTTCATGACCATGACTATCATGAGAAGACTCACAATATCAGGATTGAATTGATACAACAACACTCTCACAAAACTAAAGAAAAATACCTCACTAACGTTAGAAGCAGTAACCATAATCCAACCTTCAAATGCTCGATTGGAATGTATCTCTTGATAGCATATGGAGGCTAGATTCGATCCTCGTGAAACAACCATAAAAACTTCACTGAGAAAAGGATTTGGAATTGTTGGTTTAACATAACAACATCTAATATAACACCTTTAACAAATGCCTTCATTAAGGCAATAAAGAGGACACAACAATATCTAATATCATTTAACCAATATTTTCACCATAGATATATGTATCATTTAATTTTCATCATGAAGTCCAACAAGACTATGTATGCTAAAAAGATTAGCATGTTTGATTGACTTGTTAACATGAGTTAGGATAAAAGAAGAGATAACATATTATATCTCACGTTTGGTTAATAGTGAGATATGATAAGTTATATTCAACTTCATTTTTTGTATCCTCTTTAAATGAGATATAGTAATCCTAAGTTGAAATATGAAATATGCATATTCCATGGATCATAAGTTTATTTCTTTCATCCATTTTTTTTTTTCATTTTTTTCATTTTTTAAAAGTAAAATATTTTGCAAAATAAAAAAAAAAAAAGACTAAAAAAATTAAAATTTTAGTTTGGAAAAAAAGAATTTAAAAAATACATGTAGAATACTACCGAAATAATACTAATATATAGTATTATCTAATTTGTACAAATGCTTTTATATATTTAACAAAATAATGTGATATCTTTTACTTATAAGTTTTAAATATTTTAATCATAAATATTATTAAAAAAGAGATAAAATTTACTTAATAAATTATAAACTCTAGAAAGATTTCCAAATGATACTAAACATGTTAGAAATTTCATATATTTTTTTCAAAGTAGCAAAGATTGTTATGAAAAATATTTTTTATTTTGAAAAACAATTAGAACATTGAAATGCAATGTCTTTCATTTTGTTGTTTAATCCTTTTATAAACCAAATAAGAGCTCGGTCTAATATATCTCATCAAATATAATATCCTGTGGCATCATCTCCATTGAATATAATATCAAGAATATGATATTACTTGTAAATAATCTTCTAAGATATCCTTGGATATGTATATGCATAGTACCCTATGCAAGAAAACACCCAAAGATTGCAACACATTTAGGAAAAGATAAATTAATAAAATATTTAAATTATATATGGGTAAATAAAAATATATAAAAACAAAAAATAAATAAATATAATAAACATAAATTTTTAAGTCATCTATAACAAAACTTTGGTTTGTTGTTGAGCTATGTTCAAATCTTTTTGGCTATGTTCAAATCTTTTTGGTTTTATATTTACAACATGAGTCTCCTGCTTTGTTCCAAATTTCCAATGAAGCATGTGGCTTGAGGAAACAGTTTTCTTCTTCACATAGGGTTTCTTTTCTTTCTTTCTTTCTTTCTTTCTTTCATTTTTTAAGTTTTTATTTATTTTCTGTCTTTTTGGGCCTCTTTCTTCTTCGTTCCTGTTGGTTGAAACGGTTGAGAAGGTTGAGAAGCTCCTCATTGTCAAGTCCTGATCAATCCCTCATTTTGCCAAGACTCCAAGACTTGTTAAGAAAGAAAAAAGAGCTCAGACAACACATTGTTGATAATATCTAGTTTTTTTTTTTTTTTTCATTGAAATGATGAATTTCAAATGTTTGCAACACCCATCAATGTGTGGGGAAAAAGTTCATGATTGACAAAGAAAAATAATGAGGCTTTGATGGAAGGTAATGACTGAAACCAATCTGCTTCTTCAGCTGCAAGCTTTGATGGAAGGTAATGACTGAAACCAATCTGCTTCTTCAGCTGCAACAAGGGAACATATCCAAAGAAGATGAATAAGAACCAACCTAAGCTTCCCAACCCCTTAGTGTCGTGGCACGAGCAACTCGCTTCACTGCCAATGTGAAGGCTCCCATTCGAAGACTGCAGTTGTGTGATTGACACATTGCCTTAATGTTTTGAAAAGCTTTGGTCATGTACTTCTTAAGCTCATTATTCACCTTCTCTTCTTCCCACATAAAACCTTGAATATTCTGCCAACATAAAACCATTAATCCTAAGATGTTAGGACTACTTTTCCTATCAATTACCTGTGTTTCAAACGATATAATTCATTGTAAAATTCATGATATATAAGAAATATAGAGGGAATTACCTGAACCCACTCAAAATAGCTCACAGTCACACCTCCAGCATTAGCATAGATGTCGGGGAGGATTACAACTCCCTTCTTGGATAGAATCTGCAGAGATAATATATCATCAATGCCAACTTCTTTCCTCTATGGCATTTAAGTATGCGCCATGCACAAGCACTATGTTACCTCATCAGCTTCCGGATCAGTAGGATGATTTGCTGCTTCTATTAGGAACTTTGCCTTAACATCCGCAGCATTTTCTCTTCAGAGGGGAAAAAACATGAATGAGGTTAGATGAAATCATCTGGATGAGTTAGGTTAAAGAAAGTAAAATCATGCCCTTTTCCACTTTTTACCATCAAAAGATTTGTGTGGTTTCTAACAAGAAAAATGATTGGATATTCACTTAATAACTAAATACAGCACAAGCACATTTCATGAAACTTCTCCACGATAAAAAAGGGTAACAGAACACGTGTAACATCTTTACCTAACATTGGCAATTCATCGTATGGCAATTTCATACAATTGCAGCATTCTGATTCAATCTTTCAGATTCAACATGGTATCTCAAACAGAGTTGCATCATGTTTCTTCATGGTATTGAGATGTGTCTACTTCATTTTGTGTGTACGATCGTTGTTTTTATGATCTTAATGTTTGGCATCATTTGCATATTTTTATTTTTTTCCTCATTTGTTGGCAATTTTCTATTTCACTCGATTGTATTACCATTCAAAAATTATGATGTGTTCTCAAAACAAAAGCTGGCAACCAGTTTCTCAATTCAAAAAAGGCACATGTCAAAAGAAACCCAAAACAAAAAAGGCACCAAGTAAAGAAGAAACTGAAAGGCAAGGAGCAAGTTTCTGAGGAAAACAAGAACTCAACTTGTTAAGAACTCCACCTAGAGCACATGGGATGAGAACATCACATTCATGTGTGAGCAGTTCATTCAGATCCATGTGATCTCCGCCACTGAAATTCGTTAGACGACCAGTCTTTTCTTTGTGCCTAAGCAAATCCACTATATCAAGCCCATTTTGGTTCTTAACAGCTCCAGTGACGTCACTCACCGCTATGATTTTACCACCTCTCTCATGGATGAGTCTTGCTACCCAAGATCCAACATTGCCAAAACCCTGAAAAGTTATTTTATTTTCCATTTAAATAACCGAACTTTCTAACTACGCATGAAGAACAGAAATAGAAAGGATTTAATCCAACATTTTACCTGAATAACAAATGTCAAACCCTTGATTGACTTCCCATGTTGCGCAAGTAAAGCTTCAGTTGCAAAAACAACACCTCGACCAGTTGCAGCCTCCCTACCGAGGGATCCACCAAGATCCTAAAAGCCCAAATGTAAATGAGGCCAAGGAACAAGAAACAACAGTTACAAATTTTGTTTCTCGACTTCAAAGGTTTACACAAATCTAAATCATGGATGCTCGGTTTTTTGTCGCAAATACTTACTATTGGCTTTCCAGTCACTACGGCCGGTGAGTGACCATGGAATTTTGAGTACTCGTCCAAAATCCATGCCATAGTCTGCCCATATTTATAAATATTTCAGCTTCGTGAATGAGAGAATATTTCAAGAGTGTTACAGACAAAAGATAACCTGAGCATTAGTTCCCATGTCTGGTGCAGGTACATCGGTATGAGTTCCAATAAGATCATGAATCTTTTGAGTAAAGACACGAGTGAGACGTTCCAACTCGCTCATACTCAAGTCCCTTGGGGTGCACCCAATGCCACCCTTTGCACCACCATAGGGAATGTCAACTACAGCAGTCTTCCATGTCATCAATTGAGCCAGGGCATTTACCTCATCAGGATCCACCTTTGAAAACAAATGAAGAAATGTTTCAGTAAAACTAAATGCAACCGGGTTTTTATTTGCAAGAAATCAAAGCAAACAAGTTTGAAGATAAAATAATTCGTTCTAACTAAGCACCAAAGTCCCCCCAAAAAATAAATACAGAGCCATATATAGAGAAAATTACGGCGAGCAACTTCTTAAAAGGAAAACAAAAACAACTCATTGAATTTGATTATGCAAATTGAGAACACACAAATCAACATAACATCCAAAATAGAATCATGCCACTCATCATTTAAAATTCTATTATCAATATCTATATCATCCCAAAACGATTTTCCACTGTATAATTATCAGTTTTATCACATATTTCATTTGTACCATGTTTGCCAAAATCACTGAAAACAATTTCCAAGATTCCAAAAAAATAAAAATAAAAATGCACAACCAACATTTCGATATAGAAATCTTGAACCTGAGATTTCGAGATAGTGATCTTTGTACAAGATACAATAAGGGCATGTTTGGATCCATCATGAAATGAAATCATTCCACTATTATTATTGCATTTGAACAACTCCCTTTACATGGGACACCCAAAAACCACTTAGTCAAAACCCAAATCAACCGGAAATTCCAAGAACCTAAAAGCAAACTCCCTAAACTCTGTTTGCTTGCCGAGAAAATAGGGGGAAAAAGCCAAGAAAAAACAAACTACAATTCCACAATCCCGAATCTCATGTTCTGCTCCAAGAAGTTACGAAGTCAAGTAAGCCCCACAGCATACCTAGACTGTACTACCCTAACAAAATAAAAAATTTTCAAATCTCTCCTTTTCATTCCCAACTTTTCTCAGCAATCAAACAGGACAAAATCCGAAAACAAACAAAAGAATCAATGAATCACAAACCTCAGGGTGATATCTGATCCCTCCCTTCATGGGCCCACGAGCATTATCATGCTGCACACGGAACCCCACATACGTCGCCAGACTTCCATCATCCTTCGGAACCGTGCACTCCACCTAACAACACCACCACCAAAAGATCAAAATTCTGGAAAAAATTCTCAGGAAACAAACACAACCCATGAACCCAAAAACAAGATTCCGGCTAAGGAAAATAAATAAATAAATAATTCCCAGGAATCAAACAGAACCCATGAACAAAAACCCCAGAATTCCAACCTTGATCTCTCTGAAAGGTATCAGAAGACTCTTCTCCAGCTTGGAGTCCAACCCAAGAATGCGGGAAGCATGGCGAAAATTGCGGTTAGTGGCAGCTAGAGCATTCATTGCCACAAAAACAAAAACCAGAATAGGAAACGATTGCTAGAAAAAGAAGCAGACCCAGAAAAGAGAATGCCAGAAAATGAAAGAAAAAATTGGAGAATTGAGGAGTAGAAAGAGAATAAAACAGAAATGTGAATGAACTGAATGATGGGTAGGTAGAGCATTTATAGATAGAAGTAGAGAGCAAGAGGGAGGGACCGAGGGGGCAGGTAAGGCGCTCAAGATGGCATGTTCAAGTTGTTACTCGTTACAATCCCCTCTCGATTATGCAGGGCTGGCTACACGTGTTTGACGTTTCCTATTATTTTTGTTTTTTTTAATATCGAAAATAGTGACTAAATTTTGATCCTTTTCCCATTTAAAAATTAATTTTATTAATTACTATTTTTTTATTTAAATATTCCAATTGGAACGGGTTATAATCATATTTCCTATATTTTTATTATTTTATTTTTATGATTATCCTTGTCCATAATTACCAAAAAGATATATAAAAGATCATTGATCACCGGTTCTCCATAATAATTATGATACATCCTTTTAGTTAATTTAACTCTTAATATAAAATCATTTAAATTAAAAAATTTTATTATTGGGATAAGTGAATTTTATAGATCTATCTCCCGAAATAATCGAATATGATAATTCAAGGAAGAATTAAAAAAACAAAATGGATAATTATACACTTTTTTATTTAAATATTAATAAATATTATGGAGTTTTATATCTTATTTTTATAAAATATTCAAAAATAAATCTTCCTAAAGTTCTATACCAAATTTAGAAAGGAAAAGAGTAACCCATGCACGATAAAGGCCAAAATATGATTTGAAGAAAATAGTAGGGGTAGTTTGGTCAATAAAGTGTAGTCAATGAATCTTATCAATAAAGGCTCCTATTTTCAGTGGCATTACAATGGCTCCACGTAGATGGGAAGATCGACAGAATGCAGAGATCCAACGGTGAAAAACGAAGCGATGCCGCCACATCCACGTCTTTGGTCAGCCGATTTATTAATATAGCCAATTATTTTCTTCCATGTCAGCAATCGAAGGCTGTGAGTTTTTGTATTTGGTATGGCTAGCTCTAGCTCTTTCGAAGTGACGCGGCGATGCGAGTGGCTATCTTAGCCAAAAAAAAAGCTCACGCGTTTTGCCGCGTCTATCCTAATGACGTGGATATATTATTTTTAAAATGGCGGTGCCAAGTGGTTTCCTTTCTTTATCAGGAGAATTGTATTTTGGGTCAATTGGGCTTAAAAATTAACATTTGGTCTATATATTATATATATTTAAGCCTAAGATCTAAATAAAATATGAAAATTAAGATGAAAGATATTATCCTTCATTAATTTTTAAAATACCCTTAACCCTTACATAGGCACAAGTGAGTGTCAATTTCAATTTTTTTGTATTTTTTTTCTCTTTCTATTCCCTATTAAATATTACTTATTTCTAACTTTTTTTTTTTTCCGATCTATCTTTCGATTTTATGTCAAATAAAAAACAATGATGTTTTTTTGTTTTTCATTTTTAAAGATGTTGAATCTTTTTGCGCTTATTATAAGCAATGATAAAAATTTTGGGATTTTTCATCCAAATATTTTTTATCTTTTTGTATTTATCTTTTAGTTTAATTTTAAATTTATATTACCTTTTCATTTATATTTTTCTCTTATTTAATTATTTTTTATATTTTCTACATTAACCATATTTTAAAATTGACTATCACTTCACTTTATTTTATATATATATCCTTTTAGCTTTTTAATTTTTAATGTTTTTATTTTAAAATTTTTAAAAAGATAAATTTATTGAAAAAAATAACTAAGATATGAAGTTCTAATATTATATTAATAATTTTTCTTATCTAGATAAACTAATGCAAAGTATTTTGATTCACAATAAGAAAATTGTCAATACAATTTTTTAGTGAAATTTTAGAAATTAAATTTCAAATAAAATATATTATATAAAATTTTATCTAAAAATTATTGAAATTGGTATTTAATTTTTTTTTATTAACTTTCAAACTTATCTAATTTTTTACTTGAAAGGTAATAGAGCATGTTTACAAAAAAAAAAAATTAGTTTTTCATTTTTTAAATAAATGAGTATAAATATATTAAAAGAATTTTTTGATAAATATGATTATAATTTTAAATATAGATTCATTTGGATAAAATTTCACAAAAAAAAAAAAGAACATTGCTAAAACTATAAAAACAAAATATGCAATTACAAAATTTTGATGATGAAATTTAAAAATAAAATTCGAAACAATTCTTGAGTGAGAGAATTTGAGTGGGGAAAAAATCTTTGAGTGGAAAAAAATGGGAAAGTTTTTCAAAATCACTTCAAATCTTTAACAAAAAGTAGTCTTGTACACCTTTGAACAATTAGTAAATTTCTCTCGTATAATTAGTGTAATACCCTTGTACAATAACTCAAATTTCATACATCATCTCATGAATATCTGACAATAGGTCGGTTAACTATATTTGCATTAGTTTGGTTTTAAAAAAGAAAAATGGTTTTAAAAAAGAAGAAAAATTATTGTATAATTTTGTTTTACAATCATAATAAGTGAGGTACCTATTCAAATGACTATATACAAGTTAGATAAAGTGCATGAGATGAATGTATGCTTAACTAATGTGTGTAAGGAATGTCATTTATCATCGGGGAAATAAACAAACAAGTTTTTCAGAATCACTTAAAATCTTTCACAAATAATAGTCTTGTACACCTTTGTATAGTTAGTATACTTATCATGTACATTTAGTGTAAATACCTTGTACAGTGACTCAAATTCCATATACCCCTACTCAATGTGTAACCATAGGCAGGTGTAGACCCCTTTTAAAAATAGGGGGAACACCCGGGAGAGTGGGGGATTCTTCCTTCATTCTTTTGAAGTAGGGGGGACCTCTTTCTGGAGACACGAGCAGCACGGGACGCGTGGTGATCCATCAGCCGCCCGCCCATGCTGGTGGTTGAAGGCGCCATGCTTGCTGAGGGATGAATAGGGGAGCTGGTAATGGCTTGAGTGGGAAGATAGAAACAGGGGCAGAGGGTGCCTTGGGGGGGAGACGGTGGAAACAACTGAGGACACGATTAGGAGCCATTTTTGGGGTGGATAGCAAACAGGTTAGTGAATGCTATGCTTTCGAAATCAATTTTCATGTTTTATTTCATCTTGCTATACATATTCTCATGATTCTGTTATGTTATTATTTGTCCAAGAACTGATATTTCGCATACTGGTGCATGAGATAAAATATTGGTTTCAATGTTTTAATATTGAAAAGCAAGTTAACGTGATTGTAAGATGGGATTTTTGCTACCTATTTATGCTACAAATATTCCCAATTTTTTTCTTTTCTACCTCACCTGGACAAACCAAACAATAGGAAATGAAGATGGAAGAAAAAGGAAAGGGAAGAGGTCTTACAGAGGGGATGTTTGAAAAGAGTATCTGGGTGAGAGAATAAAAAATATATATATATATATAAACAGGGGAATGGGATTTTTTTTTCCAGGATTGGGAGGAAGCTCTCTAGATGAAAGTTGTGTTTAATTGATTCATCCTTGAGGAATGTGGAAGCACCATTTTTGGATAATCTCACGGGTGCCATTCTCGCCGTCTTCCATCAAAGCCAAGGATTTTCGCCTTTTTGGACGGGAGAAGTTGGTCAACACAGTTCTCGGCGAAGGAAAACGCGTTGATGTATTTTTGTGGAGGAACAAGAAGATCTCCGCCGGAGTTCTTGGTGGAGCTGTGCAGCGATGAGAGGATGCCAGCAAGACTACATAGTGGGAACATGAAGCTTTTCTCTCTCATGAAATGTCATTAAGGCTAACTCCAATTTGTCTTTGATTTTGGGAGCACCATTAGAAGCCTCCATCCCAGTTCTCATCATTAGTCAAATGTGTTTCTTTATTGTTTTATTTTTTTATTTTTTTATTTATCTATTATTATTTTCTTAACCCATAAAAGCTAGCCATCACATGAAAAGCCATCTTGCACTCCATGTTCTAATTTCTATTGTCTCCACCGACACTACCAACCCACTACCAATCTCACCTATTTTTTAATTCTTTCACATTTTGATG
This sequence comes from Vitis rotundifolia, assembly GCA_030254885.1. Taxonomy (NCBI): domain Eukaryota; kingdom Viridiplantae; phylum Streptophyta; class Magnoliopsida; order Vitales; family Vitaceae; genus Vitis; species Vitis rotundifolia. The sequence goes on from CM058166.1 coordinate 3,611,307, forward strand.
TCCAAATTTAATCTTCCAAATTTTTAATTTTTGAATTTAATTTCTAAAATTCCAAATTCTTTAAAAATTAATTTTCAAAACTTCATTTTCTCAATTTAATATTCAAAACTCTAATTTCCAAACTTCATTTTCTTTCAAATTAATTTTCAAAATTTCAATTTCTCTCAAATTTAATTCCCAAAATTTAAATTCCTAAATTTAATTTTTAAAACTCCAAATTTTCAAATAATTTCCAAAACTCCAATTTTTTATTTTTATTTTTTAGAAAAACTTTTATTTTTAAAAAATTCTCCAAAATTCTAATTTCCAAAATTCCAGTATTCACATTTATTTATTTAATCATTATTATTTCGTTTATTTATTTATCTACTCATTTTAAAAAAATCCCCTCTCTAAATAACTCTTCAAATTTTCAATCTCAAAAAAATTCCACTATTCACGTTCATTCGTTTAAACATTATTTTTGTTATTATTATTATTATTCCATATTCATTTATTTATTTATTTTAAAAATTCAAATCATTATGGTTTAATTATTCAAAAATCTTACTTCCGAATTTAATTTTCAATCTAAAAAATTTCACTATTCATGTTCATCCGTTTAAACATTATTTTTGTTATTATTATTATTCCATATTTATTTATTTTAAAAATTCAAATCATTAAAGTTCAATTCTTGAAAATCTGACTCCCAAATTTAATTTTCAACCTCAAAAATTTCACTATTCACATTCAGTTGTTTAATGATGATTTTCGTTACTATTATTATCCCGTTCATTTATTTATTCACTTATTCATATATTTAAAATCCCATCTCCAAATAATTTCTCAAAATTTCAATCTCTAAATTCAATCTCCAATCTCTAAAGTTCTATTTTTCGCAATTATTTACTTAATCTTTATTATTTCATCATTATTATTATTCCATTCCTTTATTTATCCACTTATTTGTTTATTAAAATTCCATCTTTAAATAATTTTTCAAAATTTAGATTCTCAAATTTAGCTCTCTGAAATTCCAATTCCTTTCAAATTTAATTTCTAAAATTCTCATTCTTATATTTAATTTCTAAAAATCTAATTTTCAAATAATCTCTAAAACTCCAATTTTCAAATAATCCCTAATGCTCCAATTTTCAAATAAATTTCAAAGATCCAATTTTCTCTCAAATAGTTTTAATTCCACTCTGGTTTTCAAACAATTTTCTACTCCTCTTGATTTTAATAGGCATGAATGAATTTTTCATAATTCCAGAATAATGGAATCTGTGATATTAATTCATGCAAAATAAATGGGCTTTGGTGGGGGCCCAACATATGTGTTTTCCTTATGATTGATTGATTGTTTGTTTGATTTAATTGCCATGCGTGATTGATTGTATTCTGCTCTATGACATGCTCGAAATTATTCCTTAATTGTGCACTAACCTCACTTCTTGATAGCGCTTTATGGATCACTGCCCAAGTACGCATCCACATTCGCTTTGGTCATTTTCTGTATGCATGTTTAAATTCTCACGTGTGCATGATCACTCTGAGTATTCATTGATTCCCTCATCAATTGCCATGATTGCTTTATTTTATTAGTATAGACCCAACTTTAGGGACTTAAAGGGGTGCTACGGTCTGTACCGTACCTCCCGATAAGTAACCTGACCCCCGAACCCAATCCGGTTTTTCACAGACTACCTTTTCCAAAATAAGGAGTCACACTTAGGGCTTTCTTTCTTATTTTGTTTACCCTTTTAAAAAAATAAAACAAAAATAAGTGGCGACTCCAAGTCATTTTTTTTTTAATAAACCAAATCGTTTTTAAACGAAAATCGAGCTCGCCATCGAGTGGAAAACGCATGAGTCGAAATGCGGGGTCCACAGTAGGTCAACTATATTTTCATTGGTTTGTTTCAAAAAATAGTGGAAGATGGAAAAACAAAATTTTCTCTCAAACATCATTAGTGGGATAAGTATTCAAATTATCATGTGCAAGTTAAATAAAGTGCATAAGATGAGTGTGTAATAGAGGAATGTGTACCTTAAGAGTGTGTAATCCTTAAATAACAAGACAAAAAAAAAAAAGTTGTCCAAAATTGATTAAAATCTTTCACAAAGGATAACCTTGTATACCCCTTGTATAGTTAGAACATTTGTCTTGTCCAATTGAACATTTACATTGTACAGTTAGCATAACACCTTTGTACAATGATGCAAATTTCATCCATATGCATACATTATGTGCCACATATGATGTGTGAACCATGCTTCCAATGGTTTGATTTAAGAAATGATATAAAACATAAAAACAATTTTTTTTCCCTAAACATCATTATTAAGGTAAGTATTTGAATTGTTATATGCGAGTTAAATAAAGTACATGAAATAAAAGAATTTGTGGTAGGAGAACGTATAATCCTTAGATGACAAGAAAAAAAAAATGTTCAAAATGTACAGTTTTGTACACCCCTTGTACAATTAGTGTAATAACCTTGTATAATTGTATAAATTTCATATATATGTATAAATTATATCCACATGAGTGTGTAAACTATGTTCCCAATAGTTTGACATTTAAAATAATTAAAACAAATAAAAGGTTATTTTATTTTATTTTCAATGCAAAATTGTAGACCCCCATTTGGGGCTCATTTTCTGCCGCTTGCTTTTAGCCAGGTGTCACCATCTGGGGGTAGCCACGTGTCACATTTTGACTAGCTGCTAGAGAATCACAATAATGGAGTTGGAGGAGCAATCAGGGGTTGACACCTGTAAAGGTGATTCTGAGAAAATCTGCTGGCCGTTATGGAGGAGTGTCTTTGGTTACCTAGAGGAAGAGGAGATATTTTGGGGGAGGGGGGATTTTCTTTTGCCGTTAGAGTTACAGGAGATATTTTGCTGGGGGGAGGAGCGTCTTCTGGTATGTGGTTACCTGCAGCTGGGAGGATTTTTTTTTCTGAGGGGGAGTGTACTCTGGAGGGGAGAGGAGATATTTTTGGGAGGCATTCTTTGGCTTGAGGAACAAGGCAGCGGGTGGGGGAGAAGGATCTTTTTTGGAGTTTCGGAGAGGAGAGCAAAAAAGCAGGGAAGAAGAGGAACCTATGAATTTTTCTTGCTGATTTTTGCTAAAGAGGAACTCTCCCAGGTGCGAGCCTCGTGGGTTTCCTGATCATATTTCTCATCACATTTGTTCTTCATGCATTTTCCTTGTTGGTTTTAGTTTTCATTTACTGCCTAGATGTGATTGCTATGTTATTCTCTCATTTTCTTGGATTTCACTTGAAGACATCATGCATATGGGTTCATCTGAATCATGTTTATGTTCTCCATCGTTCCTTTGCTCGTAGCCCATGGATTCACATTTGAAATGATGCAATGTGTTTGCTGTCTGGTACTTCTTGTTTGTTTGTGGAAATTTATTTTGTTTTAACCTCTACTCTTTCTTCTCCCATACACGTCTTTTTCTCTTTAAATTTGTGAATCACCTGTAGAGGTTATGTGAGGTTGGAGAGAAAATGAATATATATATATATTGTTGATTAAAAATAAAGTGGAAGAAGAGTTACACTTTTGAAAAATAACCTTTGAAAATAAAGTGTAAGAAGGGTTACACTTTTAATGTGTGAATTAAACACATGATCAAGTTTTGGAATGTTACAAAACTTAAGAGGTATTTACACATATGATTAAGTTTTGAAATGTTACAAAACTTGAAAGGTTAAGGAAGACAATGGGTCTTCTCATCTTTGTAATTTTATAAAACTTAAGAGGTTAAGTGTAAGAGAGTTACACATTTGAGATTAAATCATGTTTAATGTGTGAATTAAACATATGATTTAATTTTTGAATGTTACAAAGATGAAGTGTTTGAGGAAGACAATGAGTTTTTTCTCATCCTTGTAACCATTTTTCAACCCTAAGAGTGCTTTATATGACTTTTCTTCTTTTTGAAATCTTATGCAGAAAAGTGAAAAGGCTTGATCAATCCCAAGACTATTTCCATTTGTTCCCAAAAGATTTCTAGAAGAGGGAGGAAATAGAGTCTTTGGACAGAGTTCCAAGAACTTGTTTGAGCCTTTCTTGTGTTCTTTTTCTTTTTGTTCGTATTTTGTAACTTTGAGAGTTTTATTGTATCAAAGTGAGTGTTTGAAAGTGTTTCGTGAGTGTTTGAAAGTGTTTCGTTTCTCCATTGTATCCATATTTTTTTTCAAATAACCTAACAATCAAAGACTCTATTTCAATGGAAGGAGAGACTATCAAGATTATGAACCAAGACCTTGTGAGGTTGGATCGTTTTGATGGTTCCAACTTCACTAGGTGGCAAGACAAGGTGAAATTCATTCTCACAGCACTCAGGATTTTCTACATCCTTGATCCTACCTTGGCATCGTTACCGGAACCAAAGGAAAATGACACACCTCAAGTGGTGGCGGCAAGGAAGAAGAGGGAGGAGGATGAGCTCATATGTAGGGGTCATATTTTGAACGCCTTATCCGATAGGCTATATGATCTCTACACCAACACCAATTCCGCGAGGGAGATTTGGGAGGCTTTTGAAAACAAGTACAAAGCCGAGGAAAAAGGTACCAAAAAGTTTTTTATTTCTCAATACATAGATTTCAAATTTTTTGATGAAAAGCCTCTCTTACCACAAATTCATGAGTTGCAAGTAATTGTGAATAAGTTGAAAGTTCTCAAAATTGAACTTCCGGAGGCCTTCCAAGTTGGTGCTATTGTGGCTAAATTACCATCAAGTTGGAAAGGTTACCGGAAGAGGATTCTCCACAAAAGTAAAGATTACTCCTTGGAAGAGATTCAAAAACATCTTCGCATTAAGGAAGAATTGAGATCAAGAGACAAAATGGTGGAAGAGTCCAATGGTGGGACTAACAAAGCCAATGCGGTTTCAAAGGCCAATCATCCTAGAGGTAAACATAACAACGACAAAAAGAATTCCGGAAATTATATCAGCCCCAAGAAAAATCAAGAGCACTTTAAGGGCAAGAAAGGTCCTTGTTTTGTGTGTGGAAAACCCAGGCATTATGCTAGGGAGTGTAGGTACCGAAAGGACCAAAAAGGGGCTGTGGTGAATGCAATTGATGAGGAGATCATTGCAACACTAAGCGATGTGTGCGTTGTCCAAGGAAAGGTGCAAGGATAGTGGTATGATACTTGTGCCACAGCTCATGTTACCTATGATAAATCTCTTTTCAAGACCTTTGAAGATGCAAAGGAAGATCAAGAGGTTCAAATAGGCAATGAAGGAAGATCCAAGGTGCTTGGCAAGGGCACTATTGAAGTTGTTTTTACCTCCGGCAAAAAGGTTACCCTTATAAATGTATTGTATGTCCCCGATATGAATAAAAATTTGGTTAGTGGGGATTTGCTTGGCAAACCGGGTATCAAAGCGGTGTTTGAATCCGGTAAGCTAATTTTATCCAAATTGGGGAACTTTGTGGGAAAGGGGTATTCTTGTGATGGGATGATCATGACAATATCAATAAAATGGCTTCTACTTCCGCTTATATGTGTGATTCAAATTCTTTATTTTTGTGGCATAATAGGCTTGCACATGTTGGTTTAAGCACTATTAAAAGGATTGTGAAATGTGGTTTGATTGCTTGTGATACCAAGAAATTTGAAAAGTGTGAAATATGTGTTAAATCAAAGATGATTAAAAAGCCTTTTCATAGTGTTGAGAGATCATCTAATTTGCTTGATTTAATACATACTGATCTTTGTGAACTTAATGGCATGTTAACAAGAGGTGAAAATATGTATTTTCTTACATTCATAGATGATTGTTCTAGATTTACCTATGTGTTTTTGTTGAAAAACAAAAGTGAAACTTTCAATGCCTTTAAAGTTTACAAAGCCGAAGTTGAAAATCAACTAGGAAAAAATATTAAGGTGCTTAGAAGTGATAGAGGTGATGAATATTTCTCTAGTGAATTCAATTCTTTTTGTGAAGAATATGGCATAATACATGAGTGCACCGCACCCTATACACCTCAACACAATGGCATAGCGGAGAGAAAGAATAAACCATTCTTGGAAATGGTGAATCCTATGTTATTGCATGCTAAATTGAATTTCAATTTGTGGGGTGAAGCTTTGTTGACTGTTTGCCATATTTTGAATAGAATTCCTATGAAGAAAAATGAGATATCTCCATATGAGTTATGGAAATGAAGGAAGCCTAATATAGGTTACTTCAAAGTGTGGGGGTGTCTTGCTTATTGCAAGAAAACAGATCCAAATAAAACAAAATTGGGTCCAAGAGCCATTAAGTGTGCATTTGTAGGCTATGCCTCAAATAGCAAAGCTTATAGGCTATTAGACTTGGAGTCTAATGTGATAATTGAATCAAGAGAGGTAGAGTTCTTTGAGAATTTGTTGAGTGATAGCAATTCTCAAGTACCTACTAGTATTGGAGAGTCTCAAGAGGAGACACCTTCAAAGGTTGTTGAGCAACCCATTATGCCTCGGAAAAGCCAAAGAGCTAGAAAAGAGAAAGTGTTGGGATCGGATGAGATTGACTCTCAAAGAATTTCCTTTTACTTAATAGAAGGAAATAGAAAAGATATTATAAGAAAAATTCCTATAGTACTTCAAATAGAGGAGGATCCCAAAACATACAAAGAAGCTATGGCTTCTAGAGATGTTGCTTTTTGGAAAGAGGCTATCAATGATGAAATGGATTCAATTATGTCCAACCAAACATGGTAATTGGTAGACCTTCCACCAGGATCTAAACCAATAGGGTGCAAGTGGGTATTTCGAAGGAAATATCACACCGATGGCATGATACAAACCTTTAAGGCTAGATTAGTAGCTAAGGGGTTTAAACAAAGAGAAGTTATTGATTATTTTGATACCTATGCGCCGGTGGCTAAAAACAACATCGATTAGGATATTGTTTGCTTTGGCATCAATTCATAATCTATTTGTTCATCAAATGGATGTCAAAACGGCATTCTTGAATGGGGATCTCAATGAGGAGGTCTACATGGAACAACCGGAAGGTTTTGTTCTACTGAGGAATGAAAACAAAGTGTGTAAGCTTGTCAAATCATTATATGGTTTAAAACAAGCTCCCAAACAATGGCACGAGAAATTTGATCATGCTATTCTTTCGAATGGCTTTAGACACAACAATGTGGACAAGTGCTTATATTCTAAGACTTGTGATGACTATGTGGTTATGGTGTGTCTATATGTGGATGACATATTAATCTTGAGTGATGACATGAAAGGAATAATAGAAACGAAAAGGTTTCTATCCTCAACCTTTAAGATGAAAGATCTTGGAGAAGTTGATACTATATTGGGTATCAAAGTGAAAAGAAATAGTGGGGGTTATGCTTTGAACCAAACCCACTATATTGAGAAAGTAGTTAGCAAATTTAGTCATCTCAAGATTAAAGATGCTAATACTCCATTTGATTCAAGTATAAAACTTGAAAAGAATGATGGTAGATCGGTGGCTCAACTTGAGTATGCAAGTGCAATTGGAAGTCTTATGTACGCTGCTCAGTGTACTAGGGCTGACATTTCATTTGCAGTTAGTAAACTAAGTAGGTTTATTAGCAATCCAAGCGTGGAACATTGGAAAGCTATTGGTAGAGTTCTTGGTTACCTAAAGAATACCAAATAACTAAGCCTCCAATATTCAAAGTTTCCTGCTATACTTGAAGGGTATTCAGATGCAAGCTGGATATTGAGTGTGGGAGATAATTTATCTACCACAGGTTGGATGTTTACACTTGGTGGTGGGGCTGTCTCTTGGGGATCTAAGAAACAGACTTGTATATCACACTCAACCACGGAGGCAGAGTTTATAGCTCTAGCTGCAACTGGAAAAGAAGCTGAGTGGCTTAGGGATCTCATGATGGACATCCCTTTTACTGCAAATAATGTGTCAACATTGTCGATACATTGTGACAATCAAGCCACTCTAGCTCATGCGTACAGTGGAGTGTACAATGGGAAGTCTAGACATATAAGCATTAGACATAAGTATGTGAGACAATTGATTCAAAATGGAATCATCTCAATCTCATTTGTGAGGTCAAGTGGAAACTTGGCGGATCCTTTTACTAAACCTCTTACAAGAGATTTAGTAAGGATAACATCTAGAGGGATGAGACTAAAACTCCTTAAATAAAATTCACCAATGATGGTAACCCAACTTAATACTAAGAAATGACTAGTCTTAAGTTCAATAGGTAAAAACAAGTCATTGATAAGTGGGTTGTGGCAGCATTAGAACATGTGAGTACCATCTGTGATAATTAATGCTGGTTGTTACCGTTGGAGGGTTAAGCTTAAAGCTTTTAATGAAATTCAGTCTATGTGTGACAAGCATTTTAAAGGTAATAAGGATGCTGGAAGAATTTCACCTATGTGAACTTAGGGGTGGTGCCGCCTCTCATGAGAGTTGGAGTTTCTTTCAAGAAAGTTCATGAATGGATTGAGCACATGGCCATAAAAGTGCTAAGCAAGAAAATAATGGGCACTCGTGTGGTTAGTGGAAGTATGTGTGTTGTTACCGGTTTCGTTACAAGGAATAACTGGTTCATTACTACAAGCAACCTGGGATTTCAACGGAGCTTTGTGACAATTACACTAAGGTAAAATTCAAATCGAAAGATATTTTATTTTATGCATTTTCACTATTGAGGTTATAAGGGTTGATGTTTATTTTTAACCAAGTGGAGGATTGTTATATTTATTTATATATATATTGTTGGTTAAAAATAAAGTGTAAGAAGAGTTACACTTTTGAAAAATAACCTTTGAAAATAAAGTGTAAGAAGGGTTACACTTTTAATGTGTGAATTAAACACATGATCAAGTTTTGGAATGTTACAAAACTTAAGAGGTATTTACACATATGATTAAGTTTTGAAATGTTACAAAACTTGAAAGGTTAAGGAAGACAATGCGTCTTCTCATCTTTGTAATTTTATAAAACTTAAGAGGTTAGTGTAAGAGAGTTACACATTTGAGATTAAATCATGTTTAATGTGTGAATTAAACATATGATTTAATTTTTGAATGTTACAAAGATGAAGTGTTTGAGGAAGACAATGAGTTTTTTCTCATCCTTGTAACCATTTTTCAACCCTAAGAGTGCTTTATATGACTTTTCTTCTTTTTGAAATCTTATGCAGAAAAGTGAAAAGGCTTGATCAATCCCAAGACTATTTCCATTTGTTCCCAAAAGATTTCTAGAAGAGGGAGGAAATAGAGTCTTTGGACAGAGTTCCAAGAACTTGTTTGAGCCTTTCTTGTGTTCTTTTTCTTTTTGTTCTTATTTTGTAACTTTGAGAGTTTTATTGTATCAAAGTGAGTGTTTGAAAGTGTTTCGTGAGTGTTTGAAAGTGTTTCTTTTCTCCTTTGTATCCATATTTTTTTTCAAACAACCTAACAAATATGCTGTAGTCATGTTTTGGGGTCATCAGCATTCCTTGGAGAGGGTTTCCTGAGATAGAGCCTCTCCTACGCATGAATGGGTTTTGTGGAGTTTTTGAACAGGGTTCAATAAAAAGCTGAATGTCACTTTACCTGTTGCTCAGCACTGAAGTTATGCAGATGCATCCCATGCTTTTTATCACATTGATGTAGATGAGGGGGTTTTGGCTCTCTGGCAAGGGGCAAGCCGTATTGTAGTGAGAGCAATGGTACTGAACATGGAAATGCTTACTTCTTATGATCAGAGTGCCCAGTTTTTTTTTATTCAAGAGGTTTGGGATGTTTCTGCGTTCGGTAGCAATTCTAGGGCTCATTCTTTCAGTGATAGCTTTGGTGGGTTTGACCCTGTGTCACGAGATTCACAAGTTTGGCGCAATGATGGCAGCAGAAGTTTCAGAATAATGGAAAGTGGATTAGAATGTGTATCATTAATGAGCCCATTGTAGCTGCCATTGCCTATGCCTTTGATAAGAATGCCACCAGCCGCACGTTGACTCACTTTAGGACTATGCAATATGCTATATTTCCAAGCCAACCCACCATGCAATTTTATATTTTGGTTTTTAAGTGGATTTTCCAAGGAAAAAGTTGTTGGGCAGCCCATGCACAGCCACTTTTCATGCAATAGTCATGTCCCATTCTTTTTACTTTTTTTTATTTTTATTATCCTACACGCCAGAACCAAAACTCTCCAAGATTTAATTTTCAAATGTTTTTTTTATTACTATGTTTTTTTTAGTTTTTCAAAATTTCAAATTCTTGAATGTATTTATTTTTAAATTTCCATCTTTAAATATTTTTTTTTTTAAATTCCGATTTCCCGTCATTATTATTTTGTTTATTTATTTTTAAATTTCCATCTTTAAACAATTCTTCAAAATAATTTTCCAAAGTTTCAATTCCCAAATTTAAGTTTTTCCAAAATTCCAATTCTTAAATACAATTTCTGAAACTCCAATATCCTATATTTAATTCTTCAAAGTTCAATCCTCGAAATAATTTTCTAAGGTTCTAATTTTAAATTTAATTTTCCAAGATTTAATTTTTTTTAAATTTAATTTTCTAAAAATCCCACAATTCCGAATTTAATTTTTAAAATGCCGCCTCCAAATAAATCTTCGAAACTCTATTTCCTTTCAAATCAAATCTTCAAAAATTCAATTCTCCAACAATTCTCCAAGTTTTCATTTTCTTAAATTTAATTCCCAAAACTCCAATTTTCAAATAAATTTAAAAAATCCAGTTTTATCTCGAACGGTTTTAATTCCACTCTGGTTTTCAAATAATCTTCTGTTTCTCTTGATTTTATAAAAACAAGAATGAATTTTCATAATTCCAACATAATGGAATTTGTGAGATTAATTCATGCAAGATCGATCGGGCTTTGGTGGGGGCCCGACATATGTGATTTTGTGATTGATTGATTGATTGATTTGATTGCTATACATGATTGATTTGCTCCACTATATGACACGCATGCATTACTTTGTATTTGTGCACTAACCTTGTTTCTTATGATAGCGCTCAGCTTGGGACTAAGGTACGCACATATTCTCATCTTGGCCATATTCTATGCATTGTCTTGTTTCCCGTGCGAGCGATCATTTTGGGTATCTCTTGATCTACTAACCAATTGTCATGTTTGCTTCATCTCATTAGTAGAGACCCGTTTTTAGGGATTTAGAGGGGTGCTACGGTCTTTACCGTACCTTCCCGATAAGTAACCTGACCCCCGAGCTTATTTTTGGTTTTTCACAGACCACCTTTTCCAAATAAGGAGTCACACTTAGGGTTTTTCTTTCTTATTTTATTTACCCTTTAAAATAAAACAAAAATAAGTGGTGACTCCAAGTCATTTTTCAATGAATAAATCATTTTCAAAATAAGAAATCGAGCTCGCCATCGAGTGGGAAACGCATGAGCCGAAAATGCGGGGTCCACAAAAATGTAATTAAAAATAAGACAAAGAAATTACTTAAAAACTATTATTTAAGCCAAGTTTATTTATTTATTTCCTTTTATTTTTGGAAATAAAGAAAAAAGAATAAAAATTTATTTAACCATACGAAATATGAATATAAGATCAGTTAGAAAATACTAAATTTATTTATTTATTTCATTTTATTTTTGGAATTAAAGAAAAAAAATAAAAAATTTATTTAACCATAAAAAATATTGATATAAGATATGTTAAAAAATAGAAATAACCCCAAATTTATTTAATTATTTCATTTTATTTATTTAAATTAGAAAGTAATTTATTTTAATAGATTAAAATGTGCACAATTGATTTATTACTTTGTTAATTATGGATATATTAAAATTTTCTATTAGACAAAAAATAAATAAAGAAAATAAAATTAAAAAGAGTAATAAATATATATAATTTAGTTATTTAATTATTTTTCATGTAAAAGATAGTCCCACAAAAAACATATAATTGATCATTTTCTTTGTTTAATTGTAAACATACTATATATATATATATATATATATATATATATATATATATATATATATATATATATATATATATATATATATAATTAAAATAACTAATGGAAAAAAAAAATGGATAATCAATGAATGAAATTTAATTCTTTTTATTATTTTCATATAAAAAATAGTACTAAAATGGTTTTCAATTTTTATTTTTAAAAATAGTTTTCATTTTTTAATTAAATGTTTTTTCAAAAAGAAAATATAAAAAATATAAATCATGTTACCATTTTTTTAGAAAGGATTTTTTAAAATAGTTTTTGAACATAATTTTTCTTTATTTATAATTTAAAATAGAAAATAATACTGATTTTCAATTATTTATAAAAAAAAAAAATTTAAAACAATGAAAAATCCAAATTGTTAAAATAGAATTATTATGGTTGCATGAATAGTGGTGCAATAAAGACAAAAAAGGTTTAAGTGAAAGGTCATCGGGTATTTTAGTTCATCACTATTTTATATCCTTAAAAGGTAATATATAGAAATTTGAAGGATATATTGGTCTTTTAACATCTTATATCCTTTTCATCAATTATGGAAGTTATATGGACCAAATGTTAATTTTTAGGCCCAACTGGGCCCAAAACACAATTCTCCCTTCTTTCCTTTCCTTTTTCTGATAACTTTCCACATTCACTGATAAAAAGTTTTGTTTAATTAAATAATTTAAATAGTTTAACTTTTATTAAATTTTAACAATACTTCTAGAAGTTTCTTCTTAAAAGTTTTATAGAAAATACAAGGAAAAAAAAAAACCCACCTTGATTATCTTTTTGTCAAAATTATTATTTTAAAATAATAATAATAATATAAAAAAATCCATTTAAAAAAGTAAATTAATACATAAATATCAAATAGAGCTTCTAACTACAAACTAAGGATCTGTTTTGTAATTGTTTTCGAAAACAATTTTGAAAAATAGATTTTTAGAACAGTTTTTGAAAGCTATTCTTTAATTTTTGTAGAACAACCTTGAAGTATCTAGAGGTCTTGTACACTCAAGATCTTTTGTTCGATGACTTTATCTCGATCTTAGCACTTTAAAGGATGGGTCTTTGGAAGAGAGGATACTATGACTCTCTTTTCTTTAGAGGTGATTGAAACCCTAACCCCTGAGAGGTATTTATAGGATTCTTTAATTGGGTTTAAGTGACTTAAACTGACTAAAGGCTTAAGTCACTTAATTTAACCCAAAACGGGTCCTAATGATTAATTAACCACACAACGCCATCTAATTAATTAATTAATTAGCTCAATCCAGAGATCTTGTTTACTAACCCATTTGCAACCTCTCATAATTATACCAAAGTGCCTTTATGTACAAAAGTGAACCTAAACCTAATCCAATCTTCATAAATCGTGTCATCAAGGTATATGAGTTCGATGAGGAACCACTAGAGCCCATAGGAGTCATAGCTTCCTCAAAATCCAATTTTGAAGTTCATTCAACACCCCACTACAAAAAATTGACTACACTTCAATACCCAATATAAATAACAACGAGACAAAACTCAGGTCTGTGACCTACTATCTACTACGTGTTAACTGCCTATGAACTAGTGTTCATAATAAAACAAGGTAGTGTTATCACCTATCATGATTACTTCTCCAATAATTGAGTCATAGATCTCACTTATTATGCAATTAATGACATACTGTAACTTATAAAAAACGTATGTCAAATTCCACTTAAGGAATTACTGTGTGCCATAGATTTCCTAATCACATGTCCTTTGGATCACCCAAGAGGACACATTGTCTCAATTCCATGAAATATCATGGTGCCTCTATTGAGAACACTTATTACTTTCGGTTTCCATCAATAGTGACTCAATCCATGGGGAATATATGACCAACTCATGATTTCACCCGTAAGTCAAAACCATTACTAACTTCTACACAAGCTCAATATCCTCTCAAAGTTGAGAGTCCATGCAGTATAGTAGTTTGATAAATCATGACAATCAATAGTTTGCGTTATGATTAATCATAAGTCTTGTCTAATGTGCATCACATACACTAGTGTACTCACCCTGAAAAACTCATCTCGATGGCCAAGATAAACTATCTCTCCAATTATGAGGTGGTGTGCTGCCCAAATCCATGAATTGATTGTGGACAACTTATTTACTTACAAGAAACTCGTGATTTGTATCCTCTATGCAACTTCTAGTGCACCCAAGTCATGTACAATGTAAGAAATATAAATTGAATGTTCAAATCAATGTCAACATATCAAAGGGATAACAATGTGATAGTTAAATCTAACTTTGTTACTGTTGGAAACTTTGGATTACTCAATTCCCATGCCCTGGATCATATAAGGTGCATGCAAATCTATAATAGGCTCTCTAAATCTATCGCAAAGGATAAACAGGTATTCAACAACAATATGGATACCATAGAAAACATAGATAGAGAGAATAAAGCCACATACCTTTGATCTAGATATTCCTAAATCAATTCCAATTGATGTAGATAACTCTAAAGTCATAAAGGATCTCGTAAACACCATGATCTTCTACCCGATGACTCTTCCTTGTGTCTAGGCATTGAGATAGTGAACATCTCAATGATGGAGGTTAGGGTTCTCTCTTCAAACTGAAGGGGAGAATGGGAAGACATAGAAACCCTAACCCCTAAAGGGGTATTTATAGACTTCCTACTGGGCTTAAGTGACTTAAGCCCACCATAGGCATGAGTCATTTAATTTAGCCTAAAAAGATTGCTAATTGATTAATTAACCATATAAAGCTTAATTAATCAATCCTTACATAATAACTAAAATGCCCTTATGCAAAAAAATGAACTAAAAACCCATCCAACCCTCATAAGTCATGCTAATAAGGAATATGAGCTTAGAGTGGGGACCATTGAGACCTATAGGAGTACTGACTTCCTCATAATCAAATTCTGAAATTGACTCAACATCCTACTACAGAGAGTTAATTGCAGTCCAATATCCTATGTATATTACAACGAGACATCAAATGTTTCGGTCCGTGACCTACCATCCATTACATGCAGACTCCTCATGAACTAGTGTCCATAATCTAATAAGGTAGTGATATCACTTATTAAGATTAATTCTCAAATCTTTGAGTTACATATCTCACTTATTATGTGATCAATTGACATATTCTAACTCTAAGGAACATATGTCAAATTCCATTAAAGAAATTACTGTGATCACAAATTTTATGATCACATGCCCTTTGGATCACCTAAAGGAACACATTGTCTCAATCTTGTGAGATATCATTGTGCCTCAATTGAGAATACTTGTTGCCACCAGCTTCCATCAATAGTGACCCAATCCATAGGGATATCTGATCACTTTAAGGTCTTACCCATAAGTCAAAGTCTCATATCGATTTTGGAACAGACTCAATATCCTCTCAAGGTTGAGAGTCTATGTAGTATAGTAGCTTGATGAATCATGACAATTGATAACCTTGCGTCATGATTCATCGTAGGTCCTGTCCAATGTGCATCACATACACTAGTGCATTTACAATGGGAAACCAATTCTAATGGCCAAGACAAGTCATCCCTCCAATTAGGAGGTGGTGCATTACAATATTTACTGGATTGCCCAAATCCATGAACCAACTATGGATAACTTATCTACTTACAAGAAACCTATGACTTGTATCTTCTGTGCAACTCTTAATGCACCCAGGTCATGTACAATATAAGAGACATTGGTTGAATGCTTAAATCAATAACAATACACCAAAGAGATAGTTAAGTCTAACTTTGTTACATCAGTCTTGCTTTTAGGGGCTTAATCCTAACAATTACATCATGTCTTGATTTTATGAACTCAATTCCAACAATATACTATCTCAACCCCTTGATATTATGATACCTTTATTGAGAATATTTATTACTATATGCTTAAACTACCAATCACTCAATCCATAGGAAATATATGATTATATTAGGATCTCACTTGTGAGGTCAAAGTCGCTAATGACAAAACTAGTGTAATATTCTCTTAAAGTTAAGAACTCATGTAACACAGTAGTTTGGAGAAGTCATGTCAACCTGATAGTCATTCAATCATGACACTCCATAGAAATTGTACAATGTAACCATACATACTAGTACATATACCATGAGAAAACCCATCTCGACGACCAAGACTAGTGATCTTACCATTTTGGAGGTAGTGAATTATGGCTTCTGGATTGTTAAAGTTTATGAATATCATCCTGTAAGGAACCCATGACTTGAATATTCCATACAACTCCTAATGTATTCAACTCATATAGAATATAAATGATATAGAACTAAATGCTCAAACAAGTAAATAATCAAATAGATAATGCAAATAAGATAGAAAAATTAATGCCATAAAAAATAATGAATCAAGTTTGCTACATCATATCTCTACTTTGAAGAGATATATCCTAATAGTTACACTATTCACACCTAGGTATGAAGTTCTAACAATTGGATTTCATGGTATCAACACATTAGAGCTGAGAAGGGTTTCATGTGGAAAGACCTATGGATTGTGAATGTTCTTGTTTTATCTTAGTTGATGTAGTGAAAGATTACCTTTTGATATATGCTTGCTTGGATTTTTGGTTTAACTCTATCAATGTGTGCTTTTCTAGATTAGGATGATCACTTCTATTCTTTTTTATGTAAGTGTCCTAATAAGGTTAGCGATTTTTAGCAAGGAAATCCTTTCCACTGCCTTAGGTTTTGCTTTTCTTATTCCATTTGCTTTTGGTGATGCTAAGAAAACTAATTGCTCATTCTCTAATTAATCCAACTAGAATAAGAGAACCGGACTTGTGTTTAACATAGAAGATGTTATGTTACTTACTATCTACAGAAGGAGAAGGATCCTATGAAAAGATAATATAGGAGATATGTATCACTTGATAAAAAAAAAAAAAAAACAAAACAAAACAAAAGAAGATAAATGGGAGGGGAACATTGTCTTACCTTTATAGCCCTCCTCCAAAGGCATAAGGGGAAGGTTGTCCTTACTTAACGACCCTCTTAACTTCTTGTAGCTAGGAGGCATCCTTATTCCTCTCATATTTTTTAAGAGTCAAGGATCTCCAAGGCATCACACCCACCATTACCATTGAGGAAAATGTAATGAGTGTTAAGTCTCTTAACCTAGTAGAAGATAAGAAACTTCTCTAAATCCACATGATAGCTTGGAGTCATGTTCATGACCACGGTTGTCATGAGAAGACTCACAATATCAGGATTGAATTGATACAACAACACTCTCACAAAACTAAAGAAAAATACCTCACTAAAGTTAGAAGCAATAGCCATAATCCAACCTTCAAATGCTTTATTGGAATGTATCTCTTGACAGCATATGGAGGCTAGATTCGATCCTCATGAA
The DNA here is from genome assembly GCA_030254885.1 of Vitis rotundifolia. Lineage (NCBI taxonomy): Eukaryota > Viridiplantae > Streptophyta > Magnoliopsida > Vitales > Vitaceae > Vitis > Vitis rotundifolia. The sequence goes on from CM058166.1 coordinate 3,628,657, forward strand.
ACAACCATAAAAACTTCACTGAGAAAAGGATTTGGAATTGTTGGTTTAACATAATAACAACTCTAGAGGGAGACATTGAAGACAAAAAAAAGGTTAGTTAAAATGGAGAAAAGTTACAAGGATAAAGGAACAAGGGTAGAAGAAGGCAAGAAAGCAAAATCACAAAAGTAGAAGAAGAAAATCAATAGAGAAACACCTTTTATATAGGTTGCAAAGTAATGGCCACTCCAAGAATCAAGGCAAACACCCTTATCATGGCTTGCCCACTAATCTCTTGGAAAAAGAATCCATTAGTCACATTGACTTTTGATTTTCCCGCATGTTAAATCCTAAAAGCAAGGAAATAGGAGGTGAGAAGTTGTAGGAAAAAAAAAAGAAGTGTGGAAACAAAGGGCATAAGTGGCTAGTTATTAGGAGAGGTAATCGGGGATGCCTATTGGGTGGTGAATTGGTTATATCCTTGAACCATCCATCCTTAACAAGAAAGATCTCTAACTCTTAGGAACATTTAATGTGATGTGACAAATATTAAATATGATTGGATGATACTCTCATGGTTACAAAATGTGTAAGGCCACACCCTAAACTGAAGGGTCTCTAATCATTATCTAATATTGAGGTATGGACATTTAAGCACCGATCAACCATCGACATGGTAACCACTCTTAACTAATTTAATCTTTCCCTTTAAATACCTCTAAAGGCACCAACAATAAAGGTAGAAAAGAATCATTCCATCTCTCCCTTTGATTTCTACTTATCATACCCTTATTTTTTTCGTTGCACCTACTTGCCCTTACCCCCACCTTGACCACCTTTTGTTCATCCATTATAGTAGCAAGTCGACCTAGTAATTCCTCTAACAAATGCCTTCATTAAGGCAATAAAGAGGACACAACAATATCTAATATTATTTAACCAATATTTTCACCTTAGATATATGTATCATTTAATTTTCATCATGGAGTCCAACAAGATTATGTATGCTAAAAAGATTACCATGTTTGATTGTCTTGTTAGCATGAGTTAGGATAAAAGAAGAGATAACATATTATATCTTATGTTTGGTTAACAATGAGATATGATGAGTTATATTCAACTTCATTTTTTGTATCCTCTTTAAATGAGGTATAGTAATCCTAAGTTGAAATACGAAATATACATATTCCATGGATCATAAGTTTATTTCTTTCATCCTTTTTTTTTTTTTTTTCATTTTTTTCATTTTTAAAAGTAAAATATTTCAAAAAATAAAAAAAAAATGACTAAAAAAATTAAAATTTTAGTTTGGAAAAAAAGAATTTAAAAAATACATGTAGAATACTATTGAAATAATACTAATATATAGTATTATTTAATCTGTACAAATGCTTTTATATATTTAATAAAATAATGTGATAAGTTTTAAATATTTTAATCATAAATATTATTAACAAAGAAATAAGATTTACTTAATAAATTATAAACTCTAGAAAGATTTCCAAATGATACTAAACATGTTAGAAATTTCATATATTTTTTTCAAAGTAACAAAGATTGTTATGAAAAATATTTTTTATTTTGAAAAACAATTAAAACATTGAAATGCAATGTCTTTCGTTTTGTTGTTTAATCCTTTTATAAACCAAATAAGAGCTCGGTCTAATATATCTCATCAAATATAATATCCTATGGCATCATCTCCATTGAATATAATATCAAGAATATCATATTACTTGTAAATAATCTTCTAAGATGTCATTGGATATGTATATCCTATTATGTATAGTACCCCTGTGATCCGTAAATCCTATCATATCAAGTAAGACAATTTCATATATCAAAGAAAACACCCAAAGATTGCAACACATTTACGAAAAGATAAATTTATTAAATTAATAAAATATTTAAATTATATATGGGTAAATAAAACCATACATAAAAACAAAAAAAAAAAAAATATATAATAAACATAAATTTTAAGTCATCTATAACAAAACTTTGGTTTGTTATTGAGCTATGTTCAAATCTTTTTGGCCTTAATGTTTACAACATGAGTCTCCTGCTTTGTTCCAAATTTCCAATGAAGCATGTAGGCTTGGCTTGAGGAAACAGTTTTCTTCTTCACATAGGGTTTCTTTTTCTTTTCTTTTTTTGTTTTTTTGGGCCTCTTTCTTCTTTGTTCCTGTTGGTTGAAACTGTTGAGAAGCTCCTCATTGTCAAGTCCTGATCAATCATTTTGCCAAGACTCCAAGACTTGTTAAGAAAGAAAACAGAGCAGAAGAAATTAACTCAAAATCTCACAACACATTGTTGATAATATCTAGTTTTTTTTTTTTTCATTGAAATGATGAATTTCAAATGTTTACAACACCCATCAATGTGTGGGGAAGAAGTTCATGATTGACAAAGAAAAATAATGGGACTTTGATGGAAGGTAATGACTGAAACCAATCTGCTTCTTCAGCTGTAACAAGGGAACATATCCAAAGAAGATGAATAAGAACCAACTTAAGCTTCCCAACCCCTTAGCGTAGTGGCACAAGCAACTCGCTTCACTGCCAATGTGAAGGCTCCCATTCGAAGACTGCAGTTGTGTGATTGACACATTGCCTTAATGTTATGAAAAGCTTTGGTCATGTACTTCTGAAGCTCATTATTCACCTTCTCTTCTTCCCACATAAAACCTTGAATATTCTGCCAACATAAAACCATCAATCCTAAGATGTTACTACTACTTTTTGTATCAATTATCTGTGTTTCAAACGATATAATTCATTGTAAAATCCATGATATATAAGAAATATAGAGGGAATTACCTGAACCCACTCAAAATAGCTCACAGTCACACCTCCAGCATTAGCATAGATGTCGGGGAGGATTACAACTCCCTTCTTGGATAGAATCTGCAGAGATAATATATCATCAATGCCAACTTCTTTCTCTATGGCATTTAAGTATGCACCATGCACAAACACTATGTTACCTCATCGGCTTCCGGATCAGTAGGATGATTTGCTGCTTCTATTATGAACTTTGCCTTAACATCCGCAGCATTTTCTCTTCAGAGGGGAAAAAACATGAATGAGGTTAGATGAAATCATCTGGATGAATTAGGTTAAAGGAAGTAAAATCATGCCCTTTTCCACTTTTTACCATCAAAAGATTTTGTGTGGTTTCTAACCACAGAAATGATTGGATATTCACTTAATAACTAAATACAGCACAAGCACATTTCATGAAACTTCTCCCAACAATAAAAGGGTAACAGAACACGTGTAGCATCTTTACCTAACATTGGCAATTCATCCCAATTTGATACAATTGCAGCATTCTGATTCAATCGTTCAGATTCAACATAGTATCTCAAACAGAGTTGCATCATGTTTCTTCAAGATGTGTCTACTTCATTTTATGTGCATGATCGTTGTTTTTATGATCTTAATGTTTGGCATCATTTGCATATTTTTATTTTTTTCCTCATTTGTTGAAAACTTTCTATTTCACTCGATTGTATTGCCATTCAAAAATTATGATGTGTTCTCAAAACAAAAGCTAGCAACCAGTTTCTCAATTCAAAAAAGGCACATGTCAAAGGAAACCCAAAACAAAAAAGGCACCAAGTAAAGAAGAAACTGAAAGGCAAGGAGCAAGTTTCTGAGGAAAACAAGGACTCAACTTGTTAAGAACTCCACCTAGAGCACATGGGATGAGAACATCACATTCATGTGTGAGCAGTTCATTCGGATCCATGTGATCTCCGCCACTGAAATTCGTTAGACAACCAGTCTCTTCTTTGTGCCGAAGCAAATCCACTATATCAAGCCCATTTTGGTTCTTAACAGCTCCAGTGACGTCACTCACCGCTATGATTTTACCACCTCTCTCACGGATGAGTCTTGCTACCCAAGATCCAACATTGCCAAAACCCTGAACAGTTATTTTATTTTCCATTTAAATAACCAAACTTTCTAACTACACATCAAGAACAGAAATAGAAAGGATTTAATCCAATATTTTACCTGAACAACAAATGTCAAACCCTTGATTGACTTCCCATGTTGCGCAAGTAAAGCTTCAGTTGCGAAAACAACACCTCGACCGGTTGCAGCCTCCCTACCGAGGGATCCACCAAGATCCTAAAAGCCCAAATGTAAATGAGGCCAAAGAACAAGAAACAACAGTTACAAATTTTGTTGCTTGACTTCAAAGGTTTACACAAATGTAAATCATAGATGCTCAGTTTTTTGTCGCAAATACTTACTATTGGCTTTCCAGTCACTACGGCCGGTGAGTGACCATGGAATTTTGAGTACTCGTCCAAAATCCATGCCATAGTCTGCCCATATTTATAAATATTTCAGCTTCGTGAATGAGAGAATATTTCAAGAGTGTTACAGACAAAAGATAACCTGAGCATTAGTTCCCATGTCTGGTGCAGGTACATCGGTATGAGTTCCAATAAGATCATGAATCTTTTGAGTAAAGACACGAGTGAGACGCTCCAACTCGCTCATACTCAAGTCCCTTGGGGTGCACCCAATGCCACCCTTTGCACCACCATAGGGAATGTCAACCACAGCAGTCTTCCATGTCATCAATTGAGCCAGGGCATTTACCTCATCAGGATCCACCTTTGAAAACAAATGAAGAAACGTTTCAGTAAAACTAAATGCAACCGGGTTTTTATTTGCAAGAAATCAAAGCAAACAAGTTCAAAGATAAATTAATTCCTTCTAATTCAGCACCAAAGTCCCCCAAAAAAACATAAATACAGAGCCATATATCCAGAAAATTACGGCAAGCAGCTGCTTAAAAGGAAAACAAAAACAACTCATTGAATTTGATTATGCAAATTGAGAACACACAAATTAACATAACATCCAAAATAGAATTCATCATGCCACTCATCATTTAAAATTCTATTATCAATATCTATATCATCCCAAAAAGATTTTCGACTGTATAATTATCAGTTTACCATGTTTGCCAAAATCACTGAAAACAATTTCCAAGATTCCAAAAAATAAAAAATAAAAATGCACAACCAACATTTCCATATAGAAATCTTGAACCTGAGATTTTGAGATAGTGATCTTTGTACAAGATACAATAAGGGCATGTTTGGATCCATCATGAAATGAAATCATTCCACTATGATTATTGCATTTGAACAACTCCCTTTCCATGGGACACCCAAAAACCACTTAGCCAAAACCCAAATCAACCGGAAATTCCAAGAACGTAAAAGCAAACTCCTTAAAATCTGTTTCCTTGCCGAGAAAATAGGGGGAAAAAGCCAAGGAAAAACAAACTACAATCCCACAATCCCGAATCTCATGTTCTGCTCCAAGAAGTTACGAAGTCAAGTAAGCCCCACAGCATAGCTAGACTCTACTACCCTCACAAAAACAAAAATTTTAAATCTCTCCTTTTCATTCCCTACTTTTCTCAGCAACCAAACAGGACAAAATCAGAAAACAAACAAAAGAATCAGTGAATCACAAACCTCAGGGTGATATCTGATCCCTCCCTTCATGGGCCCACGAGCATTATCATGCTGCACACGGAACCCCACATACGTCGCCAGACTTCCATCATCCTTCGGGATCGTGCACTCCACCTAACAACACCACCACCAAAAGATCAAAATTCTGGAAAAAAAATCTCAGGAAACAAGCACAACCCATGAACCCAAAAACAAGATTCCGGCTAAGGAAAATAAATAAATAAATAATTCCCGGGACTCAGACAGAACCCATGAACAAAAACCCCAGAATTCCAACCTTGATCTCTCTGAAAGGTATCAGAAGACTCTTCTCCAGCTTGGAGTCCAACCCAAGAATGCGGGAAGCATGGCGAAAATTGCGGTTAGTGGCTGCTAGAGCATTCATTGCCACAAAAACAAAAACCAGAATAGAAAGCGATTGCTAGAAAAAGAAGCAGACCCAGAAAAGAAAATGCTAGAAAATGAAAGAAAAAATTGGAGAATTGAGGAGTAGAAAGAGAATAAAACAGAAATGTGAATGAACTGAATGATGGGTAGGTAGAGTATTTATAGATAGAAGTGGAGAGCAAGAGGGAGGGACCGAGGGAGGAGGGCAGGTAAGGCGCTCAAGATGGCATGTTCAAGTTGTTACTTGTTACCATCCCCTCTCGATTATGCAGGGCTGGCTACACGTGTTTGATATTTCCTATTATTTTTATTTTTTTAATTACTATTTTTTTTATTTAAATATTCCAATTGGACCTTTGGAGACATGATGGGGCATCATCATATTTCCTATATTTTTATTATTTTATATTTATGATTATCCTTGCTTCATCCTTCAAAATGCTATCAACACGAAACTAACAAACAAATATACGAAAAATCATTAGTCATACGAGTTCTTCATGATAATTATGATACATCTCTTTAGTTAATTTAATTCTTAATATAAAATCATCTAAATTAAAAATTTTTGTTATTCAAATAAGTGAATTCTTATAAATCCATCTTTAGAAAGAATCGAATATGATAATTTTTCATCATTCAATTCGAATAAGAATTAAAAGAACAAAATGGATAATTATATAATTTTTTATTTAAATATTATTAATTATTATGAAATTTTATATCTTATTTTTATAAAATATTCAAAAATAAATCTTCCTAAAGTTCTATACCAAATTTAGAAAGGAATGCACGACAAGGGCAAAAATATGATTTGAAGAAAACAGTAGGGGTAGTTTGGTCAATAAAGTGTAGTCAACGAATCTAGTCCATAAAGGCTCCTATTTTCAGTGGCAGTACAATGGCTCCACGTGGATGGGAAGATCAGGACCGTTAACAACTGGGGGAGTGTTCTCCTACGCTCGGGACTCTTATAACGACAGAGTGCAGAGATCCAACGGTGAAAACCAAAGCGATGCCGTCACATCCACGTCTTTGGTCAGCCGATTTATTAATATAGCCAATTATTTTCTTACACGTCAGCAGTCGAAGTGACGCGGCGATGCGAGTGGCTATCTTTGTCAAAAATGCTCACGCGTTTTGCCGCGTCTATCCTGATGACGTGGATATATTATTTTTAAAATGGCGGTGCTGTCCCAAGTGGTTACCTTTCTTTCTTTTCCTTTTTCTGACAACCTTCCACGTTCACTGATGAAAAGTTTTTGTTTAATTAAATAATTTAAATAGTTTAACTTTTATTAAATTTTAGCATTACTTCTAGAAGTTTCTTCTTAAAAGTTTTATAGAAAATACAAGGAAAAAAAACCACCTTGAAATTATTTTTTTGTCAAAATTGTTATCTTAAAATAATAATAATGATAATAATAATAATAATATAAAAAATATCCATTTAAAAAAGTAAGTTGATATATAAATATCAAATAGAGCATCTAATTAAAAACTAAAGATCCATTTACTAATTATTTTTGAAAAATAAATTTTTAGAAAAGTTTTTGAAAACTGTTTTCTAATTTTTGTATAATAAAAGTTTATTTGAAAATATAAAATATTTTTAACCTATTCTTAATATTTTTATATCTAATATTTTATTTTTAATTATTTTATATGTTTGTATAGTTATTTATTAAAACAATCATTAGAAAACAATATAAAATAACTAAAATATGCTTTTTAAAAATACCATATTTTTTTTCTTAAAAACAGAAAATAGAAAATAATTTTTAATTATCAAATGTGTTTTCTGTATTTTTTTATTCTGAATACTAATAATAATAATAATAATAATAATAATAATTTTCACGTAAATAATTAGTCAAACAAAAACTTATACAAATAACATTTTTCTTCTTGCAATTAAACTCCATCCAAAATTATTTTCTAAAATTCAAACTTAATCACCCAAAAATGGCACTAAATTTTAACCAAATTAAATTTCATAATTCATATATGACTCTCCTCCACTTAAATTTATTAATCTAAACACATAGGTATTTTTTAAAATTAAAAATTATTATCCACTGACCATGACAACACACAAATACATTACCATGACATGTCAACACATGCCTAACTTTCTTATCTCAATAAATAAAAAAAAGTTAAGATAAGTTACAAAAGATGTCTATAGACAACTCATGTTCTTTTTAGTAATTTAATAATTTAAAAGCATTTTATATTTTTTTGTCACTTAGGTTATATTAAATGCACCACATGCCTCTTATGTTAAAAAATTTAGTTTGAGTGTCCAAGGAAAAAAAAATAGTATCATTAGTTGATTATGCCAATATTTACCAATTATTTTATGTCTATAATTATAGATATGGTAGTTGCCAATTTGGCTCTTTGTGTGAATAAAAGACTAAAACTATGTTGGTTCGGAAAAATTTGAGAAAAATAAAACGGAAAGAAAGAAAAATGAAGGAAAATAAAAATTGATTTAAAGTTAATAAAACTAATAAGTTATTTTTATGTATTAGTTCAAATTTATTTAAGTTATTTTAATTTTTTTTATAAAAGTGAAATGACTTAAAATATAAGTTTTTAAATAATTTTAATTATATTTTATTTTTTTTTATTTTTTTTATAATAAAACTAAATATTGTTAAAAAAATATGATATATATTGTGAACCCAAATCTTATGAGTTTAGGTGGTGTTTGCTTTTTTAATTCAATGCGAAATGTAAATTACTTTTAGACTTTTAAATGTTTATCTTTAACTTTTCTTTTACTTGTTACTTATGCTTTAATTTTTTTATTAAATAGATAAAACCGAGATATTTGGTTTTTTGCTTAATGTTAAAAATAATTTTTTGACATAATCAAAATATAATCTCGACATGACTCTCATCTTATTAATACTTAACACTTAAAAAAATAAAATAATAAAAAATCAAACAACTTCATTCTTAATACTATTAGATTGTATCTATATTTAAGTTAAATTGAGCTCTATTTAGATTTAGGTAAAAAATAAATATACAAATAAACAAATACCACCTTAACCATGTAAGATTTGGGGTTCACATAACACCCTCGTTAATGTGTAGCTCCGTATTTGACACATGGACAAATACAAACTCATAAGCAAATAATTACAAATTGAGAAGCAAATATGGAAATGGTAGAAATATTATTTTATTTTAAAATTTTATTAATGAATTTAAATTTTGGTCAACTTAAATGTGTATAGTATGTGTGGTCCATGATAGACAAAAACATGAGGTGGCAAAGAATGGCCATGTGAAACACCAACTCAGCCTTCTTATCTTTGATTTAATTTTAGTGTTTTTTTTAATTAAAAAAAAGAAAAAAAAAAAACAAGACATGAAAAAGATGTTTCATATGTTTTATAAAATCCCACACGAGAAGTGTAGGACATTATGGGATAAAAGTAGTATTCAAATCAATGTCAAACATGAATTCTAAGGGCTTTTCAAGGTTTTGAAAATAGTAAAGTCTCATGTTTTTCATGAAATTCAAATTTTTATGTAATTTAAAATTTTTAGAATTTCAAAATTATCCTTATTTTTTAATTTTTGACGATTAATTAATTAAAAAAAATGAAAAGATCCCAAATTTATAAAATTAACATTTCTTATTTTTGAACTTAAAGAATAACTAATTTTTTAAATAAATACCTTCAACTATTTTTCATTATTTATATGTGTATTTTAAAAGAAAAAGTGAGGGCATTTTTGTCCAAAATAAATATTTTTTTGGGTAAAAAAAAAAATAGAGAGAGATTAGATTTAGAATTTCATGTTTATTTTCTTCAATTTAAAGTTATTTAATAAAATTAATTTAATTTTTTTAAATAATTAAACCTAAATCAATTGACAAGGGTTAATTATTAATTTAAATATTAAAGTTATTTAATAAAATTAAATTTTTTTATATGATTAAAACTAAATCAATTAACAAGGGTTTTTTTTTTTTTTTTTAATTTATTTATTATATTTTTTAAAAGAGCATATGGCATCATTCAAAAGTGGAGAATTCCAAAACTTAGACATGTGAAAAAGGTCAAAAAAAAAAAAAAAAAGTGCAAGGAATAATTGGTGTGAACCACATATGAGGTGAGAATTTATGTTGGGAAATGTGTCTTCATCCATGGGTATAAATCAAAAGTCTTTATTCTTCTCATTTTTGGATGAATATCAACCCACCAACTTCTCACAACCCACAACAAAAAATCTTTTGGTTTTTTCACTTTTTAAACAAATATCCCATAAATGCAACCATCTTCCTTATTAATAGAATCCTATTCTTTTCATCAACAAAAAGACCACCTTTTTCATAAGGCAAATAAATGTGTTAGAGAGAAAGAATGAGCTTCCATACTTTGATACTTTTACATCACACAAAGTATTAAATAAATAAATTATTTTATTTAATATATATTTAAAAAAGGAAGAAAATTAAATTTAATAAAAATTATTTAAGTAATTTTTCTAATTATTCAAGAGAAACAAAATTTTAAAAGGTAGAGAAAAATTCATAGAGTTTATCTATTTATTTTCTATTTTCTTTTTTATTTTTATTTTATGAAAGAAAACAAAGTCAATCAAGGGAAAGTAACTAAAAAGGAGAGGGGTCAACTTTAAGCATTTGAGAGTTTTAGAATGTTGAATGGTGGGTGGCAAAAACCCCAACTTTATCTCCAAACCCCACATGGGACATGCCAACTTTTAATGATTTTCATTGCCAAGATATGAAGAAATCTATTCTATTGCTTTGAACCAACATTTCTTAATTAGCTCAAGGGGTGGAATCTACACCAACGATAGTAATTAATTCGGTTATTTTAGTTCTAATTAATTAATGCTATTATTATTTTTAATGTAATTTAAATAATAATATGGATTAAAAAGGAATTCTAGGTTGCAATGTAATTTAAAATGTAGCAAAGAGTTGAATTTTTAATGGTCACAAAAGTAATCAAATTAAGTTATCTCCCAAATATAATTTATATAACCAAAGAAGTAGTTGAATTTATAAGACAAGCCTTGGACTTGAGTTGTCATTTGTAAGATGCTCGATGATACTTCTAAAAAATTTTTTTAGCACTTTTTTGAATGGTTGGATGCAAAATCACTAATTTGATTTCAAAACTCACATGTTGTGGGCTCCCATAGGCATCTAGTGACAACTCCCTTGTTCGTTTGGGTGTTAGCGGTGCAAGGGGGCATCCGGGTAAACGGGCAACATCCTAATTTATTGCATAAGTAATAAATGTTCTGAATCGTTATACAAAAAGTAAACCCTGATAACTCTAAGTTGGGCGACCATTATCGGTATGACTAATTATTAACTATTAAAGCATTAAAGAAGCCTCTAAAGTATTGACAATTTCATTTATATAAAAAGCCATTAGACATTGGAATCAGGTATAAGAAAAAGTTTCATGCAAAGTTTTTGCTCGTCTTTTCTAAAATCTAACATAAACATCGAAGGGATGTATTAAAAAAATTCATCCAAACACACCTTATTGCAAGGATACATGTCATTGTACTTCGTGTGATTCCTTAATTATTTTAAATGTCGAAATGAACAAACTAGGATCTTATTGCATGCATACACATCATTCGATTTGAGGAAGCCAACTAGAGAAAAAGTCTATTTGTCGTGTACTTTATGTGACTCCTTAATTATTTTAAATGTCGAACAAATTAGAATCTTGATTTGAAACATAGATTGGAATACTGTTATTGAAAACAATTCTCTTTTTTAAAACAAGAAATAATTTTTTAAACCAAAAAGCAGATTAACAAACTTTTAACATAAAACAATTTTTTAAGAATTTATTCTCAAAACAAATTATTTTTGAAAATAAATTTTGCATTGTGAGTAATAATTGAAAATATAAAAAATATTTTCAAAATTCTTATACCACATATAAATACATAATACCGTCATAAAAAACAAATCGAAAAAATACTTAGTCATGTTTGAATTTTCAAACCAAATCTTGCTCTTAAAATCAATTAAGAACCGTTTTTAATAGCTGTTCTTAAAAATTGTTTTTGAAAGCATTTGCAAACGTACTCCTTAGATTTTGGCAAAAAGTCACATCTACAAGAAATATAACTAAAAGAGGGGGCATTTTATAACGTATTCAAGTGTATAAAAACGGGGGCAAATCTATAAGTAGAAGGAATCATCCTAAATTATGAACAGGCTCTCCAACCATGTTGACAACTTCCCTTGGAGGCCATGTGGCAGTCGCTTTCATTCCTCTCATTAGACCACGTAGCATTTACTACTACAACTTGTATTGATTATTTCCTCGCACTACCTATAGAATAAATTTGGACTATTGAATGTGCATAATGAGCTCTAAACCCTCATAAGATGGTATAAACGAATAACATGTACAAACGTACAAACCAATAAAATTAGGATATAAATAATAAGACTTGAAAATATATAACACTACCACCACCACCACCCGATTGGTGTTACTTGTTTGATAGATCCTGAAAAACCCTAATTGATATACCCACGAGTCTATGTTTGATTGCCTTTAATGATTAATCATAAGAGCAATGTAAATATCAATCATTTGTTGGAGGAAAACCTCATTTTTCAATTTTTAGGTCATGTTTGATTCCTAAAATATACTTAGGAAAGAAGCAATTTATTAAGAAAAATGATTTTTTCGGGTTGTCCTATAAAAAAAAAATAAATAAAAAATAAATATAATTAAAACTAATTAAAAACTTATATACTTTTTATATTATTTAATCTTTATATTGATGAATTAAAATAAGTAAAATAAATTTGAAATAGCCAATAAAAATATTTTATCAAATTTTAATATATTTTTTTATTTTTCTTTATTTTTTTTTTTTTTTTTTTACTTTTCCTTTATATTTTCTTTTCCTTACATTTTCCTCGATAGAAGGAAAAATGAAATTTATGGTACCTTTGATTACAAAGAAAGTACTTAAAAAAAAAAAAAAAAAAAAACTAAATATATACATAAAAAATTAAAATAAATAAAATAAATTTAAAAAAACATAAAAAAATACTTTATTAACTTCAAATGTATTATTTATTTATTTTTTCTCTCTATTTACTTCCTCTGCATTTTTCATCAAAAATTTCAGTAACCAAACATAGGCTGAATCACTGAATTTATAGTGTGACCAGACTTTCATAATGTGACAAGTTAACATCCCAGGAACACCATTCGACAGGAAGCACTAATTCGCAAAAAAATTTTAGAGAAAACCTCTGACCAATAGATAGAAGTTGAGGAATGGTAGGTTACAACAATACCAATTATTATCTCCAAATTCCACATGACTACATATTATCTTCAATGCCATAATGGACCAAACTAGAATAAGTCTTAAAGCCAAAAACTAGGGGGGTCACGAAATAAGAGACTAGACACACCCATAGTGATTCAAAACCAATAAAATGAACAACCCATGCTTGCTCAGAGAAGTGAACTTTCAGAGGCATGAATGACTGAACCAAGATGACCCCACAAGGCAGTTGGTTATGGGGCACAGTTTCAATGTGCCCTCAAATCACATCCTAAATTCAAACCAAATTCATTCATGAAACCTAAAGATGCAGATGACAGTGTTGGCATATATATATATATATATATATATATATATATATATATTATTATTATATTAAGTGATTTATAGAGAAAAAAATATAAAAATTTTACCACATGCAGCTCCAGACCTCTGTTTCTATTGGCAAACAAGAATATTTATTAATAAAGCAAGCCAGCATCAAACAGGCAGGTAAAAATGAAGAGGGACAACAAAAAGCAACCTCCCGCTCCTTACTTCAAGCTCAAGACTTCTTGCTGTTTATAGAACTATGTTCAAAGTTGATATAACTTCCATAAAATAATCATAATTGCATCCTCAATCTTCTCCATATCAATAGCACAATTTGTAACCAGAAATGTTTAAGATCACAAGATCTCCCGGGCTCATTCAGCGGTGAAAAAGATGTTTAGAATTGAAATAGCTGGTAATGGATAATAATATGAAAAGAAAACTAAAAAATTAATCTATGTCAGTCTGGTTTTAGAGAAAGCAGAAATCCCCGCCAATTTTTCTAACTTGAAATTAACAATTAGACATGATATGTACCACTGATTCTTCAGGTCCTACTAGAAAATGCTAGCCTGCCGTTGCATAACATGAAGTAGCCCTGATATGGCAAGTAGACCTGCAAAATGAGCTCAGTAGTTGAATATTCAATACGGTAACATTTAAAGTGCATTATACCAATCTTCTAAGAAAGAGAAGTGCATCATTCCTGACTTAGAAAAGACATGCTTCAGTTCTGATCAACAATAAGTTAGAGGATTCAAATACTTGCAGCCACCGACTACTGCACATGATGCCCTCAAAGACTCTTATCAGAACCAAAGGTGGAATAAAACTGTAGTATTCAAGCATCAAGTTCGGGAAAAATCATAGTAATGGTTTGTCTGTCAAAACTACTTGTTTTGAGTAGTGACAACTAAAAGCAGGTTTAAATGAGCAACAGATGCTGCCAGCTAACCAGGACCATCCCTCTAACTAATTCTTGATCTAATAGGGCACATGGACAGAACCAAAACATGATAGAACCTATAACCAAACATATGGAGCTATAACCAGTGAAATAAAGCCAGTGATAGGACCTATAACCAAACATATGAAAGTGTTAAAAAGAAAATTAGCACATCATTGTACTAATGTGATTTTTGAACAAACATAGGAACTGCTCAGACATGAGGTGTCGGACTTGTCCAAGTGAAAAGAAATAACACAACTACAAAGCTTGTTATGCTGGTAGTTTTTGCCAACCACATTTTTTGTGTATTAACTTCAAATCAAGGAGCTAAAAATGTGCATATTGCGTGCTGTCTCTACCGAAATTCAGGGTCATCTTTTTCAACATAAAGGATCCATATACATATTCCATAATTAATATAAAAAAGTAATAACATCAGATAAAGTAAACCAAGAATGTTAGTACATCAAATATAGAAAAGAAAAAACAAAAGTAATCGTTCATTGCATGCAATTATAAGTTTTCATCCCAAAAATTTTTCTATTAAAATAACAGAAGAAGAAAACAGAAACTTGCTAACATCAGAATAATAACTTAAATACCAGAATACCAATTTCTGTTAAGCCATTTTGTTCTCCAATGAGGGCAAAAAAAAATTACTTTATTCTCTTCATTTTTGAAATGGAAGCTAAAATTTCAAAATTTATGAACATGGAATTAGTTCCCACCCCTACTTCAACATCATAAACCAAGAGTAGTAGAAAGTAGTAATCACCTCACTAAGCATTCATCTGTCACCTTTTCTTTAAATGATAAATGATGTTAACCTTCTTTCCTGCAACAAAAAAAGTATATATTCATCAGAATACTTGTCTTGCTGGGTTTTTTTTTGTAATAACTGTAGATTTATGGAAAAGATAGATCTTGTACTTTCTCTTTCTTCGATCAATGGCACTATTCCTCATATCATTCTTTGAAAGAGAAGATCCAGCAGGGATTCCATACTGCATAGGAGACAGGGCTGGAGAACCAGCAGAAGTAACAGCAATTGTTGTAGGTGGTGCAGGTTGTGGAGGTGGACCAGGGGCTGGAGTTCCAGCAAGAGGTTCAGGAAGGGGCTTTGGAAGAATGTGCTTCAACCGGTTATTCCTGTAGTTCTTCCAGAAAAAAAATTGCTGCCTATGTGCCAATTCCTAACAGCTCCAAGTAATACAAAAAAAAACTTCAGAAACCACCTAATGATAGGCATATAGAAGATTTTTGGAAACATTACACAAGATGACATGTTTTCTATAACCATGAGGAAGTTTAAAATTTATTTAGTCCAGTTAATTGCCTTTCTGTAGACTTATAATTCCAAAAAGAAAGGATTGATAACCGTCCATGTATGGTACGGTATATCATAGCCAAGATAATCAAGTCTTCATGGGCATAACCAGTCAATAAGTTCAATGCCACATGGACCAAATCATGTGTCAAATGGATGGCTACTACTCTTGCGGCTGAGCTAGAACTTGTTTTACCATTGTTCTCATTTATATATACAATCTTAAAGACCAGAAAATAACAAGTCACTTGTCATTTATTAATTTTGTTGATTGGTTGGGTTCTTGTTAAGGGTGGAAATTCTTTTTTGTGTTCTCTCTTTTTTGGATGTGCCTTTGATGCATATTGTATACATCTTATATACTTTGGTCCACTATTTCTTTATTGCTTATTTATAAAATTTTATTGTTTACCAATCAAAAACCAAACAAATGTCTATATATATTTTTTTCTTTGGGGGGTTTAAGAAGGAAGATAAAAGGTTAAAATGGGGGGAAAAAAAAAGGAAACCAAACAATCAAACACTTAAAAGATATGATCTCCTAAGAACTCCTCCAGAATAGACTACTTTCTTAGCTAGAACCCTGTTTCCTGAATCCATTGCACTTATCATATATTAAATCAGTAGCACTTTCAAATCATATGCTTTGGCTAAAGTTACATCAGCAGTATGATCTGGAAGTGTGAACAGGAAAAAATAAAGACCCAAAGGGTCCTTTTCAAATTTCCTAGGAAGATAACTAATTTCCATGTGGGAGTAACAAAAATTTGAGGTACAGAAAAGGCTTGCATGATGCAGAATTATTCTCTCTAGATATTAACCAAGAAAACAGAAAACTTTGCCAAAAAAGAAAATTAATTTCTTTTTAAGTGTCTTGAGTTAAAAGGACATAAGACACAAAATTTAAAAATAAGCCACACAATATAAAGAGATATAGGGCTTGTTTGGGAATGTTTTCAAAAATAGTTCTTAAGAAACAGTTTTTGAGAATAGTTTTCAAAAACAATTCTCTGATATTTTTTATAACAAAAGTTTGTTTAAAAATTTAGAATGTTCTCAACCTTTTTATGTGTTTTCAAATATTTCTTAAAATAAATTTATCTGAGTGCTTTATTTTCAACCATTTTGCATATTTGTACAATTATTTTTTGAAATAGTCCTTAGAAAATAAGTGACAACAACTGAAAACAATTAAAATATGTTTTACACACCATTTTTAGAACAAATTCTCAAAAAATTGCTTTTTGTCAAAATATTATCAAACGTGTTTAGTTTGAAAAACAGTTCCCAAACTAGCTCATAATCTCCAAAGAATTCATGATGGGTGAAGGCTACTTTTTCCATAAGGAAATCTGCCTCCTGATTTCCTCCCCCACCAATCAACCCTGCTCTCGCACCCAATCCTCCCAGCAAGATTCCTAACATCCCTCATAAGATATGCATAATGCAGAGAGCCAAAC
Source organism: Vitis rotundifolia (assembly GCA_030254885.1). Lineage (NCBI taxonomy): Eukaryota > Viridiplantae > Streptophyta > Magnoliopsida > Vitales > Vitaceae > Vitis > Vitis rotundifolia. Next base: position 3,645,915 of record CM058166.1, read on the forward strand.
CCACCTCCTCCCCTCCACCACCCACTCTCCTTTCTTCACCCAATATATGGCCACAAGGGCACATCTTACAGGCAAAAAAACCCATATCTCTGGTTTTCACAAAGGACACCTAAAAATAAATGAGTATATGCCACTTCTAACTCAATAGTGTTTTTTTTCTAAGAAAAAAAAAAATCAGAAAATCAGTAATGAAACGGCACCCAGGAAAATTGAATCAACATCGACAATCAAAATATTTTCTCATCCTTTTTCCCTGTAAATACAAGATAGGCTAGAAACCGACCTTGCTTCCAGGATGAGCCATTGCATTGCGGAAGTTTGCATTCTGAAGAAGTTCAAGAAAAAAAAGGGAATGTGGATACCTGGAATCATTCCACACCATGAGAATACAAATTCTTGAAAATGAAAAATAAAAAATAAAGCACAGAAAGGTTACACGCTTTGGTAAGAAGAGAAGGTAGGAGAACAATGATTCCTAGGCTGCTATGACCTTAACATGGGCATAACATTATTAGATGAGCATGACTCTTAAGAGAGTTGCTTACATTATGAATTTTATGTACTCTGGTTGTTGCCAATATTGAAGGTATTTCAAGTAGCCAATGAAAGCTTCATCTTCAAAATAGCGATTTTGAGCCAAATCTGAGTAAAAAATTCAATAAGCAATCATCAGGGAAGAAACAGAGACTAAACAATTAATGACACCAAAGAAGTGAATTCAACACTAAATTTTTTTTGCACTAGAAGTTACCTTTTACGATTTGGATTCATGCTAAAGTGGCTTAAAGTGGAAAATAATATGGATTACTAATATGAGTTTGTGCATGCACAGAATTTCAAGATATTTTTACCATGTAAGTAGACCTCCTTGCAGATCCTCAAAGCCCATTACAAATGTGCCACAAATCTAATTACTTGCCTAATGGCCCATATGCATAAAATATATTTGACCAACAAAAGACCACAGTTTTTAAGGTAAGGCAAGGAAAGTTAAGAAAAATGCTAAAAATTACACAAAAATGGACACCCTTCTCAAGCTATTTTAAGCATCTTCCTTTTCTTCTTTATTCTTTCCTTCACAGCAAGGAAAATGCTGTAAAGAAGCATTATAATTCATAATTCTGTAATGGAAAACAATAAAGGAACACATCAATGCCACAATAAAGTAAAACTACAGTGATTTGCAAGGAAAAACATACAGTGAATGTAGGTGGGATTGGCAAGACATTGGACAAATTCCAACTCAAGGAGAAACCGTTGTCGGCCATCATCTGGATCCTTGTACACATTTTTTGGCCTGATACACATATTAGATTCTTAGATTCTAGAAACACCATTATATGAAGGAGGAAAACTAAACAAATTATATAATCAAGAGAACTTCCCATCAACTAACTTTCTCAAAGGCTTTTTTCAGATTTTGAGGAGATGTAGAACAATAGGAAATGAAAAGGACAAATCAGATCATAATTTTATCTTTTATACTATTACTCAGATGATAAAAAATTGCACCAAACATTGATTAACACAATTATTTGGCTTAACTTTACAACCCCACAAGTCTTATAGTTTTTTATTTGAAAAATTCAATGAGGCATCAGATTTTTGGCATATTGGTCAAGGTTTGAAACATTTGATACAGAAATTCAAGTCATTAAGACAACTACTTGGTGCAAAGCCAGAGCCACCTCAAAAATTATGAAGAAAGAAGGGTACTTGCCTCCTAATTTTATTTTATTTTTATAAGTAAGCACAGATTTTATAAGAAAAGGCAAAAAAGCCACACGCATACAGGAAGTATACAAGGCGGCAAAAGCCTCACAACCAAAAAAGACAAGAAGCCCCACCTACCCTCAAAAGGTGGCCAACCACTCCAAAAAGCCTATAAGGGAGCACGGCTCCACCCCACTATACAATTTTGCACAGCCCCACACATTACAAACAAAAGAATTTTTAAGTTTCTGATGAATAGCTAACTCTCCCCCCCTAAAAGCTAATCTATTTCTCTCTGTCCACACCGTCCAAAAAATAAATAACGGAATGGACCTCTTGCCTCCTAATTGACCTCCAAACATATTAAAAAGGGCTACTTCTCCAAGCGAGTCAAAACATAGCCACCGCCCACCCCCCCTATAGCAAAGTGAAAGCCATCTCAAAATTTTGAGAAAGGGTTCTTCCCCATGTAAGAGTTGTAGCAGAGAAGGTTTACATGGAAATGCCTACTCCAAAAATTAGAGAAAAGGGCCACCTAGTAAAAGATTACTTAAAACAGAGAAAAGCTTTAGTGCCGGGCTGCCAAGGAAAGGGCTACTTAGAGCAGAGTGAGAGCCATAGTTAAAAGAGTGGTGCTACATTTTTCGGAACAAAATACAAAGTCCACACCTGATTTCACAAAAAATTTCATCCTATGTCCTTGAGTTTAGGAACCAATAACTTTCATAGAGAAGAAAAAGCCACTAATGAATGGGTTTGAATTCATCCGACGACCCCGAAACCCCCAAAAAGGGCCTGATTTTGAACTATTGAATCATTCCTAGGGTTTTTGACACATAAATCAAGATTGGTGAAACTCAATTCAGTTCATCCTTTTCTGTTCATTTTTTTCCTCCTCTCATAACATAATAACAATGACATAACAAAACCAGACTCAAAAAAATTCTCTTTCTTTTCCTTTTTCCACCATTCTCAGCAACCAAACAAAGGGAAAACAACGTAAAAACACTCACGAGGTCGGAGTATCAGCCGCACTATCGCTCTCTTTCCCAGAATCCATGAATCCTCCTCGCTCCACTGAGCAAAACAAATCAATTACACACAACGTAAGGGTCGGATCATAGAAATGCAAAAATTGCAGGAGAATCACATTAATTACCTGAAATAGACCCGAAATCTTCAGAAAAAAGTTCTCTCTCTTTTCTTTTTTCTTTTTTTTTCTTTTTTTTTCTTCAAAGAAAAACCCTAGAGCTCTTATGCGCTTGTTTCGATTCTCAATCCATTGGTGTACCAAACAATTCGATGTTCCGGGAAATGAAGATTCAAATCATCGGTGCCGGCTACAGTCTCCGACGGCGAATGGTTGTTTTGTTCGCGGTGGCCGTAGTTCAACTGCAGTCAGCGAAAGTATTGGTAGGAGCATCCGTTTTAATATATATGTATATAATTTACTGTTTGCGCTCCCAAATATATTAAAAATAATTTTTTATTAAAATTAATAAATGAAATAAACCTTACCTTTTAATATTAACTCTTATTTTTTAAAATTTTTAAAAATATTTAAAAATATTTTTTATCTTTAATTATTCTTCATAATTATTTTTTTTTTAAAAATAATTTAAATATATTTTTTTAAAAAATAATTTAAATATATTTTTTTATAAAATACCTTATTTTTATAACAAGTCCTCAAAAGTATCAGATATGCTTTTAGCTTTGAAAAACAACTCTCGAACAGATTTTGATTTATTCTCATAAACAAAAAATAAAATTGGATTTTAAAAAATATTTTAACAAATTAAGATATTAAAAATATTTTATTATCATATTTTATATTAAAATTACTCTTAGTTTTTATTTTGAAAAAAATTATTCCCAAACAAAAACATAAACATAAACAAAAATTATGAATTAACTACTAAAATATTTTCCACATTCATTCTAGCCGATTTCCCCACAGCAAATTTATAATCATAAGAAAAAGACAAAAAAAAAAAAATCCGTAAGAAAATAATTAATTCATATAATTTATTATAAAAAAGAAAAAGACAAAATACAATTAAAATTAATAAAAAAAATTAAACATTTTAAAATCATTTAATCTTAATATAAAAATAAATTAAATTAAAAAATGAAAAAACAATTTATTAATTTTTATTTTTTTTTCATCCTTTTATTTCCCTATTTTCTTTTCTTTACAACTTTTCTCAAATTTCCAACAACCAAGTTAAAGAAAAGCAATGAAGGAAAAGGAGAGAAAAAAAAAAAACTTGCCACTAAAAGGGCATCATAGCTTTAGGGCTTTTATAAAGCTTTACTCCAGAATCTAAGCATAGAGACTTCAAAATTACCAATCTAAAACTACAGGAGACGACAACAAATATTTCAAGTCATTCCAGCTAGAAGTCTAAAACAAACATTTTCTTGTCTGATAACTACCCTTTTTTTGGTCTCCTCCAAAGTTAAAAAACATGCAATTAAATAAGCATAAATTCATCACTCCTGCTACCAACAAATTCTGAGAAAAATCGTGAAGGCCTTCGGCATTAAAATGATGATACAAGCTCATTCCTCCCCCTACCCTCTCTCCAGACTGCAGGGGATATTGGTGTCAACGTTACAAGCCAATACAGCCATTGCTCCGCACAAGAGGCCATAGCCATTTCCTTGCCCCTACTGCCATATCAGTATGGCCTGTACCGCATGGGGCGCCTGAACCTTGGAACCCTTCTGCAAAACACCAAAATAAACCAATTGCTTTTTATTTAGTAACAGGATTGGTTAATACAAACTATGACTAAGCTGGATGTTTTGTAACCATGCAGGCAAACTCTTAATTGCAACTCCACTAGTTTTGTTGTCCGACTTTATGAATCAATTCTCAGATCACGTAAAGTATGGGAAACAAATGCATAACCTTGGGTTCTAGTTGTGGAGAGATTTCAAATAAAACCGAGGATATATAGGGTATATATATAGGCATACTCAGGAGACAATGTGAGGATAGGCATTTTCACTGGCGTAATCACACATAAGCTTCCAAAGATACTAGAAGTTAAAAAAAAATCTTTAGATATCAAAGTACATTCGTTGCTAGTATTACAATTCATTGCTAATATTACAAGTCATTTGAATTGTTTTCAACCTTTTATCTGGAACTTAAAACACCTGTGACTAGTTACTACCCCAACTACATTTCAAATCAAACTTATAACTGAACTGGTCTTAAGTTCAAATCCCTTTCTAAAGAATGCTTAAAATTTAATTGGTGAATTGTATGATTAGAGATTCTAATACATATTTTTTCAGAGACAATAAAAGATGTGTATATATATATATATATATATATATATATATGGCAAAATAAGAGTATAGCAAAGTACACACCACATATACAGTGGGCACAAAAAACAACTCTCTTTATCAACAAGATCCTAACCAATTAATAAAATCCAAAGGCATTGAGCATTTTTTAATGTACATCCCCACCAAGTTAAGATGTTACTTAGGGACAAACATTTCAACTTTTGATCCAACATCTTATCGTTTTCAAATGCTTATTGGTTTCTTTCCTTCCACAAAGTCCAAAATATGCATAAGGGGGTGGCCTTCCAAACCTTCTTTTGTTTCCTCCCAACAAAAGAGCCATGCCAGTTTAATAGAGCTTCTCTGACTGTGGAATGAAGCACCCAAACTACTCCAAATAAAGAGAACATCTCCCACAGAATCCTTGATTTGGCACAATGAAGAACATGATCAAATCGATTCCCCTTCGACTTTACAAAGAAACATCTATTCACCAGCAACCACCCACTTCTTTGGAGTTAATCTATCATCAAGACTTTTTCCCAGTTGGCTTCCAAGCAAAAAAGCTTGCTTTAGTCGAAACTCAAGATTTCTAGACAATGCTTGAAAGGAAGGGAATTGACCTCCCCAACTCCAAGACAGAAAAGAGGAATTTGATAGAAAAAAACACCATTTTTCGACTCTTTCCAAATCAGTCCGTCGATATCTTCCTTCCTCATCAATTTATCTTGCAATCTTGAGAAAAAAAAAAAAAACTTAACACCTGACTCTCAACTACTAAAGGGTCTAGAGAAGCATGGATTCTAGTGACACCACACCATCCCCTGCCCCCTCTTTTCTATCGCATCCCATGAACCCAACACCCAAGTGTCTTTGGCGATCATCAAGCATACAAGGAAAGAAAAGACACACAAGGGCTCCTTCCCCTTACCATTTATCTTTCCAAAAACTTCACCCTTGTATCATTACCCACTACGAAAGCAAACCTGCTATTGAGAAGGTCCCATCCTTTCCTAATGGCTTCCCAGACACTGAACCCATACCCATCTCTCACATTGCAAGAACGCTAACCCCTTTCTTCCTTCCCATACTTCCACTCTACGACCTGTTTTCCCAAAAAAGAAAAAAAAAAGGAAAAAAAAAAAAAAAAATCCCCTTCAGAAGTGAACCTCAAACTCCACTTACCAAGAAAGACTTAATTAAGAGATGAGAGACTTATTATGCCCAAATCCCCCCATCCTTCTATCCATGCAAACAATAGGCCAATTTAACTAAATGAGGATTTTTATCAAAGATTCTAATATATATAGATTGTATGCAAGTAAAAGTATCATCTAAAATATTACAGCTGTTAGTATGGAGCAATATACACAATGAAATTATCAATCTCATCCAGATGTGAGGTTTTCTGATATCTAGTGATAAACAATAAATATGCATTAACAAAGTGAAGTGATTCTGTAATGATTTTATAAATTCATTTATGTTTAAAATGAAAAGGATTTTGAGAAGAAAAAGAAAAAAAGAAAAAAGAACAAACATCATCTGTGCGGTGGGGAGATATGAAAATATCATTTGCATTTTATGTGGATAATTGATCTATTATTGCTAGTTATTAAGATTTTCTTTTCTTTCCTTTTGGAGAAGCATATTTGACTATTGAACAAGTCCTTTGAGATTGAAAGATGACATTTCAATGCTCTGTTTGCTTGCTTGCTTAAAGGGAATGCACTGTTTTCATGTGAAATGTGTCATGCTGTCCTGTGCTGTGTGATACATTATGCTGATACTGTTAGCTAAGTTGCCAGCAAGATCTCTCTCCCCCTGTTTTTTCATGTAAAATGTGTCATGATGTATGCATTATTATCTTGTGTTATGCTGATGCTGTGGCTATGTTACCAGCAGAAAAACTAGTCCATTTTTGTCAGCAAAGAGTTCTAGGAAACGAAAAGAAAGCTTGGAAACTTAAAACAGCCTCTCACACCCCTAATTATTATAAGAGATTCTAACCCTTACCCATAACCATATGGAGGATAGAAAGGAGGCCCAGGCATGAAGGGCCTTCGTCCACGAAATCCAAAAGGATTGGGTCGCCTTCCTCGATACTGTTTCATTCCAGGAATGTTAGTTCTCTTAGCAGATACCTGCAGATCAACCAGAACCCACCACCATAGTCAATTAAATGAAGTTAAAAAATAACTACTTTTTAGACAATTTATATTCAAGGACCTTCAACTGGCGACCATGCAATTCTGATTCATTTAAAAGAAGGGCATTCTGAACAGCATCTATCTCAACAAACTCCACATAAGCAAATCCTTTTGGTTGACCAAACTTGTCGGTCAAAATTGTCACTCTGTTCACTGTACCACAGGATTGAAAATGCTGCTGCACTTCTTCAGGAGTACATGCATAGTCCACCTGTTAAGTCAACACCATAACAAGAAACATAATTACTCACACTATCAACATTTCGCGGAAGAAGGAACAGATGGAAAAAAAAAAAAAAAAAATATATATATATATATATATATATAGAGAGAGAGAGAGAGGGTGGGGGGAGTGAGAAGGAGAGAGAAATAAAGCCTATAAAAAAAAGACAGACAGAAGAAAAGGAAGACGAAGGACAACAGAGAATCCATTTGATCAAAGCAGAACAAAAGAATTTTTGTTAATACAATACTAGGATCCTCTACTACAAATAGCAGTACACCGTTGATCATATGATAAAATACAGTAATCCAATCACTTTAGTTATTGAGGATGATCCATATGAGCCATGATGAGCCATATGTTTCCATATTCTAGATATTAGAGATATTAGATGAAAGTCAACCAATATTATTTGATCAACTCCTAACAGCCCCAAAATTCATTGGAATAAAGTTGTATTATAGTTTCCAACTTCTCCAAAATGTAAATCAATAGTTTCCAAATTTTACAGTGCAACTGCTACAATCTATTTCCAACATTCAAGCAATCTACTTATTTGAATTAGAAGTCAAAATAATCTAGGATTTTCCCCCTTTTGTTTTTGAAATAGTTCCAAAGCTTAATAATAAGCAGCCACTGCAGTCCCTCCAAAATTCAGATCAATCTTTCCATCCAATGATCCCCCCCCAACAAATAATTGAATAAATAAATAAAATATACACGAGCAGTTCTCATCACAATGAAGAGGGAACAACCTTGCTATTGGACTGATGGGGTCACCATCCCTTCCCACTGCACTAAGTTCATTGGTTTTCTTAAACAGTGAAAACCATCTTGGGTTTGTGGATTGTTGTTGGTATTAGTACAGTCAAAGATTTAGAAGGATAGGAACTGTCATAAACTTCAACTCCATTGGATGGGCCAGTTTTGCCAAAGAGATTCACCAAGTCCACTGCCTGCTCTAATTAAGCCCTTTTTGCAACAACAGTAAAATGATTTTCCCCCTTCTTGCAAAAGGGGCTGCATCCCAAGTATTCGTGAAGTTTAGAAGAGGTCCTCAATGGATGAAGCTTTATAAAGGGAAAACACAAGGAGAACAAAATAAAAGAAAGAGCAACAATCCTCCCAAATCACCATAAATCATCCACCATCCAGTTCTTCAATAAAATCTCGAAAAGATCTGTTAAGGTTGCACTAGAAGTTGATATTCACACTTCAAAGGCTCTTCAGTTCCATCCTCACCACAAAACCAGAGCAATATAAGGATTACTAATAACACATTGCTCCTTGTTCCCATGAACTTTCCATGCCAGCTAATAAAAAATTGATGCAGTCTTCAGAAAGACATTGCATCTCAAATGGAGACAAACAACAACCAAAACTCCCAATACATAGACATAAAAATAAAAAAGATGATCTAACTACTTCAATTGGAGCCATAAAAGACAAAAAATAAAAGAAGATCCAATTACTTCAATAGGAGGTATTCTTTCTAATCCCTTGTTTTCTACATGATACTGCTAGTTGTTTAGTTTGTAAGCCAACTGCCACAGATTACTAATATTCTATGAATTGATTAAACCCAACTACTAGTTTTTCAATATTCATGCTGTGGAGAGTAGTAGGGGAGGCAAACTAACCTACTCAATGAGGAGATTCTCGGAGATTATCGAGGATTTAGAGTTAAGGGACTTGCCTTTGCAGGGAGGCTCTTTCACTTGGAGGGGTGGCCTGAATAATCATTCTCATTCTAGGCTTGATTGGTTTCTGGTCTCGGATGAATGGGAAGGTCACTTTACAGGGGTTGTGCAGTGTGTCCTTCCTAAGCCGGTTTTGGATCATTTTCCAATCTTGCTAGATGGGGGAGGCGTGAGGAGAGGCCCAATGCCTTTTAGATTCGAAAATATGTGGTTGAAGGAGGAGGGCTTCAAGGATAAGGTGCAAGCTTGATGGGAAGGTTTCAATTTTAGTGGGTCTGCTTGTTTTGTTTTGGCAACGAAGTTGAAAGCCCTGAAGTCGTTATTGAGAGACTGGAATAGGAATGATTTCGATAAAGTTTAAGCCAACAAGGTGTTGGATTTGAATCAAATGGACTTCTAGGACAAAGTAGAATTAACCCGCCCACTTATTGTTCAAGAATTGGAAGCTAGGAGAGAAGCAAAGGAGGATTTTAAAAAATGGGTTCTCCTAGAAGAAATTTCTTGGAGACAAAAATTAATGGAAGTATGGCAAAGGGAGGGGGAACACTAGTTTCTTCCATAAGATGGCTAATGCTCACAAGAGGAGGAACTTGATGACCCGAGTTAAAATCAATGGTTCTTGTTTAATAGAGGAGAATGAGATTAGAGTTGGAGTGGTGAATGAGTTTAAGGTTTTGCTGTCTGAGGAGGGTGGAGACCCAACATTAGTGGTCTATCTTGTGCAAGGTTGGAGGCTGTGGAAGTAGCTAGACTGGAGGAAACATTTTCTGAGCAGGAGGTGTTGGAAGCTCTTAAGGGCTTTCGTGGGGACAAAACACCTGGGCCTAATGGTTTTACTATGGCCTTTTGGCAGTTTTCCTAGGGTTTTGTGAAGAAGGAGGTCATGGGGTCTTTTAGGGAGTTTCATGACCATTGTCGATTTGTAAAAAGTTTGAATGAAACTTTCCTAGTTTTGATCCCAAAAAAAAAGAGTAGAAGAATAAAGGGACTTCAAGCCAATTAGTTTGCTGGGAGGGTTGTACAAGTGGTTGGCCAAAATGCTAGCCAATAGGCTAAAGCTGGTGGTGGGTAAGGTGGTCTTTAAGGCTCAAAATGCCTTTGTGGAGGGAAGATAAATCTTGGATGATGTCCTTGTTGCTATTGAAGTCATAGATTCGATTTTGAAGAGCAATGAGGGGGCAGTGATGTGTAAGCTAGATATAGAAAAGGCATATGATCATGTGGACCGGTCCTTTTTGCTTTTAGTTATGGGCATGATGGGATTCGGGGAGAAATGGCTTCAATGGATGTAGTGATGTATCTCCACAACTAGTTTTTCTGTTTTGGTTAATGGGACTTCTTCAAGTTTCTTCCAAAGTTCTAGGGGTCTAAGGCAGGAGGACCCCCTCTCTTCGTACTTATTTGTGATTGCTATAGAGGCTTTTAGTTGCTAAGGAAAGCCGTAAATGGGGGTTTTTTGTTAGCCTGCAAAGCAAGGGGTAGAGGTGGTGAAGGGGCTCAGGTGTCTCACTTATTATTTGCTGATGATACTTTGATTTTCTGTGGGGCTTCTCAGGATCAGATGACGTATTTAAGTTGGATTCTAATGTGGTTTGAGGCCATTTCGGGGTTGAGAATTAATTTGGATAAAAGTGAGTTAATCCTGATGGGTGTTGTGGAAAACATGGAGGCTTTGGCTACAAAACTTGGGTGTAAGGTTGGGAGTCTCCCTTCCTCTTACTTGGGATTGCCATTAGGTGCTCCTTATAGATCCATGGCTGTTTGGGATGGAGTGGAGAAGAGATTTCGGTAGAGATTAGCTAGGTGGAAGAGCTAATACATCTCCAGAGGGAGTATCACCTTGATTCAAAGCACTTTGGCGAGCATGCCCATTTATTTCATTTCCATGTTTTCTTTGCCCAGAAAGGTCAGATTGAGGATAGAACATATTCAGAGGAATTTGTTGTGGGGAGGTGGGGATCTTGAGCAAAAACCTCATCTTGTTCGGTGGGGTTTGATTTGCCTAGACAAAAGCAAAGGGGGGCTAGGGGTAAAGTTCCTTTCTACTCTCAATAAGGCACTTTTGTACAAATGGAGTTAGAGATTTGCTAATGAGAAAGGGCCTTTCTGGATTCAGGTGATAAGGGGAAAATTTAGGGAGAGCAAGGGGGTTGGTGTTCCAAGGAAGTGAGGGGTGGGTATGGTGTGGGGTTGTAGAAAGTAGTTAGGAGGGAGTGGCATGTTCTAAGTAGTAGGCTCTCTTTTGTGGTGGGGAATGGACAAAGGGTGAAATTTTGGAACGATAGATGGGGCAGGGATTCACCTCTTCGTGTTTCTTTCCCCACTTTATTTGCTTTAGCTATCTTCAAGGATGCTTGGGTCAAAGATGTGTGGAGTTCCACTGAGGGAGGAGGAGTTGGAGCCTACACCTCTCTAGACCTTTCAATGATTGGGATGTGGATGAGGTGGACATGTTTTTTCTAGGCCTTAATGGGAAGAGAGTTTAACAAGATTTGGAAGATAAGGTGCTTTGGAGAGAGACTAAATGTGGGTAGCTTTCCGTTAAGTCTCTCTACAAAGCATTAATTTCAAGCCCTCTAGTCTCTTTTCCTTCGACTGTCATTTGGAAAGCTTGCGTGCAGCCTAAAGTGAGTTTTTTTTTAGTGGAAAACAACGTGAGGAAAAGCTCTTACTGTGGACCAACTTTAGAAGAGAGGATGACCTTTAACAAACAGATGCTACCTTTGCCAAATGCATGAAGAATCAATAGATCACATTCTTTTCTATTGCACCAAAGCAAGGACTCTTTGGGCGATTTTTTTTCTCTTTTTAGGGTGCAGTGGGTGCTACTAGCCATAGTTAAGGTGGCGCTTTTGGGGTGGGACTAGTCTTTTATGGGAAAAAAGAGAAAGAAAGTTTGGAGAGTAGACCCATTCTGTATTTTTTGGACGATTTGGAAGGCAAGGAACAAAATTGCATTAGAGGAAGAAGTGTTGTCAATCCAAAGACTTAAGAGTTCTTTTGTTTATTTCCTTTGGTCAGGGACAAAATTGTTCATAAAAGATGGTCCTTCGACTTTAGTTGATTTTATTGATTGGGTGGGAACCCATTGAGGGTGGGGCTCCTTTTGCACCTCCGTTCTTAGCAACTAAGTTGTTCTAGCTGGGGAGTGGGGTGTGTTTCTTCTTTGTATACTTTGAGCTGCCGTTTTGGCAGCTTTTTCAATACAGTTTTTCTCTTTTACTTATCAAAAAAAAAAAAAAATCATGAGAGGCCTAGGATCTAAGCCAAGAGGGACCAATTGGCAAGACAAACTAGGACAATAGGTTGTGAGAGGTGTGAGTGGCCAATGAAGTATAGAGGTTTATCCCTCAAGGCAACCTTAGAGCCCATGAGTTTCAGGATCCAACCAACAAGGTGTCTAAGCATCATGATGATTAGAAAAAGTCCTATCTCTTTGTAGTGATAGGTTTAACTGGATTTTATCTTCCCTTACACACAAGCTCACTTTTGGATTGAGAGGTTTCAATGGGATTTCTTGGTCCAGTCTAGGGGAACTTAACAAGGACAACTTGGGTAAGCAACACATTTTTTTGATAGGTAATAAAAGGGCTTGCATTAGAAACGCCTAAAAGCGGTGAAAACAATACACACGAAGGATACAAACAATGTCTAAAAAAGCCAGGCAGTAAGGAGACAAGAAAAGGCCTTACCCTTACTTGACAAACAACCAATCTATAAAATCAATTATAAACAAAGTGTGATCCTCTATATACATCCTAGCCCAATTCACAAAAGCATTCATGAAAAAAGATTTGATTGCTTGGTTGGACTGCTCAATTTCATTGAAGGCTTTTCCATTCCTTTCCTTCCATAAAGTCCACGTCAAACATAAGGGGACAGCCCTCCACGCTTTCTCCCTTTTTTTACCCACGAAAGAACCATGCCAACCTAACTAAGGAATGCATAACCCACCCATTGCACACCAAAAAGGGAGTAGATCAAGTTCCACAACAATCTAGCCTTGCCACAAAACAAGAGTTGATGGTCAAAGGTTTCCTCCTCTTCTTTTCACAAGTTGTACCTATTTAGAATATTTCATTCCCTCCTTTTCAGCTAGTCGAGAGTCAAAATTTTGCTCTAAGACACTTCCCAAGCAAAAAAACTCACCCACATTGTAGCCTAAGACCTCCAAATAATACTCCATGGAAAAGGATCTCTAGAAGCCCTCGTGTAGGAGCAATAAAGGAATTTAACTGAAAATATGTCATCCTTACTCTCTCCAACTCAAAATGTCCTCCACTTCTTTACTCACAACCAAGGGTTGTAGTTTTTGAAACAAAGACTCCACTTCTCCCATTTCCCATCTCCCAATCATTAAGATGTCTTGAAAAGCGAGGGCTCCAATTACCCAAATCCCTACCCACCTCCCATGCTTCTGACACCCACCTGTCTTTATTTATTGCCAAAAAAATAAGTTAGGTAAAACTTCTTTCAAGGTTTGGTCCTCATACTACAACTCTTTCCTAAACTTAACCCTTCTCCCATTCCCTACCATAAAATGGGATCTATATCTTATGCCCTTCCATTCATTTCTGATGGCTTTCCACACCCCCACACCATAGGCTCCTCTCACTCCTCTCAAACACCACCCCCCTTCCTCTACTCCAAACTCGAGTAAGCAGCACATTGTTTGTCAACCCAAAGAGGGATGGAGTGTTCTGTCTAGAATGACACTGTTGATTGGTAAATGGTGACTATAAAGGTTTCCCATAGAGCACAACTCCCTTATGACACTCGATATAAGAGGATGGTTGGGACACTAATCTCATGGGTAGAGGAAACTGATAATGTCCTTGGAAAGCAATAGAATTGTATCTTCATTGTTGGATTCATTACTAAAAATGCATCTAAAATTCATTTTTGGTAGATCTATGTTGAGGAAATAGACCATCCATTTCCATGTTCTCTTGCATTTCCGCTTTGGTTTTCATCTTCTTTAGGAACTTTAATGACTGTGAATCTCATGGGCTTAGTTCCTTATTCTTTTGGATATTGTCTCAGGTGTATGCTCCCATTTGAAAGATATTGAGTCTCTGGCTAAAGTAGTTTATTCTCTTCTAAACCCCTTTTTGGTTGAAAAGGGGCGGCAATGCTCCCATTTGAAAGATATCGAGTCTCTGGCTAAAGTAGTTTATTCTCTTCTAAACCTCCTTTTGGTTGAAAAGGGGCATTCCAGACATTTAATCATGACAGATCCAGCAATGAGATAGCACCACATATAGGTGCATTGTGACATATATTATTTGCTTTGGCTGCAGAGACTATCTCCTTGAGGGGTTCCAGCCATGCAGCAAGTGCTGGGGACAATAATCTCATTCCAAGGTAACTACTTTTTAGGTGATTAGTCCAAGAATAATTCTAGGATTCTTCAATGCAAACAGTCTTCTAGTAATGAAATATGGCGGAGGGTTGCATTTTTGGTTTATTTTGGTCATCAGTGACTGAGGAGTTTGAGAGTGTACTTCCAAGCATTATTTTGAGTAGTGAACTTGGGAAAGTCTGCAAACAACATGTACATTCTTTAAACTAATGGTATCATGAGGACAGTAGAAAAATTTTACTTTCTTTTATTTCCTATTAAAAAAAATGAGTACACTAGCAAAAGTTCAATTTAAGACCCACTTTACATGAACCCTAGCTTCTCTCTTTTCTCTCTCAGCTCTTTGTTAAAGGCTCTTAGCTTTTGCTCTTACACACACAACAGTAACAGGACTGCCATCCCAACTCCCATCTGAACAATTGATTCAAGTTTCTTGTATTCAGCTTTTGAGGGAAAAAGTAAAAAAATTATTATTATTTTCTTCTTTTTTGAGAAAAGGTTTTATGACATTCTTCTTTTTTATTTTCTAAATGGTTGGCAAGAAAATTTAGAAAGAAAACAAATTACGCATTCCTCATTCCCTAGAATCATAGTTTAGGAACTAAGAACTTCATCATTCTTATTTTTGACTCATTTTCAGTTGTGATTAAGTTTATTATATATTTCTCTAAAATATGAGCCCTTTGCTTGGGTGTATTCCTTGCACCTATGTCCTAGGAGACCTATGGGCCCTACTTTGGGGCTTTGAAAAAACATTTTCTTGGAGTGCAACAATGCCGTTCTTACAAGGAGGACAGCTGAAGCGACTTGCAGCGTTAGGTGACAGTCTCATAGGGACCCCAAGGAACCTAAATACTCTTCCCCCCCAACCCCCAATGAACCAAGTAAGATGTGGACAGAATCAGATTTCAGAAGAATTTCTCATGAATTTTCCATTTTTCAACGATATTTATTTTTTTAAAGTTCATATGCACACTACATCAAGTGTACTCAAATTTTATGAAGTCCTCTTTTTTGGAAATTATTAAGAAATTTATTTTTAGTTTTAGAGTTTTTTGAGGCAAGAAATCAAGCACTAAAAATATTTTAAGAAACTTCCTATTTTTGAGAAAATATAGTTGAAGCTTATTTTGTTTTTATGTTTGTGAATCATTCTTCCAAAATTTTTTGCTTGTCTAGCAAGTTTTCCAAAGTAAACAAGGTGCGTTGTACCAAAATAAATTTGAAGATTGAGTTCCTTAAATCCTTTCCATATAGTTTTTGATAACTGAATTATGAAGTTATGATTACTAATACATCTTTTCATCCTCTTCCATCTTTATTCTATTATTCTTGCTGATACTTTGACATTGTTGGGTGTATTATTGTGAGCCCATAACTAATAGGTTTAGGGATTCCTTTACCCTCATTCTGTGTTCAACACGATTCTGTATATCATATTTCCTTTTTTTGATAGGTAAAATTTGAGTATATATATATATATATATATATATTTATCAATAAGCAAAAGAATTATATTATGAAGAGGCGCTAAAATAGCGACCCATATAAGTACAGTATAGCAACCCCCTTACAGTTGGACCCAAAACAAGAAGGAAAAACAAAAAACCTTTTCCCTCATCGCAAAACCATAAAATTTGAGAATATATAAAAAGAGCTTGGAAAGGGTGCATCAAAGTACATAAAAAGTATACAACTAGCACTAAAAGGCAAGCAAGAAAGAAAAAAGAACAAGGACCAACCAACCAATCAAAACCGACACCATAATTACCCAGAATACCAAACTACCCCCTAACTGGCTGTCTGCCACCACCATTGCTCCCAAAACCAAGAAACCTCCCAATCCTAAACTTCTCACCATCAAGTTTAGCAATTGAAGCACCTTTAATTCTTGAAAGTAAACTTAATCTACCTCTCAAGCAATTTTGCAACAAAAGCCGCTTTACCAATCAAAGAGTGGAGTTATAGCAACCTCACGCATCGAGAGCTAGATCTCCATTGCTCTTCCTTCTTTCCCTGACTATCGGAGGAGAACTTTTGCAATTAACCAAAGAGTCCAATTTTCAAATCTCCCTCTTGAAACGGGATGATAGTTTGGCTCCCTCTTCACCCCCGAGGCATTAACACCATTCCCTTTTCTTGCCTCTATTTTCCTTAAAAGGAAGATAATCTTCTTTTCAAAACCCACAACTAGTATCCCCACAAAGCTTTTAAACTTAGCCCAACCTACTGAAGACAACATAAAAAAAATGCTCCTCCCCCATTGTACAGAAGTTGGACTTCGACTTAGAGGATTCTATCTCCTTAGACCTAACCACAATATCCTTACGTGTAGGACCTTTCACAGTGTTATATGGAAATTTCAACAACTTGCCATCTTTAAGCATCGTCCCAAGCAGCCTATTTCTAGATCCTAAGGAGCTCAAAAGAAAGCTTAACTTTCGACTAAGACTCAGGTTGTGTTTGCTTTTTGGCTTAATAGAAAAAGTCAAATATTTTAGCTTTTTCTATTCAGCCAAAAAACAAACACCACCTCATTCTCTCAACCATGATCATCTCTTAAGCGTTAATTCACTGGCCCACAACCATTGATAGGCAACCCAATTGTAGAATTGAAAGGAGAAGAAAGGGAAGATGATGGCCTACCTATGAAACCTATTACTTTTGACACCTACCTCTTTAGACCCTAAGACCACCTTCAAAAGGGGGTCCACAAAGATCACAACGATGCTAACAATTCTCTCTCCGACTCTCACATAAAAGTATTTGTTTTGACAATTCAAAAGTAGGAGAAGGCCTTTTACTAATAAATTGATATTCAAAATCACTCGGGATCCCTCACTCTATCAAAGTATCAGATTTCTAAATTCTCATAGGGCCCTCCCAGAATTCCTTCTAGAGCCTATTGAATAATTTTTATAGATTCCATTATTTCACCAACTCGTACTAAAGAACAAGATAATGAATCTCCTCCTTTTTGCCATAGGACTTCCCAATCAAATTCGCCATAACACTCATAATGATCAACTTTATGAAGATCCCGTTGTATTCTGAAAGCTTGTAGCATTGGTCCTGACAAACCCCAATTTATTGCTTCTTCTACACCAACAATGCCTACTCCCTCAACTCGTTCTAAAAAAATAGGATTACAAGTAGTAAGTTTTTGATATTCAGCAACCCCGTTGCCTGTTAAAAAATAATTGCAGAAATCCAAACATTTATCTATCCATCCATGCGATAGATCAGCAACTACCCTTCCAATATGAAAATAATTATGCATCATTCTCATATTGGTGGCAACATCGAATAGATCATAGACTAATTCTCTTTCTCTGAAAATATAGAAGAAAGGAGTTTGTGTAGCAATATCTGCCATAAAAGGGCTAACCCATAATAAAGGAGAGCTTTGAAACCTTCTTACCCAAAGCCCCTCTAATGGGTTTGACACTAACACCTTTGGATTGACCCTTAGAGGAGGGAATGGGTGGGCCACTACAAATAATCGCAAACCCATTTTATCTAGTTTTCCAGAGCTCCCTCCAATAGAGTTGACTTTAGTTGCTATGGGTTGGCCCAATAAAAATTTGTAAGAGGTCCCTTTAGCAATTCCTTTTAAACAAGGTTGGCCAATTGAGCACAAGCCCACAGTAGCACAGACAACCTGGTTGAAGCAATTAGGCAAGGCTCTTGGAGATGTGGGCCACCCTCAACCTTGTCCTCAAGAGACTTGAGGCCTAATGACCCATCAAGAGACCTATTAGGCTCAACAACCATGATGTCGTCATGCTTAGAAAAAGCTACCTCCGTCATTGCATGCATAGGGAGACTTGGGTCCAAACACAACAATTGCAAATCCTCATTAACATGTTTCTCTTCTTCTATCCATACTCTCCCAGCCGCACATGAACTTTCCCCAAATTATCCCTAACCTCTGGATCTCTACACCTCTTACAACCCACCAAGGTCAAGCATAATGGAATCTCTCACCATAGTTAAATGGAAAGGACATCTACACTATCCACTACATGCAATTTACCCAACATCTTCCTCTCATTGGACTTGACGAGGATCCTTGCTCATTGCAAATGATGCCTCTCCACTGTCTCCTTATCCATTGCCATGAAGCCTCCACACATCACCGAGTTGCTTGAAAAACTCTTTTCCCCACAAATGCAGTGACAACCCTATCGCTCTCACCCAAACTTCTCTAGCACAAACCCCCATGTTTGAAGCAATCAATTTCTAACCTCCACTAGTCCAATTGCAATCTTCTCCCTCATATAGTTTGTTCCCTAGATGCGATACCCTTTCTTCAAATAATATGAGCGAACCTCCTAACAAAAATAGTTGTGCATCTCCTTTCAATCTCAAAGAGTCCACAATTGGCATCTGGCCTGAAAAATCACCCCATCTCCCTACTAGACACTTCATGAGGTGCTCCAAATTTTCCAAAACCTCCTCCTCTTGCTCTCAATCCAGATTGCCTCACCCACCGCCCTGTTACATCTGTCCACCACCTCTGCATAGGAAACATCCTTTGAAGGGGCTCCCCACTCCATTTTCCTCCAACCTTTGAGCATTCTCCTCGATGGCCTCCGAAGGCCTAGGCATAGGAACAACTCCTATGCTCTTAAGGCCCATGTTTTTTTAAATTCACTCCAAAGCTTGTTCAATATAACATGTATCTTTTTTTTTTTTTTTGACAAGCAAGCAAAATAATATATTAACAGCGCATATCAAAAAGTACACCGAAGCACACAAGATGTACAAGTGCATCAATATAATATGCATCATATTCTCATGTATGAGTGCATCTTGGACTGGTTCATCCAAACCAAATACCAGGTCACTGTACATCAAAAGGATGATTTGATGAAGTTAACAGAATCTGAAACATAAGTTGACAAGGCAATGGTGATTGAGAATATAAACGGAAAGCTTTAGCAGGCAAACTGACTAAGCAATATATTAGTTTTCACCTTTTCTCACTCTTTTGAAGTTGAATTGAAAGTAATGATTTATTTATTTGTACCCACAAACATTGGAAAGTGGTAATGGGTAGGGGCAAGAATGTGGGAGATTCCAGGTTTGAGTCCTAGTAGGGGCCCAAAAAGGGAAATGTTACTTATCAAAAAAATAAAATAAAAATATACCCAACCAATGCTTGTGAACCTTCATACACATACTCAGTGGATACTAAACAAAAGCAGCCATAAATATTACTACAAGAATTGCATATTATATTGGAAAATTGTCCATATGAATTGAGACAAGAAAAGGATTATTAGACCTCACATTACCAACATATATGGATCGGGAATCCACCTCCTCCTTTTCAGCCTGAGTTGCAGAAGCACTAGAGGAATCTTCATGCAAATACATAAAAACAAAAACAATTAATCAACTAATATAAATTCTACAGATAATCAGCATAAAATTTGGTAAATGAAAAAAGACTAATACAAGATGACAAGAGATAACATGCGTGATTGAATTATTCAAACTGTTCAAAACAGTATCAGAAAAAATTCACATTGCTACTGGCCTATTAGTTGAAATCTTGAATGTAGGTCTAGTCATGGTCCAAAAGAAGGGTATCCGATCAACCTAAAAGCTATAGCACTGAGCACTAAATCTGACAGAAAATTTCCTTGATGGCACTTTCAAGTTGACAAAATTTTCTATAGAGTTTTATAAAGCAAAATGGAAACATTAAAGTGCTGTTGGATATCCAAACAAGTCCTGATGTAAGTTCAACATTTTGGACAATGTACAAAAACTTTTTTCCCACTTACGCAAGTAATTTAGTTAATCAAGATAACTTTTTAACTTTTTATCAGGTTATTTTGTCATGGATTCGACAACCCTGTTGACCAATCATGTTTTAATTAACATGCACTGGATAACGACATGTGTACACACTTATAGAGCAGCAACAAATTTTGAGTAAATGCATGATTATGTTTTATTCAACAATTTGGTAAAATGTCATAGATTAGGGAGTCAATTATTAGACTAGGAGCACTTCAATATCAAATAAGCCTAAGAACAGAAAAGCTTGCAAAGGAAGAGAAAGGGAAAAATTAACTAACTTTTTGGACGTATAACATATTGTTTGCTACCCAAACTAGTTTCCCAATACCCCTTTGTTAGGGGACCTAGCATTCTACCCACATTACAATGACTTTATAATTCTTTATTTATTTTTTTTTTCTCAATCTTTTTTACACTTTTCCACAATTTGCACACATTTCATATTTATTTGGATCCCTAGTATGGGTCTTCCCCCCTTTATTTTCTTTCTTAATTCTATAACTTGACAAAAAAAATTCCATAAATATCATCTAATGAACAACACATGTCATTTGCATTAACCAATATGAATAAACAATACTAATATGATCAGATTCCCCTTGGAGCGTAGTAGAGGAGGCAGATTGTCCTCTACCATGAGGAGATTTTTTGAGGTGATTGAGGATTTAGAATTAAGGGATTTGCCTCTACAGGAAGGCCCTTTCACCTAGAGCAATGGCTCAAATAATTAGTCTAAGTCGAGACTTGATCATTTCCTTGTCGCTGAGGATTGGCAAGGTCATTTCATTGGGGCTATTCAGTGTGTTCTTCCTAGGCCAATGTCTGATCACTTTCTTATTCTTCTTGATGGGGAAGGGCTAAGGAGAGGTCCCGCACTTTTTAGATTTGAAAATATGTGGCTAAAGGAGGGCTTCAAGAATGCACTGCAGACGTGGTGGGAGGGGCTCATTTTTAGTGGGTTTGTTAGCTTCATTCTGGCTAAAAAGTTGAAAGCCCTAAAACCTATCCTGAGATTGGAATAGGGAAGTCTTTAGTAAGATAGATGCAAAGAAGGTTTTGGCCTTGAACCTAGTGGATTTTTAGGATAAAGAGGAGAGTTCTCACTCTCTTTCTCTAGAAGAGGTGGAAGCTAGGAGGGATGCAAGGGAGAATTATAAAAAATGGGTTCTTTTAGAAAAAAAATTTTGAGACAAAAATCAAGGGAAGTATGATTGAAGGAGGGGGATAAAAATACAAGATTTTTCCACAGCATTACTAATGCTCATAGAAAGAGGAACCTGATGGCTAGAGTTAAAATTAATGGGGCATGGTTCACAGAGGAGAATATTATTAAAGAGGAAGTGGGCAAAGCCTTCCAAATTCTACTTTCTACCACAAGTGACTAGAGGCCCAACATAAGTGGACCGTCTTTTGAGAGGTTCGATGCTCAAGACGTTGTTGGGCTGAAAAAACCTTCTTCAGAGGAGGAGGTTTATGATGCTCATTTGGGTTTTAATGGGGACAGAGCATCAGAATCGAACAAGTTTTCTACGGCATTCTAGCAGTTTTCTTGGGAGTTTGTGAATGATAAGGTGATAAGCTTTTTCAAGGAGTTTCATGAACATGATCATTTTGTAAGGAGTTTGAATGCAACCTTCTTAGTGTTGATTCTGAAGTAAGAGCGAGCGGAAGACTTGAGGGATTTTAGGCTAATTAGCTTGGTGCAAGGGTTGTACAAGTGGTAGGCTAAGGTGTTGGCCAATAGGCTAAAAGTGGTGATAGCTAAAGTGATTTCCAAGGCCCAAAATGCGTTTGTGGAGGGGAGACAAATTTTAGATGCAGTGCATGTTGCCAATGAAGCCATCGATTCAATTTTGAAAAGCAATGGGGATGCAATTCTATGCAAACTTGACATAGAGAATGCTTACTATCATGTGGAGTGGTCCTTCTTGTTTTCGGTCTTGGAAAAGATGGGTTTTGGGGAGAAGTGGATAAGGTGGATCAAGTGGTGTATATCCACTGCCAATTTTTCAGTCTTGGTCAATGGAACCCCTTCTGGATTTTTCCAAAGCTCTAGGGGTCTAAAGCAAGGAGATCCCCTCTCCCCTTCTTTGTTTGTAATTGCGATGGAAGCTCTCAGTTGCCTCTTAAAGAGAGCTGTAAGCGAGGGTTATTTGTTGGCTTATCAAGTGAGGGGTAAAGATGGTGAAGGGGTTAAGGTTTCTCACTTGTTGTTTGCAGATGATATGTTGATCTTTTGTAAAGCTTCCCAGGATCAGATGACTTTTTTATGTTGATTACTTATGTGGCTTGAGGCTATTTCAAGATTGGGAATTAACTTGGATAAAAGTGAGTTAAACTCGATGGGAAATGTGAATAATGTGGAGGATATGGCTTCAAAGCTTGGCCATGAGGTGGGAAGATTACCCTCCGCTTACTTGGGGATGTCGTTGGGTGCTCCTTACAAGTCCATGGCAACTTGGGATGGAATTGAGGAGAGGTTCCGCAAGAGGTTGGTTATGTGGAAGCAACAATACATTTCTAAGGGAGGGAGAATCACCTTGATACGAAGCACCTTGTCGAGCTTGCCTATTTACTTCATGTCTATCCTCTATGTGCTAAGGTTGGGTAGATTAAGGCTGGAGCATATTCAGAGGGATTTTATGTGGAGAGTGAAAACCTCATTTAATAAGGTGGGCGATCATTTGTTTAGATAAAAGAAAAAAGGGATTGGGGGTTAAGAGTCTTTCAACTCTCAGCAAGGCTCTTCTTTGCAAATGGAGTTGGCGTTTTACGAACGAGAGGGGGGCCTTTCGGAATCAAGTAATTAGGGGAAAGTATGGGAAGGAATGAGGTGGATGGTGTTCTCACAAAGTAAGGGAGGGGTATGGTGCAGGGGTGTGGAAAGCAATTAGGAAGTTTTGGCACCTCGTCAATAATAGACTTTCCTTTGTTGTGGGTAACTAGCAAAGGGTGAATTTTTTTTAGGGATAAGTGGTGTGGGGCTAGATGATTTTTTTTCCCTTCTTTATTTGTCTTAGTTGTTTCCCAGGAGGCTTGGGTGAAGGATGTTTGGAATTTCTCTAGACCTTTCAATGATTGAGAGGTGGATGATGTGGAGAGCTTATTGTTATGTCTATGTGGGAAGAGAGTGAATTTAGATGAGGAGGATAAGGTGCAGTGGATGGAAACGAAGAGTGACGATTTCTCTATTAAGTCTCTCTACAAAGCCTTAGAGTCGAACTCGTCAATTTCTTTTCCAACGAAGATCCTCTGGAATTCGTGTGTGCGGCAAAAAATGAGCTTCTTTGCTTGTGAGGCCTCATGAGGAAAAACTTTAACTTTGGATCAAATTTAGAAGAGGGGATGAGCTCTAGCGAATAAATGTTATCTTTGTCAAATGGATGAGGAATCCATAAATCACTTACTTCTCCATGTTGTAAAGACAAGGGCTTTGTGGGAGATGTTATTTACTCTTTTTGGAATTTTGAGGGTGCTTCCTTCTTCAGTTAGGAAAACTCTTTTGTGTTGGAATGAGTCTAAATAGGTCCTTTGTGGGTAAAACACATAAGAGAGTTTGGAGAGCAAACCCCTTATGCATTTTTTGGACAATTTGGAAGGCAAGGAACAAAATTTCCTTTGAAGACAATGTATCGTCCATCCAAAGGCTAAAAGGTTCTTTTGTTTACTTTCTTTGATCGGAGGCTAAGAAGTTTATAAAAGATGGTCCTTCGACGTTAATTGATTTCATCGATTGGATGAGCTCCCATTAAGGAGGGGTTGTTTTTTGTACATCCTTTTGGATAGTTTTTTTGTTTTAGCTATAAGGGGGTAAGTGTGTCTTTCTTGTATATCATGGGCTACCATTTTAGCTACTATTTTAGCACCTCTTTGTAGTTTATATACTCTTCTTTACTTATCAAAAAAAAAAACAATACTAACATGAGAAAATGGTAATATTCTCTTAAGGAACAAACTTATTCAGAAAAGAGAAAGCAAGCAAGGACAAGCACTCATTTACAAAGCAAGAAAGAGCAAAATATAAGAAAACCAAGCTTTTCAATAAGGACAAAAGGTGTCAAATGTGAGTCTCATCACACAACAAACCCAATCCCCACACTATTCCCATTTCTTACCTAGAAAAAAATCCTCCATGCAAGTTGTTAACCATTGCACCCAGCTCATATATCCTCTTATCGAGTAACAGTAAATCCACCAGCCATGCTCATCATGTCCAGCTAAAGAAAGAATTCTCATACATCTCTTTCAGAGAGAATATGCCCTAAATTCTGATTTCTAGTGAGTCCGAGACCAACCAAGAAGCAGATCAATTTCAGCTTAGACATCCATGACCCACAACATGTCATGGATAATGAATGAATAATATCCTAAAAGCAACACTAAAATTCTCCACCAAAAATAAAATTTTAAAATTATTTCTATATGAAGAGGAGGAATCCAACTCTAGATCTCAATAAGACACATGAACATACACCAAAACTCCTTAGATAACAATACCCAAAAAGCCAATAATCACCAATTGTAATAGTGAAAAGTAACAAAAATATTCACTAGTTTCAATAAAATTATGACACTGTTCAGGGAAAACAAAACAATTTGCTCCAATTATTTGCACTCACAATGAAAAAGAATTCAAAGGAGACTTGGATAAATGTTCAAATCCCACTCAAAATTTTAACACTACAGGAGACTTGGATACATGTTCCAATCCCCCTCCAAAAAATTTTGACACTAATCATACTTTTGTAGGCTTCCATCTTAACCCCATTATTTTCAAAACAACGCAACAGGAAGTTCAGTCACATTCATTTTTTCTCAAGTTCCAAACAAGCTCCTTTATTTTCCTTCCCCTTTCCTTCACATTAACTGAATCCCAAAAAAGAGCCTAACAAGTTCTAGTTTCCCAGCACCCAACTTCTAGATCGCTGAAACCACTATGATCATCAAGTAAAAATCTCAGAAAAACAAAACAAAAAAATTTAGGCATTTCACACCTTGAACTGCACCCATCTCCTTCTCGACTTTAGCCTGCATTTCACGAAGAGCACCAGCTTCTTCCTCAATCTCCTTGAGCCTCTTCCTCATATCCTCAATGTTCTATAAAACCCACCAAAAAAATGTAAAGCAACAATTAGAAAATAAAAACTTACCAACAACCAAACAATTCTTAAACAACAATTACTAATGAAATTTTGAAGCAACACTTAGGGGAAAAAACAAAAACAAAAGATAGAATAAGACAAAATCAGCATTTCATTAAAAAAATTCAAGCAAAAATTATCAAACAAAAGGACTTTAGAGTTAGGGTCAGCCTCTTTTGTAAAAAAGGAAAAAGTTCAGAACAAGTCACAAACTAAAACCCTTTCATACTTTCAACGTTCTAAAAATATCCACAATATTTTCTTGTAAAATTTTCAAGCAAAAGTAAACGCATAAAAACAATGGAGAGGACATCAGAGTTAGGGTTTCAAACAATAATTAACAAAACAAACCCCCAAAAATCTTCAATATTTCACAAATACCAGCCATAATTTGTTAAGAAAAGTTGAAACATAAAATGATAAACAACCACACAAAATTAAGTAACAATTAACAAATCAAAAAACCCTTCCATGTCTTTAATAATAATAATAATAATAATAATAAAAACCCTAGAAGGGAAGTGAGGCTGAGGGCCAGCCTCTTCCTGGAAAAATTCTATTAAAAGAAATCAACAAATCATAATAATGATAATAATAATAATAAAACCCTAGAAGGGAAGTGAGGCTAAGGGCCAGCCTCTTCCTGGAAAAATTCTATTAAAAGAAATCAACAAATCAAACCCTCACAAATCTTCAATGACATAGAAAATATCAAGAACATTGAAATCAAGAAAAAAAAATATAACAGAGTTCAGCTCATCCTCCTCTTCCCAAAATTTCAAGCAACAAATTAGCAACCCAAAACCCTTCCGCATCTTCAATGTCATACAAATACCACCAATATTTCGATAAAGAAGAAACAAATTTGAAGCGGGATAAAAACAAAAACCCTAACCTTGGAGTTAGGGTCCGAATCATCTTCGGGCCTAGAGACCATATCGACATCTTCAGCATCGGCATCCATCTCTCCCTCGTCGGGGATTTCTCCTCCGTAGACTTCGTGTTCGTGCTCCTGCTGCTCCATGTCCATCTCTCTCTATCTCCCTCTCTCCGTCTCTCTCTGTGGGGGTCGGGTCTGCGGAGATCGGAGGATGTGTGTTATACTGATATGTGATTCCCAGAGCTATTCTCACACGTGCCCTTTTTCGCCTATGCCACGTGACTTGCACGTGCTTTTACTCGGAGCTTGCTGGAAAATAATCGTTATTTAAAAAATAATAAAAATAATTCTACGGTTCAAAATATTTACACACTTTATAACTCTGATTTCAACTTTAAAATTTGAACCGCAATCAGCAACCGTGACTTTTAAAACCACTTATGAATATGGTTTTAATCTTAAAGTGATGTTGTTTTTTTGGTCAAATAAAGAAAATTAAATGTTTATTTAGTAACTATTTAAAAAAATAATTTTTAAAAATAAATTTTAAAAACTGTTCTTTGATTTTTATAAAACAAAATTTTAAATATTTTTAAATTATTTTAAAAATAATTTTTATATCTAATATTTTATTTTTTATTATTCTACATATTTATATAATTATTTTTTAAAATAATCCTTAGAAAATAAGTGAAAATAATAAAAAATAATTAAAATATGTTGTATGAAAAAACTATGTTTTTTTGTTTTAAGAACAAATATAGAAAATAGTTTTTGGTTAATGAATACCTTTTTCGTGCTTTTTATTTTGAAAAATAAAAAACTATTATTAAAAACAGTTTCCAAATAGATCCTAAAGATCACTTAAATTACAACCATCAATTGTGTACATACTAATGTGGCATGGGCACACTACGGTATTGAATATTTTGAAAACAAATCTAGATTGATTTGTCAAATAGTATTCTTTGTTTACCAATGTGATTTTCAAAAGCCAATGTGGAGAAAGAGAATTTATTCTCTTTTGATTTAATTCTTTTAGATCTCTTAGGTCCCATGATAATTCTACATTTTCATCAGATAATTTTGTATATAATTTAGTAAGTTTTTCATATGAGTTAAACAGATCTGCAAATTCATTAGGTGCATCATCAAATAGTAATCACATAAAATTTAATAATTCAAAATTAGATGAAGAAATGAGTCAAATTGAAAATCAACTCAAAAATTTGTCAAATATGTCAGCTATTTTCTCTCATCCTGATAAACCCTTTTAAACATAAATATCATTAGAATAAGATATATTAAAAGAAATTATTTTATTTCTGATGTAGAATGAATTAAATTAGATTATTTTTCTCCTCATAATAATGCAAAAGGAAAATATTTTCAATAATTTCCTTCTCAAGTTAGAAACACTTTTTGAAAATCATATGAAAAATATGCAGATGTGGCATGGGCACACTACTATATTGAATATTTTGAAAACAAATCTAGATTGATATTTTTTTAGAAAAAAAAAAATTGATAGCAAACTCCCTTTAAAGATAATGCTTAGATTGGGAGTACAATTTCAAAGACATAACCATGGATAGGTTAAATGAGATAATTTTTTACAAAAGCTCAAACATCATTTAACACAATGGATGAAAATTTCACAATATATGGCAAAAAATAATGGTGCTTTGACTGCTATCGAAATGAAATAATGTATTAAATTTCCTTTGGATAATATTCAATATTTTTTGCATTTTATTATAATTTTTTCATTGTTCTCACTTTTTTATGAGTTTTTTTGGCTACTATGAAAGTAGAATAATGCATCAAATTTGACTGTATTAATATTAAAATATTTTATGGATTTTATCAATATTTTTAGAATCAGACTAATCACTAAATCAAAAAAGAAAAAGTTATTGATTTATAGTTCATTGGTTGAACGAGTGACGTCATAAATATATAATTTATATATTATTAAATTTAAAAATAATTATAAAAAAATAATAATTTATATATTATTTAAAAATCAAAATTTTATTTAAAAATTGTAAAATTATTTAAAAATTATAAAATTATTTTCAATTTAGAATTTTAATTTAAAATTTAAAATTTTAAAAATTATTTTTAAATCATAAATTTATTTTTAATTTAGAAATTTATTTAAAATATGAGAGACACAATGTTTTCAAAAATTTAAATTAAAATCAAAAAATTTAAAAATGATAAAGTTGAAAAAATAACAAAGGTAAAATAAGATAAACAATAATTAGAAATAAACTAATAAAGTAAATAAAAATAAAAATATAAAGAAAATAAAAAAATGGGAGTGAAACGCTATTATAGGCTTATAGCCGTCGGCATGGGAGCTGGGAAGATGGGAGGGGAGGCGGCATGTCGTCCCCGACGTTGGGCTGAAGGTGGGAGGCGGAGAGTGGGGGGCAGCGGCAGGATCTGGAGGGGGCGGGGGGAGGCAGGGGCAGGAGCTGGAAGAGGGGAGGGGAGTGGGGCGGGGGATTATTTTGAATTAGTTCATCCAAAACCGGTCGATCAGCCGGTTCACCGGTTCGACCCGACGGTTCAAGACCGATTTGAAGGTTGGCCGATTCAAAGAGCCGAATTGGATCAAAATCGTGACCGATTGGTTATTTTTAAAATACTGAATTTTATTGTAATTTAAGTTTTCTTATATTTAATTTTTTGTTTTATTTTATTGTAATTTTTATGATATTTTAGTGATTTTCCAAGCTGGAAGCGAGATAATGTAATAAATATTTTTCTCATTTTATTGCAAATTTTTGGATTTTTTCACATTTTCTTGTAATTTGTTAATATTTTATTTTTATTTTATTTTATTTTAATTTTTTTTTTATTTTTTTACTTTTTAGTGAATGTTTGTTGGTTATGTAAACAAAATAATGCAACAAATTTCATCAAGTCAATATTCATACATTTTTTCACAAATAATTAACATATATATATAAAAGATAAAATATAAAAAATAAAGTTTTAAGAAATAAATAAATTTTAATTATCTTATTTTAAAATTATTTTAAACTAATTGTTAAAAAAAAAAAATCATTATTATCATCATTTTAACAAGTCTTTGTTTTTATATATTTTATATCATAATTAAATACAAGATCTATATAAACTTATTAATAAAATTATGAATATTTTTATATTCGTAAATCCATCAAAATTAGGTGAATTATTATTTTAATATCAAATATACTTTAATATTAAACCATTTTCTTATTGCCCAATATATATTTTTATTTTTTTTATTCTAAACAACACAAAGTTGTTTTCGAAAATAGTTGCCAAAAATAATTTTGAACTTTGTTTTGACGAAAAAAATTGAAAAAGAGAATCTTTAAGGGGAGAAAATACACTTTATATATGTGGATCAGTGCTTTGTGAATTCTAAACAACATAGAGTTGTTTTCGAAAATAGTTGCTGAAAATAATCTTGAACTTTGTTTTGACGAAAAAAATTGAAAAAGAGAATATTTGGGAAGAGAAAATACACTTCATATATGTGATCAGTGCTTTGTGAATTCATGAAAGAAAGCCATAGTTGCAAAGCCTTCTAGATTTTTTTTTTTTTTTTTTTTTTTTGGGATCATGCATGGCTGCTATATGCTTTTGCTTTCTTGTGATTTTGCTACTATGTCCCAAACCTTGGCTTGGGACCAGTATGGGGGAAGTTGGGTGCATGGAGAGGGCAGAGAGCATTAATAATCCCAATGCCTCCATGCCACAACATTCTCAATTGGAGCAGCCACCCTTTTCCCATAAGCTTGAAGAGGGGCCTAGGTATCCTGCGGCAAATGGAAGTTGTTTCGGGTGGAAGATACCGAAGATTTCAAGCAACTTATGACGACAAATAAGGTTGACAGTGATGGTGTGGAGACAAAACTTTCACTGTCAATGAAACCTTCCGATGGTGATGAGCATATATTTATTAATAAATATGTTTTTTTACATACAAATATCTCTATGATTCCTTAAGGGATGGATGTTATTAAAACCTTGAATTGTATATCTTTAAGAGTTATCATTACAATTATTGAGCAAATCCGTCATTACTTTTTATCGTTTTAATTCAAATAGGGATAAAGGTATGATAAAAATAAAATCAAGATTATAAAAATTTTGAAAAATAGAAATCAACAACGAGATTAAACGACGAAACATTCCACTAAAAAGAACGAACTTAAAAACATCATATCATGAGTAAAGCTTCGAGAGAGGTTTGACACGACATTGTGAAGAATTATTCTCATTTTTCTTGCATTGCAAGTAAACAAAAATATTAAAATATATATTATTAAGGAGATGAGGTCGGAGAGAGATCTTATATGAGTAGGTTACACAACTTCCAAACATGGATACGGTTTTTATGATATAGGGCTGCTTTGTCACTGAACTCAGGTCTTAAGATAATGGCATTGGAGATAGCATTGTGGCAGCTCAATCCCATGTTCACCAACTCCTGGCAACAACTAGTAGACAAATCCTTAGTCTCATGTAGGAATATCCTCCCAAAGAACGTTGGCCCGCATCCTTTACTTAGCTTCTTCACGCAACGAAGAAAATAATTGTTGACGTCTGGTGTAAAAAGAATGTCTTGTCACTATCATTAGATTTTGGTGCGGGGGCGTAGTCTTGTTCATTGGCTTGGAATGCCATTCCTGGTGATGCTAGAAAAGCCACGGTAGCTAAGAGAAGGAATGCCAGGATAGAGACATTGCAAAAACTTGTCATGATCAATGCCTAAGAATAGTAATCTATGTAGACTTGTTGGCAAGTAATCTTTTTGATGAAGTTAGATGGGGTGAAAAGGTTCTTATACCCAATTGTGTGTGGGGGGGGGGGGGGGGGGGAGAGGGTGGAAATAGTTTCAGTTCCATTTGCTGTTTCCATTCTCTTTAATAAATTAAATTGAAAGCTACTAAATGGGTGAGTTTCTTTGTCTTCATTAAGGTGCATGGTATATAAATGAATCAAGCTAATTAAATTGTGATTTGAACATTCATTTCAAACTGATAACTAACTAATTAACCTTTAATTACCTCCCATGTTGATTACATTCTCTCTTGAAAATCAACTCTTATTCATGTGTGACACCCCTTTAAATTGGTGATTAACAATAAAAAGAAAATAAGGTTTTAATTAATTAACTAAATAAATAAATAAAGGTATTTT
Organism: Vitis rotundifolia; assembly: GCA_030254885.1. Taxonomy (NCBI): domain Eukaryota; kingdom Viridiplantae; phylum Streptophyta; class Magnoliopsida; order Vitales; family Vitaceae; genus Vitis; species Vitis rotundifolia. The sequence goes on from CM058166.1 coordinate 3,677,472, forward strand.
GAAGCATGGGCATTATACATCAAACACAATATGCATAAGAGCATTGGTGAAATGAATTGATTACTTTATTGCTTAGTATGTTTAACATTGAATAACAAGCTAAGCTTGTTGACTAAGGCTTAACTAATTAAAGATATTTTTCTTTTTGTTTTGTTTTTTGATTTAGCGATATTATGATTTTAAAAGCAAATCTAAGTATTATGAATGTTTTTTTGAATAAAAGAAAATCAATTTCATCCATAAGTTAAAAAAGAATTACAGGGCAAGAAAAACGATTTATGCTTTTTATGTTAAACCCTTTCCTTCAATTAAAGTTTTAACTAGTGTTGAAAATTTTGTAAAATATCATCAAATTTTTAGCAAAATATTGCATGTTGGAAGGGCCACATATGATATGTGATCAAGAAATCTAGTTGCTTCGATTTTCGACATTGTTTCATTGAGCGCATATTCCTCTAAGAGGAGGATTGCGGCATGGACATAAGGGTCTTTATGACACAATCAATAATTTGATTCATTTTCAATTAAACCTTTCTCTAACCTTTTTAGGGGTTATTACTTTCTTGGTAGCCCAACACATGTATTCTTTACATGCATATGTGTTCATAGCATAAGACACAATCAATAATTTGATTCATTTTCAATTAAACCTTTCTCCAAACTTAACACATGTATTCTTTACATGCATATGCGTTCATAACATAAGACTTTATGACTGAAGCTACATTACACTAATACATGGCAGGATTTTTCCTTTAAAATAGAAGGCCTAGTAAAGCAACCTAAGCCCACACCCAACCCATAACTTAAGTATGATGAAAGAATGTGGTTTTCTTTATTAAATCCACTATTTTCCCCTTCAAATTTTCAATGTGGGATTTCTCCTTCTTAAACCCAATAAAAAAAATCATTGAAGCACAACCACAAGGGTAAGGGGCAAACCTGGTCCTCAAGTATGAAATGGGATAGCTGTGACCAAGGGGTCAAACCTCTTTCAATGTTTATTTTACACATGCAAAAGTAAATCAAATATTGTTTATTTATTTTTTATTTCATCATCTATTGAAGTTTTCCACAATATTTCTTTGAGTTTTTATCAATTTCAGTCCCACTCATAATTTTTATCAAAATTTTCACTAATATATCTTGATATATTTGTAAAATTCAACCAACAATATATCCGTAAAACCTGATATTTTCATCCTTAGTTGTTACTAGGCTTTTTAAATTACTCAAACGTATAACAAACCTGCAATTAAGTTCAAGGAAAAGCTTTTCTATTCTTTGAAATATTTTTTTACCAAATAATAGAGTGTTTCTCATTTGTGGAGATAAGCATGGTTGGATGAACCACCTTAAAACCTTACATTCCTTTGTGTATGGATTATTAATTTGTTTTATGTTTTTCTTTTAATATGTTTGTACCAGAGCTTTTGCATATATAACGAGTGGTACCAAAGCTTCCCCATGCACAAGATATGTTATTACAAACTCATTTCACTTATTTTACTACTTCCACATAAAAATTTGTAAGTTTTTAACTAATTTAAATTATATTTGATTTACTTTTATATTTTTCACAATAAAACCAAACATAAGAAAATCATTTTCGTTAGCATATAAATGTTACAAATTTATAAATAGTTCAACAAATTTATGTTACTGTAGTATTCAATAAATAAATAAATAAATAAATAAATAAACATTAAAATGTTTTTCTATGATCTTAGGAAATAAATATATAACTGATATTTAGGAGGACGAAATAATAAAAAAGTGTCTTAATAAGATTAACGAGGACATTATTTTGATGTCTTCATGTCTTCTATTTTTACAAACAAAAAAATAATATTAGCTCCTATATAAAATGTTGGAATTTTTATATAATAGAAAGGATAATGGCTTCTAAAAACTACTTTAAAAAATTGGATATTAAGAAACTTTAATTACCTCAAATTTTAAAATTTTAAAGTAATTTTTTCTTTTTTTTTATACATTTCATGTAATTGTTACTACTATTTCTTGTTTTTAAAAACTAAAAAATATGAAGCGTATTCAAACAAGTAGACAATCATGTTTTAAGATACTTTCTCTTCGGTCGGATTATTGTTTTCCATGAGTTTGATTTATCTGTTGACCACTAACCATGCCCTCCCGTCTCTTTTTAGGTACTAATTCATAACTTAAATTCACTTACAAAAACCTACACTAGGAAAACAAATAATTTCAAGCTTCTCAACCATTCTTTTAGGTAGTTTCATCATTTCTAATTAGCATTAGCTTGAGATCATAAGGAGCTCTTCATACAATAGTCATTACAAGAGGAGGGTTTAAGATTGGGTTGGCATATTAAACACCATCAATTTTAAAGAGTTACATTAATAAATAACATTATTTCAAATGATGTACCAATTTAGTCTAAATATAATTATTTCAAAATAATCCATCAATTTAGGTAGTTTCTTTTCATCATTTCTAATTAGCATTAGCTTGAGATCATAAGGAGCTCTTCACACAATAGTCATTACAAGAGGAGGATTTAAGATTGGGTTGGCATATTAAACACCATCAATTTTAAAGGGTTACACTAATAAATAACATTATTTCAAATGATGTGCCAATTTAGCCTAAATATAATTATTTCAAAATAATCCATCAATTTATTTTAGAAATTTTTAAAAATAACCTACAAGTTCATTTGTTCTAGTCAAATACACATTTTTACTTTTCTTTGTTGCAGCCATTTTAGGTCTAAATCTCTCTTGAAGAGATATTATTATTATTTTTTGACTATTTTAGAGTTAGAGATTCTTTTTACGTATTAAGTTAAAACAAGAATTTATAATTTTGCTAGTTCAGTATAGAACTAAGAGAAGGTTGCATTATATAATTGGTACCAAAAACTCACCACAATCATATTTTTTTAGTGCATTAGGTTACTTAATTTAATCTGACAATTTTGTTTCATTCATCATGAGACTATACTAATATACTATGTCTTACTCTTCATTGAAGACTTAGTTTCTATATGAATAACTTGAGATGTCATATGTAAGTATAGACACATCTAATGAAGGCAAAGTTGGTAATTGATAGCATTAAGTGGTTTTTATTTATTTTTAACTAAGAAAAAAATGATTTTTAATTGGTTTTTAAAAAATCTACATGAGCGCTCTCAAGCAAAGCCCTTAGTGCTCAAGAATTAGGAGCGCTCAAGCATTACTTGAAGTAGCCCTCAAGCATTGGAAGTACTCAAACGCTCCTTTATGCACTAGACCTAGAATTTTCTAGAATTCTAGACATAATTTTTTCCATTTTTTTTAATAAATAATTTTTGTAAAATTCTAAATTTTGTCCAATAGTTCTCTATAAATACCATCCCATAAAGTTATTATTTTTTATTTTTTTTTGAGAGGCAAATTTTGGAAGATCTATTATTTGTTTTCCTACATTCCAATTCGTGAGAGAGATCCACATCCCTTGAGGAGTAAAGCTAGACTAGTGCAGGTATTGGGAAGTAAGTTTTAGGGATAAAATCTTCCAGATAAATATGTATACTTTTCTTTTGATAATGAATTTATACTCTGTGGTTTCTAACCCTATAGTTTTTATATCTAATAGCTTGAGAGAGATTTAATTTATAGATACCTTTTTCATATAAACATTGTTTTTTTTTACAATTTATTTATTTTTCATTCTCTATATATTAAAAAGGAATTAAAAAAATAAAAAAATAGGCTAAAAATAAGTTAATACCTATTCATTCCCCACCTCTTGGGTATCCCATAAGAAAGATGTATAATTTCAATGTTTCTCCACCAAAAAGTTCTATTACATTTGTTAATGAAGAGACATATTTATGACTCCCAAAAGGATGGATGTTGGACAAACTTGTATAGCTTTAAGGTTTGACAATGCAATTACCAGGCAAAACCATAATTACTTTTCACCATTTTATTTCAAATGGGGATAGAGGTATGATACAAATGATTTTGAAAACCTCATGAAAAAATGGAAACTGACAATAACATAAAAGCATCCAACAATCCATTAAAAATAACAAACTTAAAAACATCATAGCATGGCTTTAGCTTTGGGAGAGCTTTGACACTACATTGTCAAGGCATTATTCTCGTTCTTGTTGCATTGCAAGTAAACAAAAATATTAAAATCTATTATTAAGGAGCTGGGGTTGGAGAGATACCCTATATGAGTAGCTGACACATCTGCCAAACATGGGCACGTTTTGCAAGATATAGGGGTGCTTTGTCATTGAACTCAGGTCTTGTGATAAGCGCCTCGGTCATTGCATTGTGGCAACCTATTCCCATATTCACCAGTTGCTGGCAACAACTAGGAGTGAGAAGGTTAGTCTCACCTAGGAATATCCCGTCCAAGAACATTGGCCCGCATTCTTGACTTAGCTTCGTTCTGCATTGTTTTACATAGTTGACGAAGTCCTGTGAAAGAGTGTATTATTCGTGGGCTTCGGATGCCAGTCCTGGTGATGCTAGGAAAAACCCACAAGCCAACAGAAAGAATGCAATGATGAAACCATTGCAGAAACTTGCCATGATCGATGCCTAAGAATGGTAATCTGTCTAGAGTTGTTGGCAAACAATCTTTTAATTTGATGGAGTTAGATAGGGTGAAAAGGTTCTTATGTATACATCTATGGTGGGAGAGGTGGTGGAAATAGTTTCAGTTTCATTTGCAACTTCCATTCCACTGTAATAAATTAAATTGAAAGTTAATAAATGAAGTAAGTTTCTTTATCTTCATTAACTAACTTGTGATTTGAACATTCATTTCAAGCTGATAACTATCTAAACTTTTGTTCCCATATTGATCACATCCTCTTTCGAAAATCAGCTCTTATTAATTGCCCACAAGAACATCATGCATATACCCCTTTAGTTTGGTTATAAACAACAAAAAGAAAATAAGGCTTTAAAAGGTGAAAAAAGAAGCATAAGATAAATACAAGAGATTTTTCATTTTTATCCATTTACTAAGTAAAGGAATTTATATATAGTTACCTAGAGATTTTATTAGCACAAAGCCATGCTGAAGCATAGACATTACAATTCAATCAAACACAACATACATAAGAGCCTTAGCGAAATGAATCATTAGTTTATTGTTTGTCATATACATAAGAGCCCTTGCGAAATGAATCATTACTTTATTGTTTGCCATTTTTAACATTGAAACATAAGGCATGTTTCCCTCCACTTTCCTTAAGCCATAGCTAATAATAATAATAATAATAATAATAATATATAAAAAAAAATCATTCCATAAGGCATGAAATATTAAAAGCTTCTCCAAATTTAGTATCATTTCCCTCCACTTTCCTTAAGGTTATGTTTGGTTCTTAGAAAATTTAAAGAAAAATTTAAGGGAAAGAAAATATAGTGGAAAAATAGAAGGAAAGAAAAAAATGAAAGAAAATAAAATACACTTATTGATTTATTCTTTATCATTCCACACAAAAAATGTATTTAGGATTACAAAGAATTATGCACTAGCCATGTATAGCAAGTATGATATTATCATATAAATAACTATTAAGGCACTTAAATTCCATGATATCAATGATACTTGAACAAGGTAACATGCGGTTAAAATCGCATAATCATAATGATTTGGTTTGGTTGACACTCTTTTAAAGCAAATATAAATAGTTAAGTAGTATAGATTCCTAAAATTAAATTGGTCTAATAATTTTTTTAGGTTATATTTGGTTCATGGAAATTTAGGAGAGTGCAATGAAAAGAAAATAGAGAGAATATATCCTAATTTCGAAATGTAAATGCCTACTTCAATACCACTAGAACTTTTATTGACACAGTCAAGTTATAAGACATAAATTCAAAGTTTGGGTAAGTATATTTTGAGTTTAAAATTAGAACAAGATAATGACATTTTAAAATTTATAATGTAATTGTAGATCAAGCATCCTAGGTATTTTGTTTGAATATTTTTTAAAATTTATTAAAAATATTCATATTTTTCATAATTTTCTAATATGTCTTTTAATAGTTTGATACGTACAACTAAAAAAGTTAGGGTCTTTGTGTGAAAAGGTTTGAACATATTATTTTGGATGTGAGATCAAGAGAACCTTGAAAATCTAGAAATCACAATTAATTTTCCCTTGTTCTAGAACTCTCAAAACTTGGGACTTCACACCATTGATGTAGCAAGGGAAAGGTTATAAGGTGGTGTTGCTATTTTGATACCGAGGTAGGGGATTGAGCCTCAAGCGACAAAATATACTCTATTGTGCCTTTAATGGGATCACTAGGAGATGAGGTCCTTGATATTATGATCTAGGATAGTGAAACCTTAAAGATATGTGGAGATGGTCATGAGTAGTAGGCCCATGTATAGCCTATGGATTAATGGTAGATATGTTCAAACTTATGATTGCATATTTTACATTTTGTAAATCTTTTATTATTGTTACGAGTATTCTAGGCTAGTATTTATTTACCAAAATTATTATACAATATATTTTAAAATTATCTTTAAGTTGGACCGATAATACCAACGCTTGTAAATTGTGACTACTCACTAGACCTTCAGTTTACTATGTAAATTTTAATGTTTTTTAGATGAGGATTCTCATGTGTTTTTTAGAGAGTAAGTCATTGGACACATAGCACCAATATTTCTCTTATTAGCCTTGTGGGGACATGTAGTCCATTCACGTTATGTATTCTAGTTTTAGTTTAGTTATTCTAGGTAGCGATGCCGCATCTTGTAAACTTTTGTTTCTACTATTTTTATATTTAGTTCTTTTATTACATTATTTAATCATGTTTTATTCCTTTGAAGCTCCATATTTATTTGTTAGAATGGTGATTCCACTTTACCTTCCAATCTAGAGTGGGCTCATAGCGGGCTACCTTTTTGGGCAGGTTGCTATGACTTATATCAATTCTAACACATGATTAAATTAGTTTAGGATATCAATTTTTGAGCATGATTTTTTGGACTACTTATTCACTCCCTTTAGCTAGTTATGTGATCAAGAATGTAAACTCACAAACGGTATCAAAGTAATTTAAAAAATTTTAATAAAAAAAAATTTCAATATGTGCAAATATTATTGAGTCATGGAACTAGGGTTACAACTTGGGTGGGTTCAATCTGCCCAACCCACAATGAAAATATTAAGGTTTGTGCGGGTTAAATATTTGGGCAATCCATTGAAACCCAAAGTCGTATGTTATTATTTATTTATTATTTTTAAAGTATATTATTTGTCATTTTATTTATAATATAAAAAAGATAAAGAATAAACTCTAGCATTTCTCCCTTTTTTAATTATCTTAGGTTATGATTTATCATTTTTAATAATCTTAAACCAATAGATTCATTATTTTTGTTTACCTTTTTTTTTTTATAGAAAATCTTAGAGTTGAAGTATTAGTTTTTGAATTATTATCTATGTTAAATCAATAATTAACAAACATATTTTAAGGCTTCGATACATTTATATTTTAATATTTTATTTTGTAATATGATTTATATGACAAACAATTTAAAATAATTATTCAACATATGACAATAAAGAGATAGGAGTTATGAGATATAAATAGTCAACTAATGGACTTGAAGAAATAAATGAATTATATTTTCTAGTAAAAACCTTTTATTGAAATAAACTGAATAATCATATTTATTTAAATTAGAAATTGAAATAAGGTTCTTTCTAGACTTAGGAATATAAAGACAATTCTTGAGTTTTAGATAACAATTACTCTTTAGAGAGAGGGGTCATTTCATTTTTGGATCTAGCATGTTATATATGGTCTTATACAATTTACAAGATATATTAGTGCACCAATAAAACTAAGATAAAGGTACTTTTAGATTAAGTAATTCTTTGTTATCTTCTGTAGGATGAAAGGAGCCATTTTTCACTTTTAGTAGATGAACTACATTGGAGAACTTATTAGATGCAATTCGTTGATATGAAAGCTAACGTGAATCTAGCTTTTTTTAACCTCTTAATACTTAACCCCTTCCCCGAATTCTTTTTGGTTATGAGACACATTCAAATTCAATATAAATCCTCAACATGAAAATAAAGAAAATAAAAAACAAAACAAAATAAAATAAAATTAGAGAGAGGGGTCATTTCATTTTTGGATCTAGGACAAATAGGTTCAAGAGATGAGAGAATTAAGTATACCTACCAGAAAGACTAATCCAATCCATAATGATATATTGAAAAATACAATATTTTTGTTACTTGATCAATCATGAGGAGAAGCAAATACAATGGGTCCATTCACTCCAGTCACTAGGCCTGCCTTCGGCATCCCCTTCTTCCAGTTAGGTAACGACTTCGGGCATGACCAACTCTCATAGTGTGGTGGGCGGTGTGTACAAGGCCTAGGAACGAATTCATCGTTGTATGCCTTAAGTTATATTTAGAACCAAGTCAAAAAATACAAACACCACCTTCATAAGTTCTTTTATTTCTCACATCAAACCAAGCATTTGGCCATTGAAAATATAACTAATCAGCCGAGATTGGATTGGTTTTTGTAGATTTAGTTGATTTTTGGGATTTAACTTACCCCACCCTAGGCATTTCTAACTCCTTATGCATGGGATTGCATCTTTGCTAGGGGCTTGCATTCTAGTGCACAGGGACTCAATCTCAAAGAAAACAAAGAAATGTTTTTTGGTGAGTTCTATCTCTACCTTTGATGCTCCATGCATTTTAAAAATCCAACCTACTCCTCAACTTGTTTACTCTTTTAATAGTCTAATGCTCCATTAATAGTTTAATTCAAAGCCTTACCGTGTCAAAGGCATAAGAAACAGAAACCATGCAATAAGAATCATTTAAAAGCAAAAGAGAGAAACTGTTGATATGATTATACTAACAAGTACACATACCTACCATCCATGTTATTCATTAATAAATATGTTCTATTACACACAAATATTTCTCTGTCTGCCAAAAATGGATGGATGGTGGCTAAACCTTGGATTGCGTGGCTTTAATGCTGGCATTGCAATTAATAAGCACACCCATCATTGCTTTTTTTGCCATTTCATTTCAATCAGGGATAAAGATATGACGAAAATAATTTTTGTAATTTTGAAATTAAGAAGAAAAGAAATGAGACCAACAGTGAGACCAAAGGAGCCAGTATTCAACCAAAAAGATCTTATTCAAAATTATAATTAACTGTACTTAGACTCTGAGAGAGCTTTGACACAACATTGTAAACGCATTATTCTCTTTTTTATTGCATTACATGTAAACAAAAATATTAAAATCTAATCTTAAGCAGATGGGAGTGGAGAGATAGTCTCTGCGAGTCTCCAAAGCTCGTCAGATCTTGTACGAAATACGGTTGCATTGTCACTGAACTCAGGTCTCGAGATTACAGCATTGGTAATTGCACTGTGGCATTTATATCCCATCTGCACGAGGTGTTGGAGACTAGTAGTAGGGATCTCATTTTTTTCGCCTATGAATATCCTAGCAAAGAACAATGGCCCGGATTCTTTACCCAGCTTGTCGAGGCATTGAAACAAATAATGGCGTAATGCTGGTGGAATAATGCCTGGGTCACTGCTGGAAGAAGGTTCTGATGCGAGGCTAAAGTCTTGTTCATTGGCTTGGAATGCCAGTGCTGGTGATGACAGGAAAGCCCCACTAGCTAAGAGAAAGAATGCGATGATAGAGACCTTGCAGAAACGGGCCATGATCTATGTTTGTGAATAGTGAATATGTCTAGAGTTGTGGGAAAATATATCTTTTTGATGGAGGTAATTAGATGGGGTGAAAAGATTCGTATATATATGTATGCCTGGTGGGAAAAGTGGTGGAAATAGTTTCGGTTTCATTTGCTGATTTCATTCTCTTGTAATAAATTAAGTTTAATGCTAATAAATGGAGTGGGTTTCTTTTTCTTCATTAATTTGGTACATAAATTAATATCAAACTAATTAAATTGTGACTTAAAACATTCTTTTTACACTGATAACTTTCTAACCTTTCCCTTTCCCCTCCCATATTCATCACATCCTCTATTGAAAATCAACTCTTATTAATTGCCACAACAACATCATGTGTGACACTCCTTTAACTGGGTGTCTGTATATGTATGCATGTATTACAACTCTTGTAATCTCTCTCTTGAATCAAAAGCTGTTTTTTAAGCTTTTTCTTTAGCTACTACAATAAAACCTCAATAAATGAATGTTCAATAAATTAACAACTTCCCATTAAGTAATACAATTTTATTCTCCCAACTCAAGCCAATGTACTAAATTAATAACCTCACAAAATGCATAAGATAGTAATATTATTAGAAATCCTTAAGACTCCAAAGAAATATAAAATTAATAATTGATGAAGTACACACATACACACACACATATATATAAAACAAAATGTCATAGCAAATAGAACTTCATATATAGTATTGAGTAACGTTTTATAAATTTACTTCTTCTCAGAATCATCATATATTTGAAACCCCTTTATCTTTTAGGGCATTAACATATATAGTATTGGATAACTTTTTATAATTTTTATTTTTCTCAATTCACTTTTTCTCAGAATCATCATATACTTGAAACATCTTTATCTTTTACGCATTAAGGTTTGACAATATTTTTTTTTTTAATTTTTATTTTTCTCAATTCACTTCTTCTTGGAACTATCATATACTTGAAACCTCTATATCTTTTAGGGCATTAAGGTTTGACACCATGTCTTTTTTTTTTTTTTTTTTCAAAAGTTCTTTTATCTTTTACAATTAATAACTATCTTTTATTTTCTAGAGTCTTTTTGCCTTCAACGTATTAACTTTCTACCCCATAGATTAAGTATTTTATAGTCGAAACATAACATTCTTTATAAATTAATAAATATTCATTTATCGATAAATTAATAAATTATTTATTTTTCAATAAATCAATAACCTTGCTAAGTTCATAATTTTTCTTATTCCTAAGAGTATTATTTTATAGAGATTTTATTGTAATGTAATAACTTTGTAGTGAAGTTGAAAAGATGTCACCTTCTAAGAATCCATTCAAAATTAATCACCTAGTTGATATTCACCAAGAGTTTATCCTAGCAAGTAATTGAACTTTGCCAAAACTTGCATTAGAGTGAATACTTTGATCGATAATTTAGGCTATGTTTGGTTGTTGGAAAGTTTTAAAAAAAATGCAAGTGAAAGAAAATAGAGAGAAAAAGTAGAAGGAAAGAAAAAGTGAAGGAAAACAAAAAATAAATTTAAAATCAATAAATTATTTTTATACATTACTTCAAAAAAATTTAACTTATTTTAACTCTTTGATATAAAGATCAAATAAGTTAAAAATATATAAATTTTTTAATAATTTTAATTATATTTGGCTTTCTTTCACATTTTTCACAGTAAAACCAAACATGAGAAAATCATTTTCTTTAACATTTTTTTTCTTTCCTTAGTACTTTTCAGGAACCAAACATAGCCCTAGTAACAATTTGGATGGAGGGACTAATAGAAGAGTGAAAGAATGAATGTTAGCACCTTATAAGGTATGTTAAATCCCTTCTACTAAAAGGAAAAAAAAAAAAAGTGAAAAAAGTAAAAAAAAAGATCCTTTTATTTGTAATCATCTTTTCAAGGGGTTCTTTGTTGCTCGTTTTAGTTGTCATTGTGGGCTAATGATGATTTGCTTTGTCCATTATCTACTCTTAAGTATGGCTACCATTTTTATTCAATGACAATGATAGGCTTGTTTCTCATGTTGGTACGCAAGACCAAGTTTTCAAAAAAAAAAAAAAAAAAAGAAAAATCCTTAAAAGATTTTTTTTTTCCAAACTTTTCTAAATTTTGAGATCTTCAAGAATTTATATTATTTTAATTTGAGGAAATTCTCTTAATTTTAAAATTATAAAAAGACATATTTCTTATGAGTACGAGTATTTCAATTTAGGAAAATTAATAATTTTGAAATTCTCATGATTGAGAATTTAATTTTAAGAAAATTACCAAAATTAATTTAATTCTCTTATTTCAAAGTACTAAGTGGGAGAGGGTCTTTGGTAAGCTCATAGCCTTCAAGATCAAGCCTATCTTATGTTAGGTCCATCCCTATCCTAAAGATGGATTGGCCCATAGAATCAAGGGATATGAACTTTCTTTTTATAGACTTGATTATATATGTTAATACAAAGAGTCGTAAATCCTAAAGACGGAACTCCTCACTTGGGAACATTGATGTTAAGGATCTTAGTTACACTTAACTTAGATATGAAGTGGTAGAATCACCTAAACTAGTCTTAGTTGTATACTTTAAGGGCTAAATTATGAAAGGTATGTTTGTCATTACTTTAGAATAACTTTCCATATTTAAGGCAAGGTGATTAATTAGAAAGGATCTCTACCTAGTAATGTAAATCATGACATACCTAAAGTAGGCTTGATCCTTATGATACTAGAATACCTTACATGGATATATGTAGTAATTTGAGAGCACTACATTTTACTAAACTTACCAACTTGCCTTGAATGATCAGACCTTAATTAATGATGGGTTGTTTTATTTGTTATAGGAACCACCTCTTACAATCGATCACCCTTATTCTTGCTACTAATAAACTAACTAGACCAAGTTATGTTGACTAAAAAAGAAACTTGGATATAATGCTCACAATAGAAATGCTAAAATGGTTAATTCAAAAGTTACTCTACCCATTCCTAATGAACATTCCTTGTAGGAAGAGAAGGATACTCATTCCAAGTGGTAAAAGGAGGATGAAAAGGCTGATTGTATTATATTTAGGTCTTTAGATAATGTGTTGCAACAACAACATATGTTTATTTTCACTACTTATGAGTTCCTCTTTAGTCTACAAGAGATTTTTGTTGATAGGGGTAGGTCAACTAAACCAATAGACTGCCCTTAAGATTATTATGAACACCACGATGCGAGGAAGAACTCCCATTAGAGATCATATGATTTGCATGATTACATTCTTTAACGAGATGGAGATCCTTGGATCTAAGATTGATGATGAGACCAAGGTTGATATGATCTTAAAAACCATGTATGATTTCTTCAACCAATTCAAGCTCAATTATACTATGTATAAATATAAGAAGAACAATTAGAAAAGGTTGGGAAAGGTAAAAGAAAGGGTAAGTGTCTCTTTTATGTCAAGAAAGGTTACTAGAAGAAGGAATATCCTACTACCTAAAGAAAAAAGAAGTTACATTTCATTCACTTTTAGTTAGGTTATATTTAATAGTAAATTCCACCAACTCATGGTGGACAGATTTCGAGACCATTGGCCATATCTATAATTCTTTACAAGGATTTTAATTAAGGAAAATGTTGAATGAAATGGACATGTGCCTAACTGTATCATCTAATGTGAGGATAGATGTGAAGGCCATGAGAGATGTTACCTTAATTTTAGCCTAGGCGAAATGAGACATGAGTTTTGGCAATATATTATGCATATCTGTTTCATGTATAATGTTTAATGCTCTAAGTTTGCATTTTCTAAGTTTTCATTCTTGAATACTGTCAGTAGGGTTATTTTCCAAAGGTGGGAAGTCTTCCTTACTATAGTAATCAAGGATAAATTTGTCCTTGATATTGTTGCTTTGATTGATTTAGGAGCAACTATGAATTACCTATAAGAAGGTCTTGTACCTACCTAGTTTTATGAGAAAACTAGACAAACTCTTTCAGGAGCCAATGGTAAAAGACTTGCCATTTAGTACAAGTTGTCAAATGCTTACATTTGTAACCAGGGCATTTGCATTAAGCAAACCTTCATTCTAGTCAAAGACTTAAAAGAAAAAGCCCTCCTTGGAGTCCTATTTTCTTCAAACTACCTTCAAGATAATGGTGATGATTATGAGGATATTCTCTATCCAATAAGGAAATCAAAATAAGTATTTTCAAACATAGGACGACATTAAGAACACTCCATTCAAGCTTTTTTTTTATTCTTCACCGACAAACTTTATGCCGTTTCAACACCGAAAGTAATTTTGTCTCCAGCATGTGATTCCACAATTCAAAAGCAGTCTGTCAGCCCTCAGCTTTTTGCCGAAAGTAAGATTCATTTGCTAAAATGTCTAAAGTATTACAGTAAAAAGTCAGTTTTACTATTCACTATTCATTCACGGGTTCACTGTTCACAGCAAAAGTAAAAAAACATACAGTACTCTGTCCACTACTTTGTACTATTTAAGATTCCTTTTCTTAGCTATTTAATGAGGATAGCTCCTTAGTTGTAAGCATAGAGAAATTTCCCCTCTTCTCCATCTTAAGCTCTTGTTCTCTTTTCTTTCTTTTTCATCATGTAAACCTTCAAGCCAAAGCTTTCTCAAAGCTTTCCTTGCTCTTCCATTGTAAGATATTTCATTTCTCCCTATTATAAGTATGTTTTTCAAGTTATGTAATATAAAATTTGTTGTTTATTTTCTTTAAATTTCTTTATTAAATATCTTTGTGTATTTCTGATTTCTCTTATTTGGTTTTGAGTTTTAGCATAATTTGTGTTTTCATTGCATATTACCTCATCCTAGGTGTCTATGACATCAGAGCCATGAGAAGGGAAGTCGGGTTTCATTTTGAGTTTTTAATCTATCATAGGAAAAGTAGTAGTCTACCTGAGTGCGATCCCTGCCTGATTGAGCTTGTCGTTAGCCGATGTTAGGCGTTTTTAAGGCTGTAAAAGGGTTGGGGTGATTACTCACTAGGTTTGTCCATCTGCTATTAGGCTCTAGATTAAGACCTTAAAATGAATCCTATTTTCAGAACCATGTCTAGGAAATCCACAGGTTCTCAAGATGCTGTAGTAAACAATGAAGAGATTAATTATCCTAAGACCCAAAATGATTTAAATGATTGGAAGTTACCCAAGGTGTCTAATCAAGAAATTTATAAGAAAAGAACCTTTAAGTTCTTTATAGACTACACCACTAATACACTTAATAGACCATAAGCTTAGAACAAGATGATCAAGTGATAAGACTCTTGGATAGTAAATCCATAGAGAGGTATAAGTGAGACTAGAACTTCATACACTTTGGTATGATTCAAGTTGCAGCTAAGCCTTTGACAAGAATAGGTCTAAACACCTCTATTGTCATGTGTTTAAGGAATAACAAACATCTTGATTATCGAGATTCTATTATAAGAGCAATCCAAGCAGGATTGAATGATGGTCTTGTTTACTTCTAGTGTTATCCTAACTTCACGGTTAGATTAAGAGATGCCAACATCTTAGATTCGGTTGTACTCCATGTTAAGACCCATGGATTTAAGTTTAAGGAAGGAAACAATCCTGTTTCCATCATCACAAGATTTGTTTATAAGAGTATGACCACAAGTGTTGAATCTAGAGCATTATGCACCAATCCTAAGGATGAAACTATTTTCTTCCACTCTAATGTCCCAAATAAGTCTAACTTCATAATCCCCAAAAGGATCATGTGCAATGAGGATGAGTTTCTTGAAACTTGGCATTTTGGTAATGCTAATCCAGTCATCAAGCAAAGATCTGAAAGGATTGAACAAATTTTTCAATATCCTGATGAAAGAGGAGATTTGATTTTCTCTAACTCTTTTCATCATTCTAATAACCCTAGAATTTCAGATTATGAACCTTCTAGAGCTTCAAGTTCATCTATCCATGTAAGAACCACTAGGATAGAAGAAGGATCCACTTTAGCAAACCCTAAGAACATAGAACTAGGACTTTCTACCCTAGACCAACCTTTCTTGATATGTAGTATGAAGAAAGAAACTAGTATACTTGAGCTTTCTACACTAGTGGTACTATCTATGAATGGAACATAGATGGTATGACTGAGTATAACATACTCACTAAGCTTCAAGAAATGACCATGGTTAGTACAACCTATAAGTTAAACAATAGACTATTAGACCATGCTTTAACTCAGACAATTGTCGCTAGGTTTATAGGTCAGCTAAAAGGATGGTGGGATAACTATCTCACTTTTGATGATAGGAATGGTATCTTAAAAGCCTATAGGATTAATGAGGAAAATGAAGTGGTTAAGGACGAAGAAGGACAAGATGTAGAGGATGTAGTGGCTACTATAATATTTTCAATTTCAAAGCATTTCATTAGAAATCCTGCAAATATTAAGGACAAGACTGTAGATCTCTTAACCAACCTTAAGTGTCCCAAGCTTCATGACTTTAGATGGTATAAAAAAGTTTTCTTAACCAAAGTCATGCTAAGATTAGACTGTAATCAGTTTTTTTGGAAAAAAAAATTCATCTCAGGACTGCTTAGACTTTTCTCTGAGAGAATTAGGATTAAGATAAGGGAACAGTTTAATGGTCAAATCCCTTATGATAAGCTAACTTATGGATAAATCATAAGCATTGTCACATCAGAAGGAATTAAACTGTGCAATTACTTTAAGCTTAAGCAATAGATGAAAAATGAACAAAGGATCTACAAGAATGAGTTTGGTTCATTCTATAGACAATTTGGATTTAGCAAGAAGGGAACTAAGCCACCCTCTAAGCAATGCAAGAAAAGACAAGTAGAAAGAAAGCCTAGTAAGGAAAAGTTTTATCACAACAAGAGAGGTACTCATGGGAAGTACATAATGAATGAAACAAAGAGATCAAGGCACATCTAAAGAAGGATGAACATGGAAGCCTAGAGAAAGTTAGAAGCCCCTTCACAATCTAAGCTAGTTTGTTTTAAGTGTGGTAAGGTAGGCCACTATAAGAAAGATTGTAATGTTAAATAGAAAATTAATAACTTGAATGTCTCAGAAGACTTAAAAGACATGCTTTACGAAGTAATGTTAAACTCCTCAGAGTTTGAATCAAGGACCGATTTAGATAATGAAGATGATATCAATCAACTAGCTAGTGGTGATGAGATTTCAAGCCAAACCTCTAGTGATCAAGATGAATGCATCAAGGGTAGTTGTGATTGCCAACCTAAGACTATAAATGTCATAAGCTAAGGTCAAGAACTAGTTTTAGATGTTTTAAGAAAAGTAAATGATGAAAAAGTTAAGCAAGAACTTTTTTTAGTGTTTAAGAAATCTGTCGATAAACAAGAAGTTAAGAGGAAAGTAAATCCTTATAATCTAAATGAAATCTTAACAAGATTTAATCAGCAGTCTCCCAAAGACGTAAACATTAAAGTTTTTCAAGAAGAAGTAAGACAATATAAGAAGGAAATTAAGGATTAAAGACAATTCACAAGCTTAGGTTTTATAGACCTCCAAGAGCAAATCAATAGGATTGTCGTGAATCAAGGAAACCTTAATAATAACCAGGAGAACCTTGAAGAGGTTCCAGAATCTTCACAAGTTAATGATGAAGAGGCAGATGCATACTTGAATACTGTCAGTAAGGTTATTTTTCAGAGGTGGGAAGTCTCCCTAACTATAGTAATCAAGGATAATTTGTCCTTAATATTATTGCTTTGATTGATTCAGGAGCAACTTTGAATTGGCTACAAGAAGGTCTTGTACCTACCTAGTTTTATGAGAAAACTAGACAAACTCTTTTTGGAGCCAATAGTAAAAGACTTGCCATTAAGTATAATTTGTCAAATGCTCACATTTGTAATTAGGGCATTTGTATTAAGCAAACCTTCATTCGAGTAAAGATCTGAGAGAAAAGGCTCTCATTGGAGTTCTTTTTTTAAGCTCTATCTATACTATTAGGGTAGACAACCAAGGTCTAAGGACAACGCTCTTAGATAAGGAAATTTTATTTGAATTTGCCAACCCACCTGATGAGAGAAGTATAAACACTTTAAGGGATCAGGTGATTCAAGCTAAAAAAAACCAAGTTAATATCTTAAAACAGGAGATTAATCATGTAAGAATCGAAGAACAATTAAAAGTTAAGAAAACTTAAGATGTGATAGAAAATTTTAAGAATAAGATTATTGGAGAAGTTTACTCTAACATTCCTAATGCGTTTTGGCACATGAAACAACATGAGGTAGAATTACCTTATGAGCCATACTTTAGTAAGAAAAATATTCCCACTAAAGCTAGACCTATCCAGATGAATGAAGAATTGTTAAGCTATTGTTCTTGAAGGTAGTTTGAAGTAGAATCATCTGATTCAACATAAGAGTCATCTTGGGAAAAGCTTGAGCTGCTCTTATCAAGAATTCTTTGAAATTCCTGAGGTGTTTTTGCTGCTGCAAGCATGGCTTGGTGCTGCTGTTTCTTAAGAAGAAACTGAGACATGCCATCAGAAGTTGAAGCTTGTGTAGGATGCTTAAGAAAGCATTTCTATACTGCTTGCAATGAGGCATCGTTTTTTAGAGCGTCCCACCTTTTAGTCTTGAAAGTCCTTCCAAGGGCTGGAAAGGCTGCTGATTCTTCTGCAATAATAATATAGTCCCACTGGATTATCCAAGCCAGGCCAAATTGAAAAAGAATAGTAAAGGGGGAAAAGCTGAAAGTTCTCTGGGGGTAACAAAAGAACTTTTGAATAGCTCAAATCCATTTGAGATGGGTTTTAGGAGAATCTTAAGAGTTGAACAAAAATAAGTCCACCAATTGTGGAACCAAAAAGGAAAAGAAGGAAGCTAATGCTTAGATGGGAAATAAAACATCTATTAATGATGGAAGTCCTTGTTTTTGATCAAGAAAGCATTGAATGATGCTCTTTGGTAGTGCCAATAATTGAAAAATCTTGGTTTTGAAGGCTTAGAGAACTCTCTGGAAATATTTGGATTCCCACCTTACTGCTTAACCGTAAGAATTTAAAAAATATGGCAAGTAGAGAATGTCAAATTCAAGTTGTTGTACTTATCAACATTATGCTTGATTTTAACAGAGCCGGTTTCCACAAGAATATGTTCATAAAATTCTCTTGTTTTCAAAAAATCACTTGAGGGATAATGAAAGTTTTAATGAAAAGCTTTTGCAGCTATCTCTCTAGGGTTTTCAGAGAAAAATTCTCTTTCAATAAATAAAAGGGGTTGGTTTAGATCTTTTTGCCAATAACTTGACTTTGAAGAATGAGGTGTGGGGTTGGCAGTCACCACAATTTGCTTGTTTGAAAAGACGAGCTTGATGCTAATTCCTTTTGAGATGGATTAGCTTTAGTCACTTGCTTAAAGGTTTGTGACCTTGAAATAGTTGGGAATTGAGTAACCTTGACTAGGTTAGAAGGATCCGAAGGATCATAGTACAAGGACAACATCTTATTAGGCATATGGTGAGAAGAATGAAGCCTTGCTTCTTCTTCAAGTTCAACTTGTTGACTCCAAAGCATTTTATGGGGAGAAGGTTCTTGATTGGTTTTAGAAGACTGGTATTCTAGTGGTTTAGGAGATTGGGTATTCTTTTTAGGGGCCATGATATGGTGAATCCTTAAAAATCAACAAGTTAATAAATCAGGGATTGAGTTATTTTCTCCTTTAATATACTCAATTTGAAAATCAAAATAGCTTAAAATCGATTGCCATCTAGCAAAAATATGCTTAGAAGCTATATTCTTAACATCATTTTGTAAAATCGATTTTATAGATTTGCAATCAAATAAAAACTCTTGATTAAAAAAATCATCTTGAAATTTTGAAATGCATAAAACAATGCTTAAAATATCTTTTTTAATGGTACTATAGTTGAGTTGGACATTATTTTAGGTTCCTAAAGTATACCTTACCAACTTCTCATGGTCATCATTTCTTTGCTTAAGGATCCCACCATAGCCTATGTTTGAGGCATTAGTCTCAACAATCTTAAAGGCTTCTGGATTAGCTAAGGCTAAACATGGTAGAGTCTTGACTCTAGATTTGAAAATCTTAGTAGTTGACAAGTTTAAACCATTAACAATTTGGACAAACTTATTGAGATGCTTCCAGTGTTTCTCTACAGAAATAGAGTAAACTAAAACATCATCAATGTAAACAACGATGAAATTAGAAAATTGGTTAAAAATTTCATTCATTATGTAATGGAATTCTTAAGGTGCGTTCTTAAGACCAAAGGACATTACGTTCCCTTCATAATGTCCAAAGGGTACCACAAGGGCAGTCTTATATCTATCTTTTTCTACAATCTGGATATGCCAAAATCCCGATTTCATATCAAACTTAGAAAAAACTTTTGACTTAACTGACCTTTGAATGAGATATTTCTTATTAGGAATAGGATACTTGATCCAGCTTAAAGCATCATTAAGAGGCTTGTAGTTGATGACTAGTCTAGGTGTTCCTTTTTCTAATTCTGCTTGTTTCTGAACATAGAAGGCTGAACAACTCCAAGGGGCTTAGACTTCCTTATCAACTTTTTGTCAAGAAGATCCTGGATCTCCTTTTCACAATAGCTTAACAATTCATTATTCATCTGAATAGGTCTGGCTTTAGTAGGAATATTTTTCTCAAAATGAACCCTAACTTCCCTTCCCATTGCTCTGATACCATAGACACCCAGGACGAGGTAATATGCAATGAAAACATATATTATGCCAAAACTCAAAACCAAATAAGAGAAATCGGAAATACACAGAGATATTTAAGAAAGAAATTTAAAGAAAAGGAACAACAAATTTTATATTACATAACTTGAAAATTACATAACTTGAAAAACATACTTATAATAAGGAGAAACGAAATATCTTACAAAGGAAGTGCAAGGAAAGCTTTGAAGAAAGCTTTGGCTTGAAGGCTTACATGATGAAAGAGAAAGAAGAGAGAAGGAGAGCTTAAGATGGAGAAGAGGAGAAATTTTTCTGTGCTTACAATTGAAGAGTTAGCCTCCTTAAATAGTTGAAGAAAGGAATCTTAAACAGTACAAAGTGAAAGGCAAGGCACTGTATGCTTTTTGACTTCGATTGTGAATAGTAACCACCAGTGAATGAATAGTGAACAGTAAAAGTGACTTTTTACTGTAACACATTTGACTTTTTAGTAAACAAATCTTATTTTTGACAGAAAATTAAAAGCTGGCAGACTGCTTTTGAATTGTGGAATCACATGCTGGAGACAAAATTACTTTCGGTGCTGAAATGGCTTAAAGCTTATTGGTGGAGAATATTCTTGTCGATGGAGAGTCACGAGAAGGCTTGAATGAAGTGTGCTTATGGAAGAATATAATCTCTACGATGATCTTAAAGTAACTTGACATCTTCAGTTGTAGATGTGGTTGGTAGAGGATCAATTCTCTTGCTACAGAAAATTTGGTGAAAGGGGTCTGCAGTAATGAGATAACCCATGTTCTTCGGATAGGCTTCAAAGTCTTTGCTGATAATCCTAGCTCTCTAGTATCTGATCTGATTAATAAAGGGCTTAACACAAATATGAGTAAATTCCAGAGGGCAAGACAACAATGGTGGTCTTTTATTTTGATAGTGAAAAGAAATATTGTGCTGTGTAGGTAGAAGACTGCCATCAAATACCCATTCAGGAGTTTTATTGATTATGATGGCGTCTGCAAATTTCTTATTTATCTTAAATCCTTGTACTAGTCCCAAGGTCATTTTTCTTCCAAAATTAGTTGCTTGATTCGGATATGAGCAAACAATTAGATGAACTTAACCATAGTCCAGGAGTAACTTTGAAGTTAGGATTAATTCCTCATTCTTAAAAGAGAGGCTGATTGGCTTATAATACTACAAGTCAAGGCAAACCCGGTTGATTGTAAAATTCCTATTGCACTTACATAATATTTGCTTAATGCCTTGCTGGTAAGGAAGTGGATCTTTGACAGTTCTACAAAATTTAGAATCATCAAATTCCCTATCCTTGACCAGTTTTAAACTTGGGACCCGAAGATCAAGAGTGGCTGAGAGATAAATGAGAAGATCCCGGAGATATGCTGAAATAAAAACTTGCTTTTCTTTAGCTAAGGCCTTGGCCTTTTCATAGATTAGGAAACAGACATCCTGCTTAAGAGAATACATCATTTCTTTCTTTTGAAAATACATTCTTAATTTAAAGTTGTTCCACTCATCCTCACTCAACTTTACTTCATCCACCAGTGGGGTGGACTGCTTATTCTCACCATGTTCTAATGGAGAAATGGGGTTTGCCCCATAAGCATATCCTGCTGACCTTTGAGAAAGTCAACGAATTCTAGTTTCCTTTCCAAAGTCTTGCAAATCGCAAAGACTTTTGAGATAAACAGATAAGGGGTTATCATCATTAGAGAATGGATGTGTGGGGAAAGAATCCTCCACAGAAGGTAGAGAACTTGAACTTGCTTTATCCCTGATAGGGGACATAAAATGCTTAGGGATTTCTAAAGGAATAGGATCTTTGGAGAAGCTGCAGGAACCCACAACTTCAAAATGTTCATAGTATAACGACATGAATTTCTCAGAAAAAGCTGAATGTGATTTCTTAGAGTTTGGAGATTTCTTAATGGGCTTAAAAGGCTGTTTTTTTTTTTTGGGCCATGATCTTGTGAATCCTGCAAAAATTCACGAGTTAAGAAATCAGGGATTGAGTTATTTTCACATTTAATATACTCAATTTGAAAGTCAAAATTACTTAAAATAGCTTGCCATCTGGCAAAAATATGCTTAGAAGCTATATTCTTAACATCCTTTTGTAAAACTGATTTTGCAGATTTGCAATCAACCCTTAATAAAAACTCTTGGTTCAAAAGATCATCTTGAAATTTTGAAATGCATAAAACAATACTGAAAATCTCTTTTTTAATGGTGCTGTAGTTAAGTTGGGCATTATTCCAGGTACCTGAAGTATACCTAACAAACTTCTCTAGGTTACCATCTATTTGCTTAAGAATCCCACCATAACCTATGTTTGAGGCGTCAGTTTCAACAATCTTAAAGGCTTTTGGATTAGCAAAGGCTAAACATGGTAGGGTCTTGACTCTAGACTTGACTATTTTGACAGTCTTGGTGTGTTCCTCATTCCAAGGTATTGGATTCTTCTTAAGTCTTTGTCTTAAAGGGGCATAAAGTTGGCTTAAATCCTGAATAAAGTCTGACACACAATTAAGGATTCCTAAGAAACGTTGCAATTGTTTCTTATCTTTAATCTCATCAGGAAACTTATCAGCAAACTCTATTGACCTTTGAATTGGGGTAATGGTTCCTTGGTAGATATGATGACCTAGGAATCTAATCTTAGTTTTAAATAGGTTAATCTTAATGGCTGACAAGCTTAAAACATTGCTCTTAACAGTCTGAACAAACTTATTGAGATATTTCCCATGTTCCTCTACAGAGATAGAGTAAACTAAAACATCATCAATGTAGACAATGATGAAATTAGAAAATTGGTTAAAGATTTCATTCATTATGTTCTAGAATTCTGGAGGGGCATTCTTAAGACCAAAGGGCATTACGTTCCATTTATAATGTCCAAAGGATACCACAAAGGCAGTCTTATATCTATATTTTTCTGCAATCTAGATCTGCCAAAATCCTGATTTCATATCAAACTTAGAAAAAACTTTTGACTTAACTAACCTTTGAAGGAGGTCTTTCTTATTTGGAATAGGATACCTAATCCATCTTAATGCATCATTAGAGGCTTGTAGTTGATGACTAGTCTAGGTGTTCATTTTTCTAATTTAGCTTGTTTCTTGACATAGAAGGCTGAACAACTGCAAGGGGACTTAGACTTCCTTATCAACTTTTTGTCAAGAAGATCCTGGATCTCATTTTCAAAATAGCTTAACAATTCCTTATTCATTTGGATAGGTTTGGATTTAGTGGGAATATTCTTCTCACTAAAGTCTGGCTCGTAAGGTAATTCTACCTCATACTGTTTCTTGTGCCAAAAACGCATTAGGAATGTTAGAGCAAACTTCTCAAACAATCTTATTCTTAAAATTTTCTATCGCATTTTGAGTTTTCTTAACTTTTAATTGTTCTTCGATTCTTGTAAGATTAATATCCTGTTTTAAGAGATTAACTTGGTTTTCCTTAGCTTGAATCACCTGATCTCTTGAAGTGTTTATATTCCTCTTATCAGGTGGGTTGGCAAATTCAAATAAAATTTCCTTATCTAAGAGCGTTGTTCTTAGACCTTGATCATCAACCTTAATAGGATAGATAGAGCTTAAAAAGGGGACTCCAAGGAGGGTTTTTTCTTTTAGATCTTTGATTAGAATGAAGGTTTGCTTAATACAAATGCCCTGGTTACAGATGTGGGCATTTGACAACTTGTACTTAATAGCAAGTCTTTTACCATTAGCTCCAGAAAGAGTTTGTCTAGTTTTCTCATAAAACTGGGTAGGTACAAGACCTTCTTATAGGAATTTCAAAGCTACTCCTGGATCAATTCATGGACCAATATCAAGGACAAATTTATCCTTGATTACTATAGTTTGGGAGCCTTCTCACCTTTGAAATATAACCTTACTGACAGTATTCAAGTATGCATCTTCCTCTTCATTATTAGCTTGTGAAGATTCTGGAACTTCTTCAAGGTTTTCGTGGTTATTAATAAGGTTTCCTTGATTCACGACAATCCTATTGATTTGCTCTTGGAGGTCTGTAAAACCTAAGCTTGTGAATTGTCTTAAATCCTTAATTTCCTTCTTATACTGTCTTACTTCTTCTTGAAGATCCTTAATGATTACATCTTTTGGAGACCACTAATTAAATCTTGTTAAGATTTCATTTAAATTACAAGGATTTACTGTCTTCTTAATTTCTAGCTTACCGACAGATTTCTTAAAGACTTCATAAAGTTCTTGCTTAACTTTTTCATCATTTACCTTTCTTAAGATATTCAAAAGTAACTCTTGATCTTGGCTTATGACATTTATAGTCTTAGGTTGGTAATCACGACTACCCTTGATGGATTCATCTTGATCATTAGAGGTTTGGCTTGAAATCTCAGCACCACTATCTAGTTGATTAATATCATCTTCATTATCTAAATCGGTTCTTGATTCAAACTCTAAGGAGTTTAACATTACTTCGTAAAACATGTCTTTTAAGTCTTCTGAGACATTCAAGTTATTAATTTTCTATTCAACCTTACAATCTTTCTTATAGTGACCTACCTTACCACACTTCAAAAAAACTAGCTTAGAATGTGAAGGGGCTTCTAACTTTCTCTGGGCTTTCTTGTTCATCATTCTTTGGATGTGCCTTGATCTCTTGGTTTCATTCATTCTGTACTTCTCATGAGTACCTCTCTTGTTGTGATAAAACTTTTCCTTACTAAGTTGTCTTTTTACTTGTCTTTTCTTGTGTTGCTTAGAGGGCGACTTAGTTTCCTTTTGGCTAAATCCAAATTGGCTACAAAATGAACCAAACTCATTCGTGTAGATCATTTGTTCATTTTTCATCTGTTGCTTAAGCTTAAAGTCATTGCACATTTTAATTCCTTCTGATGTGACAATGCTTATGATTTCTCCATAAGTTAGCTTATCATAAGGGATTTGACCATTAAATTGTTCCCTTATCTTAATCCTAATTCTCTCAAAGAAAAGTCTAGGTAGTCCTGAGATGAATTTTTCTTTTCGAAAAGACTAATTACAGTCTAATCTTAGCATGGCTTTGGTTAAGAAAAGTTCTCTATACCATCTAAAGTCATGGAGCTTGGGACACTTAAGGTTTGTTAAGAGATCCACAGTCTTGTCCTTAATCTTTGTAGGATCTCCAATGAAGTGCTTTGAAATTGAAAAGATTAGAGTAGCCACTACATCCTCTATATCTTTTCCTTCTTCGTCCTTAACAACTTCATTTTCTTCATTAATCCTATATACTTTTAGGATATCATTCCTACCCTCAAATGTGAGATTGTTATCCCACCATCCTTTTAACTGACCCATAAACCTAGCAACAATTGTCTGAGCAACAGCATGATATGACAGTCTATTGTTTAACTTATAAGCTGTACTAACCATGGTCATTTCTTTAGGTTTAGTGAGTATATTATACTCAGTCATAGCATCTATGTTCCATTCATAGATAGTACCACTAGTGTAAGAAGCTTAAGTGTATTGGTTTCTTTCTTCATACTGTATACTACGAAAGGTTGGTCTAGGGTAGGAATTCTATTTCTAGGGACTTCATGGTTATGGATAATCCTTAAAACTGTTTGATCAGGAGGTTCCTCAAAGATTTTGATTAGTTCATTGACCTCTATTTCAGAACTAATATCCTTTTTAATAGCATTGATTCTTCTGTGAGAACACTGAGGTGTCTCAAGGACAATTAAGCTATCTTTAACCTTTTAGCTAATCCTATCAATCAAAGCTTGATCAATATGAGGATTTTCTTGGAATTTTTTAGAAAATTCAAAAGGCTTAAATAAAGGCTTATTATCTTTCTTAACAAATGAAGTCTTAATGTGATCTTGGGTTTCAATGATCTCCTCAACCCTGTTGAGTTGATCACCTATAGTCTTAAGAAACATGTTAGTGTAGTTGTTTTGTTCCATGATTCTTCTAACATCTATAGCACTAGTAGTTCATTTATTCTCTGGCTTAGTCTTAAAAGGTGAAGCTTTTACTATGGTTCCATTAATGTTCTTTTCTATCTTAGCTTCAGGAAGGTGAATGGATTCTATGACACTGTCGTCACTAGTTTTCCATATCTTAGTTTTTGTGGATGTGTTATTAACTCGCTTACCGAGGTAATCTGGATATTCATCTTGTTTGAAGAGTTCAAACCAGATCCAATACTTAATGTTTTTCTTTTCTTGTCTTAATTATGTGTAGAATTCTTCTTGGTAGATGGTTCTAAGGACCTTAGGGACTATACTAAAGAACCGATCTCTTCTTTCCTTATTGGCTTTAGAATAGAAGTCCTTCCTTAAGAGAACCTTGTTGATATCAAAATCCTCATCATCTATGCTTACAATGTTAATCATTTGAGAATACGTAGTAGACATACCAGGAGATTCATCCTGATAAGATCCTTGGGTAGACTCCTTTTCCTCCGTGTAAAAGGGTCTAACTAAGTTGGTGCGACTTTTAACACCTGTTAGCTTAATGTTCTTAGGGTTTACTGAAGTAGATCGTTCTTCTATCCTTGTGGTTCTTACAGGGATAGATGAACTTGAAGCTCTAGAGGGTTTATAATATGAAATTCTAGGGTAACTAGAATGACGAAAAGAGTTAGAGAAAATCAAATCTCCTCCTCCATAAGGATATTGAACAATCTGTTCAATCCTTTTTGATCTTTGCTCTATGGTTGGAACAACATTAGCAAAATGGCAAGTTTCAGAAAACTCAACCTCATTCCACATGATCCTTTTAAGGATTATGAAGTTAGACTTATTTAGGACATCAGAGTGGAAGAGAATAGTTTCACCCTTAAGACTGGTGCATAGTGCTCCAGATCCAACGCTTGTGGTCATACTCTTATAGGCAAATCTTGTGATGATGGAAACTGGACTGTTTCCTTCCTTAAACTTAAATCCATGGGTCTTAACATGGAGGAGAACTGAATCTAAGATGTCGACATCTCTTAATCTAACCGTGAAGTTAGTATAACACTGGAAGTAAACAGGACCATCATTCAATCCTGCTTGGATTGCTCCTATAATAGAATCTCGATAATCAAGATGTCTATTATCCCTTAAACACATGACAATAGAGGTGTTTACACCTATTCTTGTCAAAGGCTTAGCTACAACTTGAATCATACCAAAGTGTATGAAGTTGTAGTCTCGCTTATGCCTCTCTATGAATTTACTATCCAAGAGTCTTATCACTTGATCGTCTTGTTCTAAGCTTATGGTTTGTTCAATAGTCTTAATGGTGTAGTCTGTAAAGAACTTAAAGGTTCCTTTCTTATAATTTTCTTGATTAGACACCTTGGGTAACTTCCAATCATCTAAATCATTTTGGGTCTTAAGATAATTAATCTCTTCATTGTTTACAACAATATCTTGAGAATTTGTGGATTTCCTAGACATGGTTTTGAAAATCGAACTCATTTTAAGGTCTTAATCTAGAACCTAATAGCAGATTGACAAACCTAGTGAGTAATCACCTCAATCCTTTTACAACCCTAAAAACGCTTAACACTGGCTAACGACGGGCTCAACTTGGCAAGGATCGCACTTAGGTTGACTGCTACTTTTCCTATGATAGATTAAAAACTCAAAACAAACCCCGACTTTCCTTCTCGTGGCTCTGATACCATAGACGCCCAGGATGAGGTAATATGCAATGAAAACATAAACATTAAACATTATACATGAAACATGATATTCATAACAGCCTAGGCGAAATGAGTTCATATATTTGATAGTATGATTTTAGAAGCCAATCTAGGTACATGGATGTTTTATTAAATATAACAAAATTTCATCCATAAGTTAAAATAGAATTTCAAGGTAAGAAAAACTATTTTGTTATAAATATGTACTAATAATTGTGAATGACCTCACGTTATTGATATAGATTTTTCTTATTCCTTGTAAAAAAAATAAAGTGTGGGTTTGTCAGTGATTTTAGGAAACGTTTCTAGTTTTTTTAATACTTGAATGATAAAAATTTTTAAGTGTTAAAAAGATTAAAAATGCTTTCTAGAATCACTACCAAACGGACTCAAAATATTGTACTAAATTCTAATTTTTCTAACTCTTATAAATAGGACACCTAGATCAATGAAAATCACACCCTAGAGTTCTCTCATAACTTTTTTTTTTTTTTTTTTTTTTTTTCTATTTCTTCTTTTTGTTAATTTTTATTTTTATTTTTCGACACATTATCAGCACGAAGAGTCTTTGCAAAATAAAATCCCTATAAGCCCTTAGAGAAAAATGTTTGTGGAAGATTGAAACATTCTTTTGAGTAAAAGGCATGTGATAAAATTACACTTTTATTTTTATTTTCTATTTTATTTATTTTATCTAAATACAAAAAAATGTGTAAATAATATTTAGAAAATATATTTTTCTAGTAAAAAATTGTAACTAGAAGTTATGAAAAATAATTTGTGTATTATTATAACCTAAAACTATATAAAATAATTCATTTGCATATTCTTATAACCTGAAACTATATGGAAATTTTTTTATATGTTTTTATTGCTTGAAATAAAAATTATCTAAAGTACTAGCATAGCAAAAAGTTCCATGAAAGAAAATATATATTTCTTATAACTATATTTTTTAATAAAACATTAGAACTTAAATTTTAAATAAAATTTTATTTCAAAATATTGAAAGTGGTATTTAATTTTTTTTATTGACTTTCAAATTGAAATCACAAAATGATTTGATGTTTTGTAAAATAAAAGTAATTTTAATTTTTTTTCAATAAATGAATACAAATATTTAAAAAAAATTTAAGATGATTTTAGTAGAAATTTTGATAATAGGAGAAATAGTTGTAATAGATAAGCATGAAATGTAGGACATGCCAAGATACAAACCAAAATTTCTAGAGAGTAATGATAAAATATAGCAAATTTTTAATCAAAATAAAATACATGCATCTTTTTATCTTATCAATATAACAAACTCTCAGTGCGAAAATCCCCATATTTACGTAACATTTTAACTTTTAACATTTCTATATTTATTTTGGTGGTAAGCATTTCATAATACTCCTTGTTAAAAAAATTATAATTCTAATAGAAGGATTTTAATTTGATATAAATATTAAGATGCTTAGTCCCATGTAGTCACACTTTTAACCACTTTGGGTGTAACAATTGTTTGATTTAAGAAAAAAAATGAAAAATATTAAAAATCTCATCTTTTTTGGAAAAACAACAAATAGTAATAAACAAGATGAAAAAAAAAGAGGTTGTTTTAAGAAAAAATGGTACGAGAAATGTAAAAAAAAATTAAAGTGTTTGGTTACATCACTTGAATAGTACTTTTTTTTTTATTAATTATAAAAAAATATCATTAATCAAGTGATAACACGTATATAATTTTCTATTTTTTATTTATTATCTAACTCTATTTAATTGTATATTTATATCTTGATTTATTTATTTATATCTTTATTGAAACATGTATTTTATCATATATATTTAACGGTCCAGATGTATCACATGATGGGTACTATTACAATAACTTAACATTTTCCAAAATTAAATGAATGAAGTTGTAACTTGTAAGAGAATCGTGGAATCTTGACCATCAAACCAATCCTACCATCGTCCAACAAATGGGAAATAATTGAAAATACAGACCAAAATTAAATCACAGACTCTACCGAACACACTGTGATAATTGAAATAATTGAAACACTCATAGGGTGAGTGTTTTGCACAGGGACTAGAGTTGAGGATTCTTGGTTGGATGAATCAGCAAAAGGTACTTGAATTATAGAAGGAATGGATGAAGTAGAGGAGGTTTGAGATGAAGAAGGTATGGAATCTATGCTGAGTGAGGAATTAGGAGATAAATGGGGAAGAAAATTTGAATTATGAAATATAGAAGGAAATGCTGGTGTTTCAGGTTAAGGTGACATAGGAGTGTTTGGTTGTGTTGAAGCTGTAGAAAATGGGAATGTGAGTTCATCAAAGACAACATGTCTGGTGATATATACTCGACCGAAATTAGGGTGGAGACAAATATATCCTTTATGCAACCTACTGTAGCCAATGAAAACACATTGAGTGGAGCGGGGAATTAGTTTGTTGGAATTGTAAGGTCAAAGATGAGGATAGCATAGGCACCCAAAAACCTTAAAGGAATGGTATTCTTGGGACCTTTGAAAAAGAGTTTGAAAAGGTGAACTTTGAGCAAGAACTGGTGTGGGCGTAGAGTTGATTAGTGTTACTGCAGTCTGAAACATATAGGACCAGAACTTAAGGGGCATTGAAGCTATGGTTAACAAAGTTAGACCGATTTCGACTATATGTCTGAGTTTGCGCTTATCTCATCCATTTTGCTTTGGCGTATAAGGACAAGAAAGTCTTTGTTGGATGCCATATTGAGCAAGAAATGCAATAAGGGCTTTGAACTCCCCTCCATTGTCAGATTGCAAGTGTTTTATGGGCAAATTAAACTGTTTTTCAACCAAGGCTTTAAATTGGATGAAAATAGGAAGGACTTGATCTTTAGTATGTACCCCATAAATCCAAGAGTATCTGGAGAAGTCATCAAGGAGTAGAAAGTATCAATTTTTCTTACAATTATGTTTTCAATCATTTTTTTTTTCAATGGCATAATTTTGCATAGGATGAAAATTGTTTTTCATCTATAATTATTCGTTCGATTATAGGGATTTTTCTATTTTTGCAAGTGGTGACTCTTATGTTTGGATTAAAGATAGAGATATTAATATTTGCACAAGGTATTTAGCACTTAGAAATGATTCAAACATGGTTGAATACTCTAGTGGCCCATCTATTAATGTGAGAAAATAATCTCAATTTCAACTAGAAAATAAGTAGAAATAAAGTTTCGTCACTCACAAATGTCCAATTACAAAAATACATTATGAGGCATTCAAAATAATCTTTAGTCTTTAAAATCATTTTATAGATCAATTAAATTGGATATGATCATTAAAAAAAAGGAACAATTAAGTCATGTCAACCTACCTAGATTTCTTTGAAGGATTAGGAAATTTAAGATAATAATAATAATAATATGAAGAGTGTATTTGCCTTCCAAGGTTAAAAACTTAGACATTCGAACTTTTTAATTAATTATCTTCATAAGTTCATGATCTTAAAACCTAGAAAAGATAAGTTCCCCTTAAAGTCAAGAACTAAACTCAATAAAGAAAATAAAAAACATGCTAATAAAGATATCCTTGTTGTAAAATAAAAGAATTGGAATGCGGACAAAAAATAGAACATCATTTCATTATCAGATCTCTTCCTTCTAAGGGAGATGGAAAGAGATTTACATCAACATGGATGATCATCCACAAATTCTCACAATTTGATAAATTCTCATATTCCATAAAACTCTCTTGGATGAAAATAAGAATATGTCTTGTTAAAACCTTATTAGGAAAAACCCAAGAGGAGAAAACCTAATAAAAAAAATACAATATTCTTTAAATGATTTGACCACTACAACCTTACTAGTAAAACCTAGTGGGATAAAACCAAGATGAAGGAAAAAAGAATATATTATATCTATATGAGTATATTTTCCTCATGTAAACATAATTAAGCTTTCTTCAACACTTCAATTATAGATCCCCTAATCATTCCTCTTAGGACATGGAGTTTTATTTTTATGTTGGCAATTTTGATCTTTTGAATATTTGGTCATAGACATCTTTTTAGACAATGGCCTGCTCTCCATTGAATATCAAGAGTTGGCGTTTGTTCAATCAGGAAGTCATAGGTACGTTTAAAGAGGTTTAGCTTGTGGCAAATTAGGCTATATTGAGGTGTTAAGAGGGTCAATTTTTTTTTAGCTTAAATGGTTTTTAAAGTTGACTTTTGAAATAGAGCAGGACCGCTTAAGCGTCTTGAGCACTCAAGCGGTGGGCAAGTTAGCTTGAGTGGTCAAGCAGTTTTTGCCAAGATTTTTCATGCAAATTTGATTAGAACTCTTCTAAAACTGAGACTCTTCAGGCTTTTTCTTATAAATAGCTCCCTAATAATCCCTAAGGTTAAAGATTGGAAATAGATCATTGAGAGACCTTATTTTATATAGAGAAGGTCTCCTTGAGAGAAAGCCTAAAGTGCCACACCATTCATATTATCTTATTCAAGGATTAGTTTTTTTAATCTTAGGTTGAAGACCTTCATCCCTTTGGCAAGGCAGAAGTGAACCACTAGAGCAATTGAAGGTTGCTAAGTCACGAACATGAATCAAGTTATAATACTATAGAGTAAGTCTTTAGGGTAAAGCGATTAGGTAAATATGTGTAACTTGGTTTCACATAGTAGATTTACATTAGTAGGTCTTAGACCTCATGGTTTTTTATCTCCACAGTTAGTGTAGGGTTTTCTGCGTAAAAATCTTGAATCTCATTGTTTATATCTTTTATGTTTGACATTGTACTTGAATTACCTAAAATTAATAGAAAAGATTATCCCTAGCATCTTACTAGGTAAAAGAATTTGGTCTAACATATAAATCTTTATTGATAATTTTAAATCACCATTCACAGACTTTCAGTTTTTCAATTCCTTGCAATGTTATATCTTGAATTTTTTTAATGTAGCTCATAGTAGCACTTTCATGAATAGATTTGCTAGATTATCAAATGATTGAATCTATTGAACATCAATTTCACCATTCTTTTAGAGCTCATAAGTATAGAACAACTTTGGGAGATATGCTTAGTTCTTTCACTTGTTATAAATTTTCCTATAACTTTGGCAAGACAACATTATGTTCATGTAGCTTGGTCAAATTATCTTAAATGGAGGAGAATCCACATGATTCCCACATATGTTGGATCATTAACCTTGACCTTACAAATTCACAACTTGCTTTATGAATTGTGGGTATCTCTAAATGATTTGAAAAGGTTGTAACCACTGTTTTTTATTGATCTTCATGATATTGTTGTACTACCTTAGATAGATACATAGCCTTTTTAAGATGGGGGTTTAATAAAACAGTTGAAATTCTTATTCTTTTCAATAAAACAAACTCATGTATGTTATTCCAAGAAGATATCGTAAATACATACTTTAATTTATCCCAATGTCTTCGAGTTGGTGCAAATTTATATCTTTCAATCAAGTTGACATAGCATGTTGATTACTACTCAAAAATGCTATTTTGTAACCTTTTAATTAACTCTTTTGAACACTTTTGAGTAGTAGTTATCACCTTTTAACCCAATTAACATATTAAGGACCTTTGCAATCAATTCTAATCAAAATGTGTAAGTTTTGGTGTTTTTGTTAGCTTTTTGCTCACCAAAGCAATCCGAGATTGAGGAGAGTTCTTTGGAATCCATGGCAAAGCAAATGGAAAGCTTAGAAACATGAAGAACCAAAGCTTTGAAGCTTTAAAGTCCTTTGCCATAAGCAAATCCGGAATGCAAGGAGGGAAGAAAAGAGGAATCTGCCATGAAGCAAAACAGGGGACAACAGTTGCAGTCTTCTTGGCCACTTTTGGAGCACTTCACGAAGTCCAATTCATGCATTCTATATACCATTTTAAAGCTCAGGAAGTCAAGAATCCAATGCTTCAAACGGTGTACAATTCGGAGTTCAAATGAAGAAGTTACAGCCATTTCAAGAAGATCGCTCCAAGCTGAAGGAAAATTTCGCAGCGCTACAGTGCCGGCTGCGAAACGCCTCCTGAAGCCACCCGATAGCTGCAACCGACATCCTGGGATATTTTTGCTTTAGATATTTGATGTCTAAATTCCCAAACTCTCCTTGTAACCCTCCTATCACATGATTCCTTAGTCTTTAAGCAAGAAGAAAAGGGTGAATAACCCCATATATATATTGTAATTTTCCCTTTGAAGAACAACGAGACGGGAGACAACTTTGTATATTTTTGAAGGAAGTAAAGTTCATAGTTTTTCTATACCTTACCTTCCCATTTTGTTTGTATTTTATTTATAGCCAAACAAGCTCTGAGGAAGTTTCCTCAGAGGATGGGTGGCTAAGCTTTTAATTCCTTGGAGCTAAGGTGACCGGGGATGGTTCCAACTACAAGAATGGGTAGTTTTGTGGTTTCAGCCATTAGTGAAGAATAAGTGTGACCCATTAATGATTTCTATGTTTTTAGTTAACTTCAAACACCTTGCAAGTCACCTGAGCCAACACTTGGTAAGGCAAGTGATCTCCGTCCGTGGAGATGCACTAGTTTACCTCTTGCGAGCTTTTGGGAGGTGACTTGAAGGTGGGATTTTCTTGAATTGCCAACACTTGGTAAGCTTTTGGACTCCAAAGGAGACATCCATTAGTTATCTCTTGCGAGCTTGGGACGGGAAGTCCAAGGTTAATGATCACCTTGAATGGCAACTGCTAGGTGAGAAGCACGAGCCATTCCAAGTTGCATCAGTGAGAAGGATTTAGTGCTGAAATCCATTAAAGGGTAGCATTTATACAAAACCGGTTAGAGGATTAACTACATGTTAATTCTCTAATGCGAGGAGGTGAACCAAGTGACCGGAGCCCTGTTTTTGCATGAGGAACCTCCCCTGTGAACCTGAACCTCCAAGGAATGTTGTTCTCCATAAGTAATTTCCATCACTTTTCTTTTAGTTAACTTGAAACTAAACATTTTACAACCAAAGTTTGCGTTTTCTTCTTTAGCTAACCTTGAAATGAAAAAGCACCAAATTAGCTAAGAAGTGGTATCAGTTGTGAGTTGAAAACCCTTCCCAGTGAACGATCCTAGAGCCACTATGCTACATTAGCTAAAGCTAACCCAATGCATGGTGATATAGGTTATAAATTTTGTTGATTATTCCCTCAATCAAGGAGCACCAGCTGGACGTGAATCAGTTGAGACACCAATTGGGCCAGAGTCACATGTTATATATGGTCTTATACAATTTGCAAGATATATTAGTGCCCCAATAGAACTAAGATAAAGGTACTTCTAGACTAAGTAATTCTTTGTTATCTTCTATAGGATGAAAGGAGCCATTTTTCACTTTTAGTAGATGAACTACATTGGAGAACTTATTTGATGCAATTCGTTGATATGAAAGCTAACGTGAATCTAGTTGTTTTTTAAGTTCTTAATACTTAACCCCTCCCCTGAATTCTTTTTGGTTATGAGACACATTCAAATTCAATATAAATCCTCAACATGAAAATAAAGAAAAAAAATAAAATTAGAGAGAGGGGTCGTTTCATTTTTGGATCTAAGACAAATAGGTTCAAGAGATGAGAGAATTAAGTATACCTACCAGAAAGACTAATCCAATCCATAATGATGTACTGAAAAATACAATATTTTTGTTACTTGATCAATCATCAGGAGAAGCAAATACAATGGGTCCATTCACTCCGGTCACTAGCCCTGCCTTTGACATTCCCCTTCTTGTGGTTAAGGTAACGACTTCGGGCATGACCAACTCTCATAGTATGGCGGGCGGTGTGTACAAGGGCTGGGAACGAATTCATCATTGTATGCCTTAAGTTATATTTAAAACTAAGTAAAAAAACCAAACGCCACCTTCATAAGTTCTTTTATTTCTCACATCAAACCAAGCATTTGGCCATTGAAAATATAACTAATCAGCTGAGATTGGATTGGTTTTTGTAGATTTAGTTGGTTTTTGGGATTTAACTTACCCCACCCTAGGCATTTCTAACTCCTTATGCTTGGGATTGCATCTTTGCTAGGGGCCTGCATTCTTGTGCACAGGGACTCAATCTCAAAGAAAACAAAGAAATGTGTTTTGGTGAGTTCTACCTCTACCTTTGATGCTCCATGCATTTTAAAAATCCAACCTACTCAACTTGTTAACTCTTTTAATAGTCTAATGCTCCATTAATAGTCTAATTCAAAGCCTTACCATGTCAAAGGCATAAGAAACAGAAACCATGCACTAAGAATCATTTCAAAACAAAAGAGAGAAACTGTTGATATGATTATACTAACAAGTACACTTACCTACAATCCATGTTATTCATTAATAAATATGTTCTATTACATACAAATATTTCTATGTTTGGCAAAAATGGATGGATGTTGGCTAAACCTTGGATTGGCTTTAATGCTGGCATTGCAATTTATAAGCAAACCCATCATTGCTTTTTTTGCCATTTCATTTCAATCAGGGACAAAGACATGACGAAAATAAGTTTTGTAATTTTGAAATTAAGAAGAAAAGAAATGAGACCAACAGTGAGACCAAAGGAGCCAGTATTCAACCAAAAAGATCTTATTCAAAATTATAATTAACTGTACTTAGACTCTGAGAGAGCTTTGACACAACATTGTAAACGCATTATTCTCTTTTTTTATTGCATTACATGTAAACAAAAATATTAAAATCTAATCTTAAGCAGATGGGAGTGGAGCGATAGTCTGTGCGAGTCTCCAAAGCTCGTCAGATCTTGTACGAAATAAGGTTGCATTGTCACTGAACTCAGGTCTCGAGATTACAGCATTGGTAATTGCACTGTGGCATTTATATCCCATCTGCACCAGGTGTTGGAGACTAGTAGTAGGGATCTCATTTTTTTCGCCTATGAATATCCTAGCAAAGAACAATGGCCCGGATTCTTTACCCAACTTGTCGAGGCATTGAAACAAATAATGGCGTAATGCTGGTGGAATAATGCCAGGGTCACTGCTGGAAGAAGGTTCTGATGCGAGGCTAAAGTCTTGTTCATTGGCTTGGAATGCCAGTGCTGGTGATGACAGGAAAGCCCCACTAGCTAAGAGAAAAAATGCGATGATAGAGACCTTGCAGAAACTGGCCATGATCTATGTTTGTGAATAGTAAATATGTCTAGAGTTGTGGGAAAATATATCTTTTTTATGGAGGTAATTAGATGGGGTGAAAAGATTCGTATATATATGTATGCCTGGTGGGAAAAGTGGTGGAAATAGTTTCGGTTTCATTTGCTGATTTCATTCTCTTGTAATAAATTAAGTTTAATGCTAATAAATGGAGTGGGTTTCTTTTTCTTCATTAATTTGGTACATAAATTAATATCAAACTAATTAAATTGTGACTTAGAACATTCTTTTTACACTGATAACTAACTAACCTTTCCCTTTTCCCTCCCATATTCATCACATCCTCTATTGAAAATCAACTCTTACTAATTGCCACAACAACATCATGTGTGACACTCCTTTAACTGGGTGTCTGTATATGTATGCATGTATTACAACTCTTGTAATCTCTCTCTTGAATCATCTTTTCAAGGGGTTCTTTGTTGCTCGTTTTAGTTGTCATTGTGGGCTAATGATGATTTGCTTTGTCCATTATCTACTCTTAAGTACGGCTATCATTTTTATTCAATGACAATGATAGGCTTGTTTCTCATGTTGGTACGCAAGACCAAGTTTTCAAAAAAAAAAAAATCCTTAAAAGAATTTTTTTTTTCCAAACTTTTCTAAATTTTGAGATCTTCAAGAATTTATATTATTTTAATTTGAGGAAATTCTATTAATTTTAAAATTCTTTATAAAAAGACATATTTCTTATGAGTACAAGTATTTCAATTTAGGAAAATTAATAATTTTGAAATTCTCATGATAGAAAATTTAATTTTAAGAAAATTACCAAAATTAATTTAATTCTCTTATTTCAAAGTACTAAGTGGGAGAGGGTCTTTGGTAAGCTCATAGCCTTCAAGATCAAGCCTATCTTATGTTAGGTCCATCCCTATCCTAAAGATGGATTGGCCACGAAATCAAGGGATATGAACTTTCTTTTTATAGACTTGATTATATATGTTAATACAAGAAGTTGTAAATCCTAAAGACGGAACTCCTCACTTGGGAACATTGATGTTAAGGATCTTAGTTACACTTAACTTAGATATGAAGTGGTAGAATCACCTAAACTAGTCCTACTTGTATACTTTAAGGGCAAAATTATGAAAGGTATGTTTGTCATTACTTTAGAATAACTTTCCATATTTAAGGCAAGGTGATTAATTAGAAAGGATCTCTACATAGTAATGTAAATCATGACATACCTAAAGTAGGCTTGATCCTTATGATACTAGAATACCTTACATGGATATATGTAGTAATTTGAGAGCACTACATTTTACTAAACTTACCAACTTGCCTTGAATGCTCAGACCTTAATTAATGATGGGCTGTTTTATTTGTTATAGGAACAATCGATCACCCTTTTTCTTGCTACTACTAAACTAACTAGACCAAGTTATGTTGACTAAAAAAGACACTTGGATATAATGCTCACAATAGAAATGCTAAAATGGTTAGTTCAAAAGTTTACTCCACCCATTCCTAATGAACATTCCTTGTAGGAAGAGAAGGATACTCATTCCAAGTGGTAAAAGGAGGATGAAAAGGCTGATTGTCTTATATTTAGGTCTTTAGATAATGTGTTGCAACAACAACATATGTTTATTGTCACTACTTATGAGTTCCTCTGTAGTCTGCAAGAGATGTTTGTTGATAGGGGTAGGTCAACTAAACCAATAGACTACCCTTAAGATTATTATGAACACCACGATGCATGGAAGAACTCCCATTAGAGATCATATGATTTGCATTATTACATTCTTTAACGAGATGGAGATCCTGGAGCTAAGATTGATGATGAGACCAAGGTTGATATGATCTTAAAAACCATGTATGATTTCTTCAACCAATTCAAGCTCAATTATACTATGTATAAATATAAGAAGAACAATTAGAAAAGGTTGGGAAAGGTAAAAGAAAGGGTAAGTGTCTCTTTTATGTCAAGAAAGGTTACTAGAAGAAGGAATCTCCTACTACCTAAAGAAAAAAGAAGGTACATTTCATTCACTTTTAGTTAGGTTATATTTAATAGTAAATTCCACCAACTCATGGTGGATAGATTTCGAGACCATTGGCCATATCTATAATTCTTTACAAGGATTTTAATTAAGGAAAATGTTGAATGAAATTGACATGTGCCTAACTCTATCATCTAATGTGAGGATAGATGTGAAGGCCATGAGAGATGTTACCTTAATTTTAGTCTAGGCGAAATGAGACATAAGTTTTGGCAATATATTATGCATATGTGTTTCATGTATAATGTTTAATGCTCTAAGTTTGCATTTTCTAAGTTTTCATTCTTGAATACTGTCAGTAGGGTTATTTTCGTAAGGTGGGAAGTCTCCCTTACTATAGTAATCAAGGATAAATTTGTCCTTGATATTGTTGCTTTGATTGATTTAGGAGCAGCTTTGAATTACCTACAAGAAGGTCTTGGGCCTACCTAGTTTTATGAGAAAACTAGACAAACTCTTTCAAGAGCCAATGGTAAAAGACTTGGCATTAAGTACAAGTTGTCAAATGCTCACATTTGTAACCAGGGCATTTGCATTAAGCAAACCTTCATTCTAGTCAAAGACTTAAAAGAAAAAGCCCTTCTTAGAGTCCCATTTTCTTCAAACTACCTTCAAGATAATGGAGACGATTGTGAGGGTATTTTCTCTCCAATAAGGAAATCAAAATAAGTATTTTCAGACATAGGACGACATTAAGTACACTCCATTCAAGCTTTTTTCTGA
This sequence comes from Vitis rotundifolia, assembly GCA_030254885.1. Lineage (NCBI taxonomy): Eukaryota > Viridiplantae > Streptophyta > Magnoliopsida > Vitales > Vitaceae > Vitis > Vitis rotundifolia. Next base: position 3,717,492 of record CM058166.1, read on the forward strand.
TTCTTCATCGACAAACTTTAAGCCATTTCAGCACCGAAAGTAATTTTGTCTTTAGCATGTGATTCCACAATTCAAAAGTAGCCAATCAGCCCTCAGCTTTCAGCCGAAAGTAAGATTCGTTTGCTAAAATGTCTAAAGTGCTACAGTAAAAAGTCAGTTTTATTGTTCACTATTCACTCATGGATGGTTAGTATTCACAGCAAAGGTAAAAAAACATATAGTACTCTGCCCACTCCTTTGTATTGTTTAAGATTCCTTTTCTCAATTATTTTATGAGGCTAGCTCCTTAGTTGTAAGCATAGAGAAATTTCCCCTCTTCCCCATCTTAAGCTCTTTTTCTCTTTTCTTTCTTTTTCATCATGTAAGCCTTCAAGCCAAAGCTTTCTTCAAAGCTTTCCTTGCTCTTCCATTGTAAGATATTTCGTTTCACCTTATTATAAGTATGTTTTTCAAGTTATGTAATATAAAATTTGTTGTTCATTTTCTTTAAATTTCTTTATTAAATATCTTTGTGTATTTCTGATTTCTCTTATTTGGTTTTGACTTTTGGCATAATTTATGTTTTCATTGCATATTACCTCGTCCTAGGTGTCTATGGTATCAGAGCCATGAGAAGGGAAGTCGAATTTCGTTTTGAGTTTCTAATCTATCATAGGAAAAGTAGCAGTCTACTTGAGTGCGATCCCTATTAGGTTGAGCCTGTCATTTTTAAGGCTGTAAAAGGGTTGGGGTGATTACTCACTAGGTTTGTCCATCTGCTATTAGGCTCTAGATTAAGACCTTAAAATGAGTTCTATTTTCAGAACCATGTCTAGGAAATCCACGGGTTCTTAAGATGCTGTAGTAAACAGTGAAGAGATTAATTATCCTAAGACCCAAAATGATTTAGATGATTGGAAGTTACCTAAGGTGTCTAATCAAGAAATTTATAAGAAAGGAACCTTTAAGTTCTTTATAGACTACACCACTAATACAATTGAATAGACCATAAGCTTAGAACAAGATGATCAAGTGATAAGACTTTTGGATAAAAAATCCATAGAGAGGCATAAGTGAGACTAGAACTTCATACACTTTGGTATGATTCAAGTTGCAGCTAAGCCTTAGACAAGAATAGGTCTAAACACCTCTATTCTCATGTGTTTAAGGAATAATAGACATCTTGATCATCGTGATTCTATTATAGGAGTAGTCCAAGCAGGATTGAATGATGGTCTTGTTTACTTCCAGTGTTATCTTAACTTCACAGTTAGATTAAGAGATGCCAACATCTTAGATTTGGTTGTCCTCCATGTTAAGGCCCATGGATTTAAGTTTAAGGAAGGAAACAATCCTGTTTCCATCATCACAAGATTTGCTTATAAGAGTATGACCACAAGTGTTGGATCTGGAGCATTATGCACCAATCTTAAGGGTGAAACTATTTTCTTTCACTCTGATGTCCCAAATAAGTCTAACTTCATAATCCCCTAAAGGATCATGTGCAATGAGGTTGAGTTTCTTGAAACTTGGCATTTTACTAATGCTAATCCAGCCATAGAGCAAAGATCTGAAAGGATTGAACACATTTTTCAATATCCTGTTGAAGGAGGAGATTTGATTTTCTCTAACTCTTTTCATCATTCTAATAACCCTAGAATTTCAGATTATGAACCCTCTAGAGCTTCAAGTTCATCTATCCATGTAAGAACCACTAGGATAGAACAAGGATCCACTTCAGCAAACCCTAAGAACATTAAGCTAACAGGTGTTAGAAGTCACACCAACTTGGCCAGACCCTTTTACACGGAGGAAAAGGAGTCTACCCAAGGATCTCATCAAGATGAATCTCTTGATATGTCTCCTAGGTATTCTCAAATGATTAACACTGTAAGCATAGATGATGAGGATTTTGAGATCAACAAGGTTCTCTTAAGGAAGGACTTCAATTTTGAAGCTAATAAGGAAATAAGGGATTGGTTCTTTAGCACAGTCCTGAAGGTCCTTAGAACCATCTACCAAGAAGAATTTTACACTTACTTAAGACAAGAAAAGAAAAATATTAAGTATTGGATCTGGTTTGAACTTTTCAAATAAGATGAATACCCTGATTACCCTGGTAAGCATGTTAATAACACATCCCCAAAAACTAAGATATTGAAAACTAGTGATGACACTGTCATAGAATCCATTCACTTTCCTGAAGCTAAGATAGAAAAGAATATTAATGGAACCATAGTAAAAGCTTCACCTTTTAAGACTAAGCCTAAAGATAAAGGAACTGCTTGTGTTGTAGATGTTAGAAGAATCATGGAACAAAACAACTATACTAACATGTTTCTTAAGACTCTAGGTAATCAACTTAATAGGGTTGAGGAGATCATTGAAACCCAAGACCACATTAAGACATTGTTTGTTAAGAAAGATAATAAGCCTTTATTTAAGCCCTTTGAATTCTTTAAAAAATGCCAAGAAAATCATCATATTGATCAAGCTTTGATTGATAGGATTAGCCAAAAGGTTAAAGATAACTTAATTGTCCCTGAGATACCTCAACTTTCTCACAGAAGAATCAATGTTATTAATGAGGATATTAGTTTTAAAGCAGAGGCTGATGAACTAGTCAACATCTTTAAGGAACCTCCTGATCAAACAATTTTAAGGATTATCCATAACTAAGAAGCCCCTAAGAACTAGGACTTTCTACCGTAGACCAACCTTTCCTGATATGCAGTATGAAGAAAGAAACCAGTATACTTAAGCTTCTTACACTAGTGGTACTATCTATGAATGGAACATAGATGGTATGACTGAGTATAACATACTCACTAAGCTTCAAGAAATGACCATGGTTAGTACAACCTATAAGTTAAACAATAAACTATTAGACCATGTTGCAACTTAGACAATTGTCGCTGGGTTTATAGGTAAGCTAAAAGGATGGTGGGATAACTATCTCACTTTTGATGATAGGAATGGTATCCTAAAAGCCTATAGGATTAATGAGGAAAATGAAGTGGTTAAGAGTGAAGAAGGACAAGATATAGAGGATGCAGTGGCTACTCTAATCTTTTCAATTTCAAAGATTTCATTAGAAATCCTGCAAATATTAAGGACAAGATTGCAGATCTCTTAACCAATCTTAAGTGTCCCAAGCTTCATGACTTTAGATGGTGTAGAAAAGTTTTCTTAACCAAAGTCATGCTAAGATTATACTGTAATCAGTCTTTTTGGAAAAAAAAAAATCATCTTAGGACTACTTAGACTTTTCTCTGAGAGAATTAAAATTAAGATAAAGGAACAGTTTAATGGTCAAATCCCTTATGATAAGCTAACTTATGGAGAAATCATAAGCATTGTCACATCAGAAGGAATTAAACTATGCAATTACTTTAAGCTTAAGCAATAGATGAAAAATAAACAAAGGATCTACAAGAATGAGTTTGGTTCATTCTGTAGCCAATTTGGATTTAGCAAGAAGGAAACTAAGCCACCCTCTAAGCAATGCAGGAAAAGACAAGTAGAAAGAAAGCCTAGTAAGGAAAAGTTTTATCACAACAAGAGAGGTACTCATGGGAAGTACATAATGAATGAAACAAAGAGATTAAGGCACATCCAAAGAAGGATGAACAAGGAAGCCCAGAGAAAGTTAGAAGTCCCTTCACAATCTAAGCTAGTTTGTTTTAAGTGTGGTAAGGTAGGCCACTATAAGAAAGATTGTAAGGTTAAATGGAAAATTAATAACTTGAATGTCTCAGAAGACTTAAAAGACATGCTTTATGAAGTAATGTTAAACTCCTCAGAGTCTGAATTAAGGACCGATTTAGATAATGAAGATGATATCAATCAGCTAGATAGTAGTGATGAGATTTCAAGCGAAACCTCTAGTGATCAAGATGAATGCATCAAGGGTAGTTGTGATTGCCAACCTAAGACTATTAATGTCATAAGCTAAGATCAAGAACTAGTTTTAGATGTTTTAAGAACAGTAGATGATGAAAAAGTTAAGCAAGAACTTTTTATAGTGTTTAAGAAATCGGTCGATAAGCAAGAAGTTAAGAGGAAAGTAAATCCTTATAATCTAAATTAAATCTTAACAAGATTTAATTAGCAGTCTCCCAAAGATGTAAACATTAAAGATCTTCAAGAAGAAGTAAGACAATATAAGAAGGAAATTAAGGATTTAAGACAATTCACAAGCTTAGGTTTTACAGACCTCCAAGAGCAAATCAATAGGATTGTCGTGAATTAAGGAAACCTTAATAATAACCAGTAGAACCTTGAAGAGGTTCCAGAATCTTCACAAGTTAATGATGAAGAGGCAAATGCATACTTGAATACTGTTAGTAAGGCTATTTTTCAGAGGTGGGAAGTCTTTCTAACTGTAGTAATCAAGGATAAATTTGTCCTTAATATTATTGCTTTGATTGATTCAGGAGCAACTTTGAATTGACTACAAGAAGGTCTTGTACCTACCTCATTTGATGAGAAAACTAGACAAAATCTTTCTGGAGCCAATGGTAAAAGACTTGCCATTAAGTATAATTTGTCAAATGCTCACATTTGTAATTAGGGCATTTGTATTAAGCAAACCTTCATTCGAGTTAAAGATCTGAGAGAAAAGGCTCTCATTGGAGTTCCTTTTTTAAGCTCTATCTATACTATTAGGGTAGACAACCAAGGTCTAAGGACAATGCTCTTAGATAAGGAAATTTTATTTGAATTTGCCAACCCACCTGATGAGAGAAGTATAAACACTTTAAGGGATCAGGTGATTCAAGCTAAGGAAAACCAAGTTAATATCTTAAAACAGGAGATTAATCATGTAAGAATCGAAGAACAATTAAAAGTTAAGAAAACTCAAGATACGATAGAAAATTTTAAGAATAAGATTGTTGGAGAAGTTTGCTCTAACATTCCTAATGCGTTTTGGCACATGAAACAACATGGGGTAGAATTACCTTATGAGCCAGACTTTAGTAAGAAAAATATTCCCACTAAAGCTAGACCTATCCAGATGAATAAAGAATTGTTAAGCTATTGTTTTTGAAGGTAGTTTGAAGTAGAATCATCTGATTCAACATAAGAGTCATCTTGGGAAAAGCTTGAGCTACTCTTATCAATAATTCTTTGAAATTCCTAAGGTGTTTTTGTTGCTGCAAGCATGGCTTGGAGCTGCTGTTTCTTAAGAAGAAATTGAGACATGTCATCAGAAGTTGAAGCTTGTGTAGGATGCTTAAGAAAACATTTCTTTACTGCTTGCAATGAGGTATCGTTTTTTAGAGCGTCCCACCTTTTAGTCTTGAAAGTCCTTCCAAGGGCTGGAAAGGCTGTTGATTCTTCTGCAATAATAATATAGTCCCACTGGACTATCCAAGCCAGGCCAAATTCGCTGAAAAAGAATAGTAAAGGGGGAAAAATTGAAAGTTCTCTGGGGGTAACAAAAGAACTTTTGAATAGCTTAAATCCATTTAAGATGGGTTTTGGGAGAATCTTAAGAGTCGAACCAAAATAAGTCCACCAATTGTGGAACCAAAAAGGAAAATAAGGAAGCTGATGCTTAGATGGGAAATAGAACATCCATGAATGATGGAAGTCCTTGTTCTGGATTAAGAAAGCATTGTATGATGCTCTTTGGTAGTCCCAATAGTTGAAAAATCTTGGTTTTGAAGGCTTAGAGAACTCTTTAGAAAAATTTGGATTCCCACCTTACTGCTTAACCGTAAGAATTTAAAAAATATGGCAAGTAGAGAATGTCAAATCCAAGTTGCTGTACTTATCAGCATTATGCTTGATTTTAACAGAGTCGGTTTCCACAAGAATATGTTCATAAAATTCTCTTGTTTTCAAAAAATCACTAGAGGGATAATGAAAGTTTTAATAAAAAGGTTTTGCAGCTATCTCTCTAGGGTTTTCAGAGAAAAATTCTCTTTCAATAAACAAAATGGGTTGGTTAAGATCTTTTTGCCAATAACTTGACTTTGAAGAAAGAGGTGTGAGGTTGGCAGCCACCACAATTTCCTTGTTTGAAAAGACGAGATTGATGCTAATTCCTTTTGAGATGGATTAGCTTTAGTCACTTGCTTAAAGGTTTGTGACCTTGAAATAGTTGGGAATTGAGTAGCCTTTACTAGGTTAGAAGGATCCGAAGGATCATAGTACAAGGATAACATCTTATTAGGCATATGGTGAGAAAAATGAAGCCTTGCTTCTTCTTCAAGTTCAACTTGTTGTCTTCAAAGCATTTTATGGGGAGAAGGTTCTTGATTGGTTTTAGAAGACTGGAATTCTAGTGGTTTAGGAGATTGGGTATTCTTTTTAGGGGCCATGATATTGTGAATCCTAAAAAATCAACGAGTTAATAAATCAGGGATTGAGTTATTTTCTCCTTTAATATACACAATTTGAAAATCAAAATTGCTTAAAATAGATTGCCATCTAGCAAAAATATGCTTAGAAGCTATATTCTTAACATCATTTTGTAAAATCGATTTTGCAGATTTGCAATCAAATAAAAACTCTTGATTAAAAAAATCATCTTGAAATTTTGAAATGCATAAAACAATGCTTAAAATCTCTTTTTAATGGTACTATAGTTGAGTTGGACATTATTCCAGGTTCCTGAAGTATACCTAACCAACTTCTCATGGTCATCATTTCTTTGCTTAAGGATCCCACCATAGCCTATGTTTAAGGCATCAGTCTCAACAATCTTAAAGGCTTCTGGATTAGCTAAGGCTAAACATGGTAGAGTCTTGACTTTGGATTTGAAAATCTTAGTAGTTGACAAGTTTAAACCATTAATAGTTTGGATAAACTTATTGAGATGCTTCCAATGTTTCTCTACAAAAATGGAGTAAACTAAAACATCATCAATGTAAACAACGATGAAATTAGAAAATTGGTTAAAGATTTCATTCATTATGTTATGGAATTCTTAAGGTGCGTTCTTAAGACCAAAGGACATTATGTTCCATTCATAATGTCCAAAGGGTACCATAAGGGCAGTCTTATATCTATCTTTTTCTACAGTCTGGATATGCCAAAATCCCAATTTCATATCAAACTTAGAAATTTTTTTTGACTTAACTGACATTTGAATGAGGTATTTCTTATTAGGAATAAGATACTTGATCCAGCTTAAAGCATCATTAAGAGGCTTGTAGTTGATGACTAGTTTAGGTGTTCCTTTTTCTAATTCAGCTTGTTTTTGAACATAGAAGGCTAAACAACTCCAAGGGGACTTAGACTTCCTTATCAACTTTTTGTCAAGAAGATCCTGGATCTCCTTTTGACAATAGCTTAACAATTCCTTATTCATCTGAATAGGTCTGGCTTTAGTGGGAATATTCTTCTCAAAACGAACCTCGATTTCCCTTCCCATTGCTCTGATACCATAAACACCTAGGATGAGGTAATATGCAATGAAAACATAAATTATGCCAAAACTCAAAACCAAATAAGAGAAGTTGGAAATAAATAGAGATATTTAATAAAGAAATTTAAAGAAAAGGAACAACAAATTTTATATTACATAACTTGAAAAACATACTTATAATAAGGAGAAACGAAATATCTTACAATGGAAGTGCAAGAAAAGCTTTGACGAAAGCTTTGGCTTGAAGGCTTACATGATGAAAGAGAAAGAAGAGAGAAGGAGAGCTTAAGATAGAGAAGAGGAGAAATTTTTCTGTGCTTACAATTGAGGAATTAGCCTCCTTAAATAGCTGAAGAAAGGAATCTTAAACAGTACAAAGTGAAATGCAAGGCACTGTATGCTTTTTGACTTCGGTTGTGAATAGTAACCACCAATGAATGAATAGTGAACAGTAAAAGTCACTTTTTACTGTAGCACATTTGACTTTTTAGCAAACGAATCTTATTTTTGATGGAAAATTAAAAGCTGGCAGACTGCTTTTGAATTGTGGAATCACATGCTAGAGACAAAATTACTTTTGGTGCTGAAATGGCTTAAAGCTTGTCGGTGGAGAATATTCTTATCGGTGGAGAGTCACGAGAAGGCTTGAATGGAGTGTGCTTATGGAAGAATATAATCTCTATGATGATCTTAAAGTAACTTGACATCTTCAGTTGTAGATGTGGTTGGTAGAGGATCAATTCTCTTGCTACAGAAAATTTAGTGAAAGTGGTTTGCAGTAATGAGATAACCCATGTTCTTCCGATAGGCTTCAAAGTCTTTGCTGATAATCCTAGCTCTCTAGTATTTGATCTGATTAATAAGGGGCTTAACACAAATATAAGTAAATTCCAGAGGGCAAGACAACAATGCTGGTCTTTTGTTTTGATAGTGAAAAGAAATATTGTGTTGTGTAGTTAGAAGACTACCATCAGATACCCATTCAGGAGCTTTATTGATTATGATGGCGTCTGCAAATTTCTTATTTATCTTAAATCCTTATACTAGTCCCAAGGTCATTTTTCTTCCAAAATTAGTTGCTTGATTCGGATATGAGCAAATAATTAGATGAACTTAACCATAGTCCAGGAGTAACTCTGAAGTTAGGATTAATTCCTCATTCTTAAAAGAAAGACTGATTGACTTACAATACTACAAGTCAAGGCAAACCCGGTTGATTGTAAAATTCCTATTGCACTTACATAATATTTGCTTAATGCCTTGCTGGTAAAGAAGTGGATCTTTGACAGTTCTACAAAATTTAGAATCATCAAATTCCCTATCCTTGACTAGTTTTAAACTTGGGACTCGAAGATCACGAGTGGTTGAGAGATAAATGAGAAGATCCTAGAGATATGCTGAAATAAAAACTTGCTTTTCTTCAGCTAAGGCCTTAGCCTTTTCATAGATTAGGAAACGGACATCCTACTTAAGAGAATACATCATTTCTTTATTTTGAAAATACATTCTTAATTTAAAGTTGTTCCACTCATTCTCACTTAACTTTACTTCATCCACCAGTGGGGTGGACTGCTTATTCTCACCATTTTCCAATGGGGAAAATGGGGTTTGCCTCTTAAGCATATCCTGCTCACCTTTGAGAAAGTCAACTAATTCTAGTTTCCTTTCCAAAGTCTTGCAAATCACAAAGACTTTTGAGATAAACAAATAAGGGGTTAGCATCATTAGATGATGGATGTGTGGGGAAAGAGTCCTCCACAGAAGGTAGAGAACTTGAACTTGCTTTATCCCTGATAAGGGACATAAAATGCTTAGGGATTTATAAAGGAATAGGATCTTTGGAGAAGCTGCAGGAACCCACAACTTCAGAATGTTCATAGTATAACGACATGAATTTCTCAGAAAGAGCTGAATGGGATTTCTTAGAGTTTGGAGATTTCTTAATGGGCTTAAAAGGTTGTTTTCTTTTTTTGGGGGGCCATGATCTTGTGAATCCTGCAAAAATTCACGAGTTAAGAAATCATAGATTGAGTTATTTTCTCATTTAATATATTCAATTTGAAAGCCAAAATTACTTAAAATAGCTTGCCATCTAGCAAAAATATGCTTAGAAGCTATATTCTTAACATCCTTTTGTAAAACTGATTTTGCAGATTTGCAATCAACTCTTAATAAAAACTCTTGGTTCAAAAGATCATCTTGAAATTTTGAAATGCATAAAACAATGCTTAAAATCTCTTTTTTAATGGTTTTGTAGTTAAGTTGGGCATTATTCCAGGTACCCGAAGTATACCTAACAAACTTCTCTAGGTTACCATCTATTTGCTTAAGAATCCCACCATAACCTATGTCTGAGGCGTCAGTTTCAACAATCTTAAAGGCTTTTGGATTGGCCTAGGCTAAACATGGTAGGGTCTTGACTCTAGACTTTACTGTTTTGACAATCTTAGTGTGTTCCTCATTCCAAGGTATTGGATTCTTCTTAAGTCTTTGTCTTAAAGGGGCACAAAGCTAGCTTAAATCCTTAATAAAGTCTGACACATAATTAAGGATTCCTAAGAAACGTTGCAATTGTTTCTTATCCTTAATCTCATCAGCAAACTTATCAGCAAAATCTATTGACCTTTGAATTAGGGTAATGGTTCCTTGGTAGATATAATGACCTAAAAATCTAATCTTAGCTTTAAACAGGTTAATGTTAGTGGCTAACAAGCTTAAACCATTGCTCTTAACAGTTTGAACAAACTTATTAAGATATTTCCAATGTTTCTCTAGAGAGATAGAGTAAACTAAAATATCATCAATGTAGACAATGATGAAATCAGAAAATTGGTTAAAGATTTCATTCATTATGTTCTGGAGTTTTGAAGGGGCATTCCTAAGACCAAAGGGCATTACGTTCCATTTATAATGTCCAAAGGATACCACAAAGGCAGTCTTATATCTATCTGTTTCTGCAATCTAGATCTGCCAAAATCCTGATTTCATATCAAACTTAGAAAAAGCTTTAGACTTAACTAACCTTTGAAGGAGGTCTTTCTTATTTGGAATAGGATACCTAATCCATATTAATGCATCATTAAGAGGCTTGTAGTTGATGACTAGTCTAAGTGTTCATTTTTCTAATTTAGCTTGTTTCTTGACATAGAAGGCTGAACAACTCCAAAGGGACTTAGACTTCCTTATCAACTTTTTGTCAAGAAGATCTTGGATCTCATTTTCACAATAGCTTAACAATTCCTTATTCATTTGGATAGGTTTGGCTTTAGTGGGAATATTCTTCTCACTAAAGTCTGGCTCGTAAGGTAATATTACCTCATACTATTTCCTGTGCCAAAATGCATTAGGAATGTTAGATCCAACTTCTCCAACAATCTTATTCTTAAAATTTTCTATCGCATTTTGAGTTTTCTTAACTTTTAATTGTTCTTTGATTCTTATAAGATTAATATCCTGTTTTAAGAGATTAACTTGGTTTTCCTTAGCTTGAATCACCTGATCTCTTAAAGTGTTTATATTCCTCTTATCAGGTGGGTTGGAAAATTCAAATAACATTTCCTTATCTAAGAGCGTTGTTCTTAGTCCTTGATCATCAACCTTAATAGGATAGATAGAGCTTAAAAAGGGGACTTCAAGGAGGGCTTTTTCTTTTAGATCTCTGATTATAATGAAGGTTTGCTTAATACAAATGCCCTGGTTACAGATGTGGGCATTTGACAACTTGTACTTAATAGCAAGTATTTTACCATTAGCTCCAGAAAGAGTTTGTCTAGTTTTCTCATAAAACTAGGTAGGTATAAGACCTTCTTGTAGGAAATTCAAAGCTACTCCTGGATCAATTCAAGGACCAATATCAAGGACAAATTTATTTTTGATTACTATAGTTTGGGAGACTTCCCACCTCTGAAATATAACCTTACTGACAGTATTCAAGTATGCATCTGCCTCTTTATTATTAGCTTGTGAAGATTCTGGAACCTCTTCAAGGTTTTCCTGGTTATTAATAAGGTTTCCTTGATTCACGACAATCCTATTGATTTGCTCTTGGAGGTCTGTAAAACCTAAGCTTGTGAATTGTCTTAAATCCTTAATTTCCTTTTTATACTGTCTTACTTCTTCTTGAAGATCCTTAATGATTACATCTTTTGGAGACCGCTGATTAAATCTTGTTAAGATTTCATTTAAATTACAAGAATTTACTGTCTTCTTAATTTCTGGCTTACCGACAGATTTCTTGAAGACTTCATAATGTTCTTGCTTAACTTTTTCATCATCTACCTTTCTTAAGATATTTAAAAGTAGCTCTTGATCTTGGCTTATGAGATTTATAGTCTTAGGTTAGCAATCACAACTACCCTTGATGGATTCATCTTAATCATTAGAGGTTTGGCTTGAAATCTCATCACCACTATCTAGTTGATTAATATCATCTTCATTATCGAAATCGGTTCTTGATTCAAACTCTAAGGAGTTTAACATTACTTCGTAAAACATGTCTTTTAAGTCTTCTGAGACATTCAAATTATTAATTTTCTATTTAACCTTACAATCTTTCTTATAGTGGCCTACCTTACCACACTTAAAACAAACTAGCTTAGATTGTGAAGGGGCTTCTAACTTTCTCTAGGCTTCCTTATTCATCATTCTTTGGATGTGCCTTGATCTTTTGGTTTCATTCATTCTGTACTTCACATGAGTACCTCTCTTGTTGTGATAAAACTTTTCCTTACTAGGCTATCTTTTTACTTGTCTTTTCTTGTGTTGCTTAGAGGGCGACTTAGTTTCCTTTTGGCTAAATCCAAATTGGCTACAGAATGAACCAAACTCATTCTTGTAGATCATTTGTTCATTTTTCATCTGTTGCTTAAGCGTAAAGTCATTGCACAATTTAATTCCTTCTGATGTGACAATGCTTATGATTTCTCCATAAGTTAGCTTATCATAAGGGATTTGACCATTAAATTGTTCCCTTATCTTAATCCTAGTTCTCTTAGAGAAAAGTCTAGGTAGTCTTGAGATGAATTTTTCTTTCCGGAAAGACTAATTACAGTCTGATCTTAGCATGACTTTGGTTAAGAAAAGTTCTTTATACCATCTAAAGTCATGGAGCTTGGGACACTTAAGGTTTGTTAAGAGATCTGCAGTCTTGTCCTTAATCTTTATAGGATCTCTAATGAAGTGCTTTGAAATTGAAAAGATTAGAGTAGCCACTAGATCCTCTATATCTTTTCCTTCTTCGTCCTTAACAACTTTATTTTCTTCATTGATCCTATATACTTTTAGGATACCATTCCTACCCTCAAATGTGAGATTGTTATCCCACCATCCTTTTAACTGACCTGTAAACCTAGCAACAATTGTCTGAGCTAAAATATGATCTGACAGTCTATTGTTTAACTTATAACTTGTACTAACCATGGTTATTTCTTGAGGCTTAGTGAGTATGTTATACTCAGTCATAGCATCTATGTTCCATTCATAGATAGTACCACTAGTGTAAGAAGCTTTAGTATATTGGTTTCTTTCTTCATACTGTATATTAGGAAAGGTTGGTCTGAGGTAGAAATTCTATTTCTAGGGGCTTCATGGTTATGGATAATCCTTAAAACTGTTTGATCAGGAGGTTCCTCAAAGATTTTGATTAGTTCATCAACCTCTACTTCAGAACTAATATCCTCCTTAACAACATTGATTCTTCTGTGAGAAGATTGAGGTGTCTCAGGGACAATTAAGCTATCTTTAACCTTTTGGCCAATCCTATCAATCAAAGCTTGATCAATATGAGGATTTTCTTGGAACTTTTTAGAAAATTCAAAAGGCTTAAATAAAGGCTTATTATCTTTCTTAACAAATGAAGTCTTAATGTGATCTTGGGTTTCAATGATCTCCTCAACCTTGTTGAGTTGATCACCTGGAGTCTTAAGAAACATGTTAGTGTAGTTGTTTTGTTCCATGATTCTTTTAACATCTACAACACTAGCAGTTCCTTTATCCTCTGGCTTAGTCTTAAAAGGTGAAGCTTTTACTATGGTTCCATTAATGTTCTTTTCTATCTTAGCTTCAGGAAGGTGAATGGATTCTATGACACTATCGTCACTAGTTTTCCATATCTTAGTTTTTGTGGATGTGTTATTAACACGCTTACCAAGGTAATCTAGATATTCATCTTATTTGAAGAGTTCAAACCAAATCCAATACTTAATGTTTTTCTTTTCTTGTCTTAAGTATGTGTAGAATTCTTCTTGGTAGATGGTTCTAAGGACCTTAGGGACTATACTAAAGAACCGATCTCTTCTTTCCTTATTAGCTTCAGAATAGAAGTCCTTCCTTAAGAGAACCTTGTTAATATCAAAATCCTCATCATCTATGCTTACAGTGTTAATCATTTGAGAATACATAGTAGACATACCAGGAGATTCATCTTGATGAGATCCTTGGGTAGACTCCTTTTCCTCCGTGTAAAAGGGTCTAGCTAAGCTGGTGCGACTTTTAACACCTGTTAGCTTAATGTTCTTAGGGTTTGCTGAAGTGGATCCTTCTTCTATCCTTGTGGTTCTTATAGGAATAGATGAACTTGAAGCTCTAAAGGGTTCTAGGGTTACTAGAATGATGAAAAAAGTTAGAGAAAATCAAATCTCCTCCTCCATAAGGATATTGAACAATCTATTCAATCCTTTTAGATCTTTGCTCTATGGCTGGAATAACATTAGCAAAATGACAAGTTTTAGAAAACTCAACCTCATTCCACATGATCCTTTTAAGGATTATGAAGGTAGACTTATTTAGGACATCAGAGTGGAAAAGAATAGTTTCATCCTTAAGACTGGTGCATAGTGCTCAAGATCCAACGCTTTAGTCATACTCTTATAGGCAAATCTTGTGATGATGGAAACTGGATTGTTTCCTTCCTTAAACTTGAATCCATGGGTCTTAACACGGAGGAGAACTGAATCTAAGATGTCGACATCTCTTAATCTAACCGTGAAGTTAGTATAACACTGGAAGTAAACAAGACCATCATTCAATCCTGCTTGGATTGCTCCTATAATAGAATCTCGATAATCAAGATCTTTATTATCCCTTAAACACATGATAATAGAGGTGTTTAGACCTATTCTTGTCAAAGGCTTAGCTTCAACTTGAATCATACCAAAGTGTATGAAGTTGTAGTCTCACTTATGCCTCTCTATGAATTTACTATCCAAGAGTCTTATCACTTGATCGTCTTGTTCTAAGCTTATGGTTTGTTCAAGAGTCTTAATGGTGTAGTTTGTAAAGAACTTAAAGGTTCATTTCTTATAATTTTCTTGATTAGACACCTAGGTAACTTCCAATCATCTAAATCATTTTAGGTCTTAAGATAATTAATCTCTTCACTGTTTACAACAATATCTTGAGAATCTATGGATTTCCTAGACATGGTTTTGAAAATCGAACTTATTTTAAGGTCTTAATCTAGTGAGTAATCACCCTAATCCTTTTACAACCCTAAAAAAGCCTAACACCGACTAACGACGGGCTCAACTTGGCAAGGATCATACTTAGGTAGACTGCTACTTTTCCTATGATAGATTAAAAACTCAAAACGAACCCCGACTTCCCTTCTCGTGGCTTTGATACCATAGACACCCAGGATGAGGTAATATGCAATGAAAACATAAACATTAAACATTATACATGAAACATGATATCCATAATAGCCTAGGCGAAATGAGTTCATATATTTGATAGTATGATTTTAGAAGCCAATCTAGGTACATGGATGTTTTATTAAATATAATAAAATTTCACCCATAAGTTAAAATAGATTTTCAAGGTAAGAAAAACTATTTTGTTATAAATATGTACTAATAATTGTGAATGACCTCACAATTATTCATATAGATTTTTCTTATTCTTTGTAAAAAAAATAAAGTGAGGGTTTGTCAGTGATTTTAGGAAACGTTTCTAGTCTTTTTAATACTTGAATAATAAAAATTTTTAAGTGTTAAAAAGATTAAAAATGCTTTCTAGAATCACTACCAAACGGACTCAAAATATTGTACTAAATTCTAATTTTTCTAACTCTTATAAGTAGGAGACCTAGATCAATGAAAATCACACCCTAGAGTTCTCTCATAACTCAGTTTTTTTTTCTATTTCTTCTTCTTGTTATTTATTTATTTATTTTTTGACACATTATCAGCACGAAGAGTCTTTGCAAAATAAAATCCCTATAAGCCCTTAGAGAAAAATGTTTGTGGAAGATTGAAACATTCTTTTGAGTAAAAGGCATGTGATAAAATTACACTTTTATTTTTATTTTCTATTTTATTTATTTTATCTAAATACAAAAAAATGTGTAAATAATATTTAGAAAATATATTTTTATAGTAAAAAATTGTAACTAGAAGTTATGAAAAATAATTTGTGTATTATTATAACCTAAAACTATATAAAATAATTCATTTGCATATTCTTATAACCTGAAACTATATGGAAATTTTTTTATATGTTCTTATTGCTTGAAATAAAAATTATCTAAAGTACTAGCATAGCAAAAAGTTCCATGAAAGAAAATATATATTTCTTATAAACTATATTTTTTAATAAAACATTAGAACTTAAATTTTAAATAAAATTTTATTTCAAAATATTGAAAGTGATATTTAATTTTTTTTTTTTTATTGACTTTCAAATTGAAATCACAAAATGATTTGATGTTTTGTAAAATAAAAGTAATTTTAATTTTTTTTCAATAAATGAATACAAATATTTTAAATAAATTTAAGATGATTTTAGTAGAAATTTTGATAATAGGAGAAATAGTTGTAATAGATAAGCATGAAATGTAGGACATGCTAAGATACAAACCAAAATTTCTAGAGAATAATGATAAATATAGCAAATTTTTAATCAAAATAAAATGCAAAATACCTCAACAACACTCTTTCTCACCATCCTAATATATCACACATCTAAAGATCCATTTCTAGAGGAGGGAAAGAACAAGAACAAAGCATTCAAGCTCTGAGGAGTCCTCATAATTTCCTAGTAATGAAGGTGTTCAAGGATTTTTTACGTTCTCAAAATATTATGTCCTTTTTAAGACCAAAATTTTATTCTTATGATCACAAAGAGATTCGAATAATATATCAGATAAATGAAACATTAAATCTTGGAGAAGATATCAGATAAATACTAAAACAACTGGAAACGCATGAAACATTCTTAGGATTATGGTTTGTAGAATATTAACAAGTAATTTCAAGAATTTTGAGCTCATGGGACATGAAGAACTGTTCATAGATTTATGAAGAGAAACAAGATAATTTAATGTATAAAATAATCAAAAGATTTTGAAGCTTACAATAAATAAATCACTTGTATTATTTGAAAACTTCAATTTCAAGTTCCCACTGAGAGAAATCTTGATGGAGCAGTTTGAAAGAGAAAATCCACATTACTTTTTGTTATTGATCTTTTAGGTTTATATATAGATAAAGTTGCTAACAGTTCCTAGCAACTTATGGTAACAGTTTGAGACTTCTCAACCGTCTAACCATCTTGGAGCTTAACTGGTGCATATCTGTTGCTGTGTTTCTTTATGGTTATCATCCCCCCGCAAGTGCACAGGTCTGGGAACAGCAGAGAGCCTGGAATGAAACATGAAGAACTGGGCACTTGGAATATGCTTTGTGAAGATGTCTGCTACTTGCTCAGAGGATGGAATGTATTGTATGACAAGATTTGAAGTACTTCATCTCAGATGAAATGAAGATGAAGTTCAATATGCTTGGTACATGCATGGAAGACAGGATTTGCTGCAAGGGCTGTGGCACTCTTGTTGTCACACCAAACTAGTGGAGGTTTGAGTTTGAGCGATACACAACTCTTTTAAAAGAGACTGAACCCAGACAATTTCAGCTGTTAAGGACGCGAGGCTTTTGTATTCTGACTCTGCACTACTTCGAGAAACAATCTTTTGCTTGGAAGATGACCAGGAGATTAAGTGAGGTCCATGGAAAAGACAATATCCGCTGGTGCTCTTCCTGTCATCCGGGCAAGATGCCCGATTGACATCTGTGTATCCTTAAAGAGCAAGTGAGGAGGATGAGTGTAATAAGAGGCCATGTGCCGAAGTGCCCTTGAGATACCAAAGTATCCTTTTAACAGCTAACCAATGGGTTGAGGTCGGATGAGCCATAAATTGGCAAGCTTTATTGACGGCAAAAGATATATCTGGTATAGTAATAGTAACATACTGCAATGCTCCTACTATACTTCGGTAGAGAGATGGATCAGGTAGTGGTTCACCATCAGAGGAGGAAAATGGTTTTCCTAACGCACCAGGGGTGCATGTAGCCTTGGCTTGGGTCATGGCTGTTCTTGTTAACAAGTCATGAATGCATTTTTGTTGACTGAGGTGCAGATAGGTGGAGCTCTGTTGAACTTTAATTCTGAGAAAATAGCTGATAGGACCACTGTCTCGGAGAGCAAAAATTGAGCTGAGATGGGAGATGAAGGAACGAACTTGATAAGTAGAGCTCCCAGTGACCAGTATATCATCAACATAGATAAGTATAATGAGCATATCTGTTGCTGTGTGACAAAAGAAGAGTGAATTATTATCTGCCCGAGAGCATTGAAATCCCCAAGTAAAGTATTGCTAAGCTTGTGGAACCAAGCTCTACGAGCTTGTTTGAGTCCATAAATTGCTTTTGTGGAGGCAGTAAACATGTTTGGGATGCTGTGGATGTATATATCCAGGTGGTTGATGCATAAAGATCTGCTCCTGAAGTTCACCATTCAGAAATGCGTTCTGAATGTCTAATTGCCGAATGATCCATTGAGAGGTAAGGGCAATGGTGAGTACAATGCGTATAGTGGATGGTTTTACTACTGGACTAAATGTCTCAAAATAGTCTACACCCTGAGTTTGATTGTATCCTTTGGCAACAAGTCTTTCTTTGTAGCGGTCTATGCTGCCATCGGGTTTATGCTTTAATTTGAATACCTGTTTGCATCCAATAACGTTGGCATGAGGTGGAAGTTGAGCTAGTGTCCATGTATTATTTTTCAGTAGAGCATGGTATTCTGTATCCATGGCTGATTTCCAGTTGGCATCCTTGATAGCTTGTTTGTAGGTATGATGGGGAAAAAAATTTTTGGTTTGATAACACCGGCTTTGGACCAAGTAGTCATAGGGTGAGTGTTTTGCACAGGGACTAGAGTTGAGGATTCTTGGTTGGATGAATCAGCAAAAGGTACTTGAATTATAGAAGGAATGGATGAAGTAGAGGAGGTTTGAGATGAAGAAGGTATGGAATCTATGCTGAGTGAGGAATTAGGAGATAAATGGGGAAGAAAATTTGAATTATGAAATATAGAAGGAAATGCTGGTGTTTCAGGTTAAGGTGACATAGGAGTGTTTGGTTGTATTGAAGCTGTAGAAAATGGGAATGTCAGTTCATCAAAGACAACATGTCTGGTGATATATACTCAACCGAAATTAGGGTGGAGACAAATATATCCTTTATGCAACCTACTGTAGCCAATGAAAACACATTGAGTGGAGCGGGGAATTAGTTTGTTGGAATTGTAAGGTCAAAGATGAGGATAGCATAGGCACCCAAAAACCTTAAAGGAATGGTATTCTTGGGACCTTTGAAAAAGAGTTTGAAAAGGTGAACTTTGAGCAAGAACTGGTGTGGGCGTAGAGTTGATTAGGGTTACTGCAGTCTGAAACATATAGGACCAGAACTTAAGGGGCATTGAAGCTATGGTTAACAAAGTTAGACTGATTTCGACTATATGTCTGAGTTTGCGCTTATCTCATCCATTTTGCTTTGGCGTATAAGGACAAGAAAGTCTTTGTTGGATGCCATGTTGAGCAAGAAATGCAGTAAGGGCTTTGAACTCCCCTCCATTGTTAGATTGCAAGTGTTTTATGGGCAAATTAAACTGTTTTTCAACCAAGGCTTTAAATTGGATGAAAATAGGAAGGACTTGATCTTTAGTATGTACCTCATAAATCCAAAAGTATCTGGAGAAGTCATCAAGGAGTAGAAAGTATCAATTTTTCTTACAATTATGTTTTCAATCATTTTTTTTTTCAATGGGATAATTTTTGCATAGGATGAAAATTGTTTTTCATCTAAAATTATTCGTTCCATTATAGGGATTTTTCTATTTTTGCAAGTGGTGACTCTTACGTTTGGATGAAAGATAGAGATATTAATATTTGCACAAGGTATTTAGCACTTAGAAATGATTCAGACATGGTTGAATACTCTAGTGGCCCATCTATTAGTGTGAGAAAATAATCTCAATTTCAACTAGAAAATAAGTAGAAATAAAGTTTCGTCACTCACAAATGTCCAATTACAAAAATACATTATGAGGCATTCAAAATAATCTTTAGTCTTTAAAATCATTTTATAGATCAATTAAATTGGATATGATCATTAAAAAAAAGGAACAATTAAGTCATGTCAACCTACCTAGATTTCTTTGAAAGATTGGGAAATTTAAGATAATAATAATAATAATATGAAGAGTGTATTTGCCTTCCAAGGTTAAAAACTTAGACATTCGAACTTTTTAATTAATTATCTTCATAAGTTCATGATCTTAAAACCTAGAAAAGATAAGTTCCCCTTAAAGTCAAGAACTAAACTCAATCAAGAAAATAAAAAACATGCTAATAAAGATATCCTTGTTGTAAAATAAAAGAATTGGAATGCGGACAAAAAATAGAACATCATTTCATTATCAGATCTCTTCCTTCTAAGGGAGACAGAAAGAGATTTACATCAACATGGATGATCATCCACAAATTCTCACAATTTGATAAATTCTCATATTCCATAAAACTCTCTTGGATGAAAATAAGAATATGTCTTGTTAAAACCTTATTAGGAAAAACCCAATAGGAGAAAACCTAATAAAAAAATACAATATTCTTTAAATGATTTGACCACTACAACCTTACTAGTAAAACCTAGTGGGAGAAAACCAAGATGAAGGAAAAAGAATATATTATATCTATATGAGTATATTCTCCTCATGTAAACATAATTAAGCTTCCTTCAACGTTCAATTATAGATCCCCTAATCATTCCTCTTAGGACATGGAGTTTTGTTTTTATGTTGGCAATTTTGATCCTTTGAATATTTGGTCATAGACATCTTTTTAGATAGTGGCTTGCTCTCCATTGAATATCAAGAGTTGTCGTTTGTTCAATCAGGAAGTCACAGGTGCGTTTAAAGAGGTTTGACTTGTGGCAAATTAGGCTATATTGAGGTGTTAAGAGGATCAATTTTTTTTTTTTAGCTTAAATGGTTTTTAAAGTTGACTTTTGAAATAGAGCAGGACCGCTTAAGCGTCTTGAGCACTCAAGTGGTGGGCAAGTTAGCTTGAGCGGTCAAGCAGTTTTTGCTAAGATTTTTCATGCAAATTTGATTAGAACTCTTCTAAAACTGAGACTCTTCAGGATTTTTCTTATAAGTACCTCCCTAATAATCCCTAAGGTTAAAGATTAGAGATAGATCATTGAGAGACCTTATTTTATATAGAGAAGGTCTCCTTGAGAGAAAGCCTAAAGTGCCACACTATTCATATTCTCTTATGCAAGGATTAGTTTTTTTAGTCTTAGGTTGAAGACCTTCATCCCTTTGGCAAGGCAGAAGTGAACCACTAGAGCAATTGAAGGTTGCTAAGTCGCGAACGTGAATCAAGTTATAATACTATAGAGTAAGTCTTTAGGGTAAAGCGATTAGGTAAATATGTGTAACTTGGTTTCACATAGTAGATTTACATCAGTAGGTCTTTTATCTCCACAGTTAGTGTAGGGTTTTCTGCATAAAAATCTTGAATCTCATTGTTTATATCTTTTATGTTTGACATTGTACTTGAATTACCTAAAATTAATAGAAAAGATTATCCCTAACATCTTACTAGGTAAAAGAATTAGGTCTAACATATAAATCTTTATTGATAATTTTAAATCACCATTCACAGGCTTTTTATTTTTCAATTCCTTGCAATGTTATATCTTGAATTTTTTTAATGTAGCTCATAGTAGCACTTTCATGAATAGATTTGCTAGATTATCAAATGATCGAATCTATTGAACATCAATTTCACCATTCTTTTAGAGCTCATAAGTATAGAACAACTTTAGGAGATGTGCTTAGTTCTTTCACTTGTTATAAATTTTCCTATAACTTTGGCAAGACAAGCAACATTATGTTCATGTAGCTTGGTCAAATTATCTTAAATGGAGGAGAATCCACATGATTCCCACATATGTTGGATCATTAACCTTGACCTTACAAATTCACAACTTGCTTTATGAATTGTGGGTATCTCTAAATGATTTGAAAAGGTTGTAACCACTGTTTTTTTATTGATCTTCATGATATTGTTGTACTACCTTAGATAGATACAAAGCCTTTTTAAGATGGGGGTTTAATAAAACAGTTGAAATTCTTATTCTTTTCAATAAAACAAACTCATGTTTGTTATTCCAAGAAGATATCGTAAATACATACTTTAATTTATCCCAATGTCTTTGAGTTGGTGCAAATTTATATCTTTCAATCAAGTTGACATAGCATGTTATATATGGTCTTATACAATTTGCAAGATATATCGGTGCCCTAATAGAACTAAGATAAAGGTACTTCTAGACTAAGTAATTCTTTGTTATCTTCTGTTGGATGAAAGGAGCCATTTTTCACTTTTAGTAGATGAACTACATTGGAGAACTTATTAGATGCAATTCGTTGATATGAAAGCTAACGTGAATCTAGTTGTTTTTTAAGTTCTTAATACTTAACCCCTCCTCCGAATTCTTTTTGGTTATGAGACACATTCAAATTCAATATAAATCGTCAACATGAAAACAAAGAAAAAAAATAAAATTAGAGAGAGGGGTCATTTCATTTTTGGATCTAAGACAAATAGGTTCAAGAGATGAGAGAATTAAGTATACCTACCAGAAAGACTAATCCAATCCATAATGATGTACTGAAAAATACAATATTTTTGTTACTTGATCAATCATCAGGAGAAGCAAATACAATGGGTCCATTCACTCCGGTCACTAGCCCTGCCTTCGACATTCCCCTTCTTGCGGTTAAGGTAATGACTTCGGGCATGACCCACTCTCATAGTGTGGTGGGCGGTGTGTACAAGGGCTGGGAACGAATTCATCATTGTATGCCTTAAGTTATATATAGAACTAAGTGAAAAAAACAAACACCACCTTCATAAGTTCTTTTATTTCTCACATCAAACCAAGCATTTGGCCATTGAAAATATAACTAATCAGCCGAGATTGGATTGGTTTCTTTAGATTTAGTTGGTTTTTGGGATTTAACTTACCCCACCCTAGGCATTTCTAACTCCGTATGCTTGGGATTGCATCTTTGCTAGGGGCCTACAATCTAGTGCACAGGGACTCAATCTCAAAGAAAACAAAGAAATGTTTTTTGGTGAGTTCTACCTCTACCTTTGATGCTCCATGCATTTTAAAAATCCAACCTACTCCTCAACTTGTTTACTCTTTTAATAGTCTAATGCTCCATTAATAGTCTAATTCAAAGCCTTACCGTGTCAAAGGCATAAGAAACAGAAACCATGCAATAAGAATCATTTCAAAACAAAAGAGAGAAACTGTTGATATGATTCTACTAACAAGTACACTTACCTACCATCCATGTTATTCATTAATAAATATGTTCTACTACATACAAATATTTCTATGTTTGGCAAAAATGGATGGATGTTGGCTAAACCTTGGATTGGCTTTAATGCTGGCATTGCAATTAATAAGCAAACCCATCATTGCTTTTTTTGCCATTTCATTTCAATCAGGGATAAAGATATGACGAAAATAATTTTTGTAATTTTGAAATTAAGAAGAAAAGAAATGAGACCAACAGTGAGACCAAATGAGCCAGTATTCAACCAAAAAGATCTTATTCAAAATTATAATTAACTGTACTTAGACTCTGAGAGAGCTTTGACACAACATTGTAAACGCATTATTCTCTTTTTTATTGCATTACATGTAAACAAAAATATTAAAATCTAATCTTAAGCAGATGGGAGTGGAGAGATAGTCTGTGCGAGTCTCCAAAGCTCGTCAGATCTTGTACGAAATAAGGTTGCATTGTCACTGAACTCAGGTCTCGAGATTACAGCATTGGTAATTGCACTGTGGCATTTATATCCCATCTGCACGAGGTGTTGGAGACTAGTAGTAGGGATCTTATTTTTTTCGCCTATGAATATCCTAGCAAAGAACAATGGCCCGGATTCTTTACCCAGCTTGTCGAGGCATTGAAACAAATAATGGCGTAATGCTGGTGGAATAATGCCTGGGTCACTGCTGGAAGAAGGTTCTGATGCGAGGCTAAAGTCTTTTTCATTGGCTTGGAATGCCAGTGCTGGTGATGACAGGAAAGCCCCACTAGCTAAGAGAAAGAATGCGATGATAGAGACCTTGCAGAAACTGGCCATGATCTATGTTTATGAATAGTAAATATCTCTAGAGTTGTGGGAAAATATATCTTTTTGATGGAGGTAATTAGATGGGGTGAAAAGATTCGTATATATATGTATGCCTGGTGGGGAAAGTGGTGGAAATAGTTTCGGTTTCATTTGCTGATTTCATTCTCTTGTAATAAATTAAGTTTAATGCTAATAAATGGAGTGGGTTTCTTTTTCTTCATTAATTTGGTACATAAATTAATATCAAACTAATTAAATTGTGACTTAGAACATTCTTTTTACACTGATAACTAACAAACCTTTCCCTTTTCCCTCCCATATTCATCACATCCTCTATTGAAAATCAACTCTTATTAATTGCCACAACAACATCATGTGTGACACTCCTTTAACTGGGTGTCTGTATATGTATGCATGTATTACAACTCTTGTAATCTCTCTCTGGAATCAAAAGCTGTTTTTTAAGCTTTTTCTTTAGTTACTACAATAAAACCTCAATAAATGAATGTTCAATAAATTAACAACTTCCCATTAAGTAATACAATTTTATTCTCCCAACTCAAGCCAATGTACTAAATTAATAACCTCACAAAATGCATAAGATAGTAATATTATTAGAAATCCTTAAGACTCCAAAGAAATATAAAATTAATAATTGATGAAGTACACACATACACACACACACACATGTACATAAAACAAAATTTCATAGCAAATAGAACTTCATATATAGTATTGAGTAACGTTTTATAAATTCACTTCTTCTCGGAATCATCATATATTTGAAACCCCTTTATCTTTTAGGGCATTAACATATATAGTATTGAATAACTTTTTATAATTTTTATTTTTCTCAATTCACTTTTTCTCAGAATCATCATATACTTGAAACATCTTTATCTTTTACGCATTAGGGTTTGACAACATTTTTTTTTCTCAATTCAATTCTTCTCGAAACTATCATATACTTGAAACCTCTATATCTTTTAGGGCATTAAGGTTTGACACCATGTCTTTTTTTTTTTTTTTTTTTTTCCAAAAGTTCTTTTATCTCTTACAATTAATAACTATCTTTTATTTTCTAGAGTCCTTTTGCCTTCAACGTATTAACTTTCTACCCCATAGATTAAGTGCTTTATAGTCGAAACATAACATTCTTTATAAATTAATAAATATTCATTTATTGATAAATTAATAAATTATTGATTTTTCAATAAATCAATAACCTTGCTAAGTTCATAATTTTTCTTATTCCTAAGAGTATTATTTTATAGAGATTTTATTGTAATTTAATAACTTTGTAGTGAAGTTGCAAAAATGTCACCTTCTAAGAATCCATTCAAAATTAATCACCTAGTTGATATTCACCAAGAGTTTATCCTAACAAGTAATTGAACTTCGCCAAAACTTCCATTAGAGTGAATACTTGGATCGATAATTTAGGCTATGTTTGGTTGTTGGAAAGTTTTAAAGAAAATGCAAGTGAAAGAAAATAGAGACGAAAAGTAGAAGGAAAGAAAAAGTGAAGGAAAACAAAAAAATAAATTTAAAATCAATAAATTATTTTTATATATTACTTCAAAAAAATTTAAATTATTTTAAATCTTTGATATAAAGATCAAATAATTTAAAAATATATAAATTTCTTAATAATTTTAATTATATTTGGCTTTCTTTCACATTTTTCACAGTAAAACCAAACATGAGAAAATCATTTTCTTTAACATTTTTTTCCTTTCCCTAGTACTTTTCAGGAACCAAGCATAACCCTAGTAACAATTTGGATGGAGGGACTAATAGAAGAGTGAAAGAATGAATGTTAGCACCTTATAAGGTATGTTAAATCCCTTCCACTAAAAGGGAAAAAAAAAAAAAAGAAGTCAAAAATGTAAAAAAAGAGATCATTTTATTTGTAATCATCTTTTCAAGGGGTTCTTTGTTGCTCCTTTTAGTTGTCATTGTGGGCTAATGATGATTTGCTTTGTCCATTATCTACTCTTAAGTATGGCTATCATTTTTATTCAATGACAATGATAGGCTTGTTTCTCATGTTGTTCTAAATTTTGAGATCTTCAAGAATTTATATTACTTTAATTTGAGGAAATTCTATTAATTTAAAAATTCTTTATAAAAAGACATATTTCTTATGAGTACAAGTATTTCAATTTAGGAAAATTAATAATTTTGAAATTCTCATGACAGAAAATTTAATTTTAAGAAAATTACCAAAATTAATTTAATTCTCTTATTTCAAAGTACTAAGTGGGAGAGGGTCTCATAGCCTTCAAGATCAAGCCTATCTTATGTTAGGTCCATCCCTATCCTAAAGATGGATAGGACCACGGAATCAAGGGATATGAACTTTCTTTTTATAGACTTGATAATATATGTTAATACAAGGAGTCGTAAATCCTAAAGACGAAACTCCTCACTTGGGAACATTGATGTTAAGGATCTTAGTTACACTTAACTTAGATATGAAGTGGTAGAATCACCTAAACTAGTCCTAGTTGTATACTTGGAGCTAAGATTGATGATGAGACCAAGATTGATATGATCTTAAAAACCATGTATGATTTCTTCAACCAATTCAAGCTCAATTATACTATGTATAAATATAAGAAGAACAATTATAAAAGGTTGGGAAAGGTAAAAGAAAGGGTAAGTGTCTCGTTTATGTCAAGAAAGGTTACTAGAAGAAGGAATCTCCCACTACCTAAAGAAAAAAGAAGGTACATTTCATTCACTTTTAGTTAGGTTATATTTAATAGTAAATTCCACCAACTAATGGTGGACAGATTTCGAGACCATTGGCCAAATCTATAATTCTTTACAAGGAATTTAATTAAGGAAAATGTTGAATGAAATGGACATGTGCCTAACTCTATCATCTAATGTGAGGATAGATGTGAAGGCCATGAGAGATGTTACCTTAATTTTAGGCTAGGCGAAATGAGACATGAGTTTTGGCAATATATTATGCATATGTGTTTCATGTATAATGTTTAATGCTCTAAGTTTGCATTTTCTAAGTTTTCATTCTTGAATATTGTTAGTAGGGTTATTTTCCAAAGGTGGGAAGTCTCCCTTACTATAGTAATCAAGGATAAATTTGTCCTTGATATTGTTGCTTTGATTGATTTAGGAGCAGTTTTGAATTACCTACAAGAAGGTCTTGTACCTACCTAGTTTTATGAGAAAACTAGACAAACTCTTTCAAGAGCTAGTGGTAAAAGACTTGCCATTAAGTACAAGTTGTCAAATGCTCACATTTGTAACCAGGGCATTTGCATTAAGCAAACCTTCATTCTAGTCAAAGACCTAAAAGAAAAAGCCCTCATTGGAGTCCCATTTTCTTTAAACTACCTTCAAGATAATGGTGACAATTGTGAGGGTATTCTCTCTCTAATAAGGAAATCAAAATAAGTATTTTCAAACATAGGACGACATTAAGCACATTCCATTCAAGCCTTTTTTTATATTCTTCACTAACAAACTTTAAGCCGTTTCAGCATCAAAAGTAATTTTGTCTCCAACATGTGATTCCACAATTCAAAAGCAGCCTGTCAGTCCTCAACTTTTTGCCGAAAGTAAGATTCGTTAGCTAAAATGTCTAAAGTTCTACAGTAAAAAGTCAGTTTTACTGTTCACTATTCATTTACGGGTTCACTATTCACTCATGGATGGTTAGTATTCACCGCAAAAGTAAAAAAACATACTGTACTGTGTCCACTACTTTGTATTGTTTAAGATTCCTTTTCTCAACTATTTAATGAGGCTAGCTCCTTAGTTGTAAGCACAGAGAAATTTCCCCTCTTCTCCATCTTAAGCTCTTTTTCTCTTTTCTTTTTTTTTTCATCATGTAAGCCTTCAAGCCAAACCTTTCTTCAAAGTTTTCTTTGCTCTTCCATTGTAAGATATTTCGTTTCTCCTTATTATAAGTATGTTTTTCAAGTTATGTAATATAAAATTTGTTGTTTATTTTCTTTAAATTTCTTTATTAAATATCTTTGTGTATTTCTGATTTCACTTATTTGGTTTTGAGTTTTGGCATAATTTATGTTTTCATTGCATATTACCTCGTCCTAGGTGTCTATGGTATCAGAGCCATGAGAAGGGAAGTCGGGTTTCGTTTTGAGTTTTTAATCTATCATAGGAAAAGTAGCAATCTACCTGTGTGCGATCCCTGCCTGGTTGAGCCTGTCATTAGCCGATGTTAGGTGTTTTTAAGGCTGTAAAAGGGTTGGGGTGATTACTCACTAGGTTTGTCCATCTGCCATTAGGCTCTAGATTAACACCTTAAAATGAGTTCTATTTTCAGAACCATGTCTAGGAAATCCACAGGTTCTCAAGATGCTGTAGTAAACAGTGAAGAGATTAATTATCCTAAGACCCAAAATGATTTAGATGATTGGAAGTTACCCAAGGTGTCTAATCAAGAAATTTATAAGAAAGGAACCTTTAAGTTTTTTATAGACTACCCCACTAATACACTTGAACAGACCATAAGCTTAGAACAAGATGATCAAGTGATAAGACTCTTGGACAGTAAATCCATAGAGAGGCATAAGTGAGACTAGAACTTCATACACTTTGGTATGATTCAAGTTGCAGCTAAGCCTTTGACAAGAATAGGTCTAAACACCTCTATTGTCATGTGTTTAAGGAATAATAGACATCTTGATTATCAAGATTCTATTATAGGAGCAATCCAAGCAGGATTGAATGATGGTCTTGTTTACTTCCAGTGTTATCCTAACTTCACGGTTAGATTAAGAGATGCAAACATCTTAGATTCAGTTGTCCTCCATGTTAACACCCATGGATTTAAGTTTAAGGAAGGAAACAATCCTGTTTCCATCATCACAAGATTTTTTTATAAGAGTATGACCACAAGTGTTGGATCTGGAGCATTATGCACCAATCCTAAGGGTGAAACTATTTTCTTCCACTCTGATGTCCCAAATAAGTCTAACTTCATAATCCTCAAAAGGATCATGTGCAATGAGGTTGAGTTTCTTGAAACTTGGCATTTTACTAATGCTAATTGATTACTACTCAAAAATGCTATTTTGTAACCTTGTAATTAACTCTTTTAAACACTTTTGAGTAGTAGTTATCAACTTTTAACCCAATTAACATATTAAGGACCCTTGCAATCAATTCTAATCAAAATGTGCAAGTTTTGGTGTTTTTGTTAGTATTTTGATCACCAAAGCAATCCAAGATTGAGGAGAGTTCTTTGGAATCCATGGCAAAGCTTTTGGAAAGCTTAGAAACATGAAGAACCGAAGCTTTAAAGTCCTTTGCCATAAGCAAATCCGGAATGCAAGGAGGAAAGCAAAGAGGAATCTGCCATGAAGCAAAACAGGGGACAGCAGTTGCAGTCTTCTTGGCCACTTTTGGAGCACTTCCTGGAGTCCAATTTCTACATTCTATATACCATTTTAAAGCTCATGAAGTCAACAATCCAATGCTTCAAACGGTATGCGATTCGGAGTTGAAATGAAGGAGTTACAGCCATTGCAAGCAGATCACTCCAAGCTGAAGGCAGAATGTTGCACGGCTGCGAAATCAGCCTTTGGCTGCGAAAATGTTGTCCTTTGGCTGCGAAATTTCGCAGCCATTTTGCACAGTGCCGCGGTGTCCTGAAGCTACCCGATAGCTGCAACCGACATCTTGAGATCTTTTTGCTTTAGATATTTGATGTCTAAATTCCCAAACTCTCCTTGTAACCCTCCTATCACATGATTCCTTAGTCTTTAAGCAAGAATTAAAGGGTGAATAACCCCTTATATGTAACATATCTCGGGAGCTTTTCCAGAGACCACCTTGTATATGTAGATATATAAAATATACAGAGCCTTGCTCTATTTTTCCTTCTCGTCTTTGTTTTCTCTTTTATTTTCTTTCTAGCCAAACATCCTTTGAGGATGTTTCCTTAGAGGATGAGAGGCTAGACTTTTTGTCTCTTGGGTAAAGGGAGCCAGGTAAGGTGCTGGCATGCATAAGTGTGAGTTTTTGTTGTTTCCATTTTTAATGAAGAGAAAGTGTGACCCGTTAATGATTTCTATCTTTTTAGTTAACTTAAAACGCCTTTGAATCACCTGGGCCAACACTTGGTAAGGCAAGTGGACTCCGTCCATTGAGTTTCACTAGTTTACCTCTTGCGAGCCTTTGGGAGGTGGTTTGAAGGTAGGATTTTCTAGACCAGCCAACACTTGGTAAGCTTTTGGACTCCAAGGAGACATCCATTAGTTATCTCTTGCGAGCTTTTGAAGGATAATCCAAGGTTAAAGATCCCCTTGAATGGCAAATGCTAGGTGAGAGGCACGAGCCATTGCAAGGTGTATCAGTGAGAGGGATTTAGTGTTTGAAACCATTAATGGTAAGCATCTGTACCACACCGGTTCGGGAAATAACTATATGTTAAATCCTCAACGCGAGGAAAAGAAACAGGTGACCAGAATCTCTTCTTTTGTATTGGCACCTGATCCTAGTGACCTGAAATCCCAAGAAACACCTTTCTTCCTAGTTAATTTCAGTTACTTTTTGTTTGGTTAGCTTAAAACCATTCGTTTTCATGCAAACTTATGTTTTCTTTTAAAGCTAACCTTGAAATGAAAAAGCACCAATTCATCTTTGAAGTAATATCAATTGTGAAGTGAAAACCCATCTCTGTGGACGATCCTAGAGCCACTATGCTATGCTAGCTATGCTACCCTAGTATATGGTGAATTAAGTTTATAAATTTTGTTGATAACTCCCGTCTGAGGATTGAATCAAAGGTACATCAGTTGATTGATTTGAATCAATCAGAACACTAATTGGGGACGAATCACTAATCTAGCCATAGAGCAAAGATCTGAAAGGATTAAGCAGATTTTTCAATATCCTGATGAAGGAGGAGATTTGATTTTCTCTAACTCTTTTCATCATTCTAATAACCCTAGAATTTCAGATTATGAACCCTCTAGAGCTTCAAGTTCATTTATCCATGTAAGAACCACTAGGATAGAAGAAGGATCCACTTCAGCAAACCCTAAGAACATTAAGCTAACAACTGTTAGAAGTCACACCAACTTGGCCAGACCCTTTTACACGGAGGAAAATGAGTCTACCCAAGGATCTCATCAGGATGAATCTCTTGATATGTCTCCTACATATTCTCAAATGATTAACACTGTAAGCATAGATGGTGAGGATTCTGAGATCAACAAGGTTCTCTTAAGGAAGGACTTCAATTTTGAAGCCAATAAGGAAAGAAGAGATTGGTTCTTTAGCACAGTCCCGAAGGTCCTTAGAACCATCTACCAAGAAGAATTTTACACTTACTTAGGACAAGAAAAGAAAAATATTAAGTATTGGATTTGGTTTGAACTCTTCAAATAAGATGAATACCCTGATTAACCTGGTAAGCGTGTTAATAACACATCCATAAAAACTAAGATATAGAAAACTAGTGACGACACTGTCATAGAATCCATTCACCTTCCTGAAGCTAAGATAGAAAAGAATATTAATGGAAACATAGTAAAAGCTTCACCTTTTAAGACTAAGCCTAAGGATAAAGGAACTGCTAGTGTTGTAGATGTTAGAAGAATCATGGAACAAAACAACTATACTAACATGTTTCTTAAGACTCTAGGTAATCAACTTAATAGGGTTGAGAAGATCATTGAAACCCAAGACCACATTAAGACATTGTTTGTTAAGAAAGATAATAAGCCTTTATTTAAGCCCTTTAAATTCTTCAAAAAATTCCAAGAAAATCATCATATTGATCAAGCTGTGATTGATAGGATTAGCCAAAAGGTTAAAAATAACTTAATTGTCCCTGAGACACCTCAACTTTCTCACAAAAGAATTAATGTTATTAAGGAGGATATTAGTTCTAAAGCAGAGGTTGATGAACTAATCAAAATCTTTAAGGAACCTCCTGATAAAACAAATTTAGGGATTATCTATAACCAAGAAGCCCTTAGAACTAGGACTTTCTACCTTAGATCAACCTTTCCTGATATGCAGTATGAAGAAAGAAACCAGTATACTTGAGCTTCCTACACTAGTGGTACTATCTATGAATGGAACATAGATGGTATGACTGAGTATAACATACTCACTGAGCTTCAAGAAATGACCATGGTTAGTAAAACTTATAAGTTAAACAGTAGACTATTGACCATGCTGTAACTCAAACAATTGTTGTTGGGTTTATAAGTAAGCTAAAAGGATGGTGGGATAACTATCTCACTTTTGATGATAGGAATGGTATCCTAAAAGCCTATAGGATTAATGAGGAAAATGAAGTGGTTAAGAATGAAGAAGGACAAGATATAGAGGATGCAGTGGCTAGTCTAATATTTTCAATTTCAAAGCATTTCATTAGAAATCCTGCAAATATTAAGGACAAGACTGCAGATCTCTTAACCAACCTTAAGTGTCCCAAGCTTCATGACTTTAGATGGTATAGAAAAGTTTTCTTAACCAAAGTCATGCTAAGATTAGACTATAATCAGTCTTTTTGGAAAAAAAAATTCATCTCAGGACTACTTAGACTTTTCTCTGAGAGAATTAGGATTAAGATAAGGGAACAGTTTAATGGTCAAATCCCTTATGATAAGCTAACTTGTGGAGAAATCATAAGCATTATCACATCAGAAGGAATTAAACTGTGCAATTACTTTAAGCTTAAGCAATAGATGAAAAATGAACAAATGATCTACAAGAATGAGTTTGGTTCATTTTGTAGACAATTTGGATTTAGTAAGAAGGAAACTAAGCCACCCTCTAAGCAATGCAAGAAAAGACAAGTAGAAAGAAAGCCTAGTAAGAAAAAGTTTGTCACAACAAGAGAGGTACTCATGGGAAGTACATAATGAATGAAACAAAGAAATCAAGGCACATCCAAATAAGGATGAACAAGGAAGCCCAGAGAAAGTTAGAAGCCCCTTCACAATCTAAGCTAGTTTGTTTTAAGTGTGGTAAGGTAGACCACTATAAGAAGGATTGTAATGTTAAATAGAAAATTAATAACTTGAATGTCTCAGAAGACTTAAAAGACATGCTTTACGAAGTAATGTTAAACTCCTCAGAGTCTGAATCAAGGACCGATTTAGATAATGAAGATGATATTAATCAACTAGACAGTGGTAATGAGAATTCAAGCCAAACCTCTAGTGGTCAAGATGAATGCATCAAGGGTAGTTGTGATTTCCAACCTAAGACTATAAATGTCATAAGCTAAGGTCAAGAACTAGTTTTAGATGTTTTAAGAAATAGATGATGAAAAAGTTAAGCAAGAACTTTTTTTAGTCTTTAAGAAATCTGTCGATAAGCAAGAAGTTAAGAGGAAAGTAAATCCTTATAATCTAAATGAAATCTTAACAAGATTTAATCAGCAGTCTCCCAAAGACATAAACATTAAAGATCTTCAAGAAGAAGTAAGACAATATAATAAGGAAATTAAGGATTTAGGACAATTCACAAGCTTAGGTTTTACAGACCTCCAAGAGCAAATCAATAGGATTGTTGTGAATCAAGGAAACCTTAATAATAACTAGGAGAACCTTGAAGAGGTTCCAGAATCTTCACAAGTTAATGATGAAGAGACAGATGCATACTTGAATACTGTCAGTAAGGTTATTTTTCAGAGGTGGGAAGTCTCCCTAACTATAGTAATCAAGGATAAATTTGTCCTTAATATTATTGCTTTGATTGATTCAAGAGCAACTTTGAATTGGCTACAAGAAGGTCTTGTACCTACCTAGTTTTATGAGAAAACTAGACAAACTCTTTCTGGAGCCAATGGTAAAAGACTTGCCATTAAGTATAATTTGTCAAATGCTCACATTTGTAATTAGGGCATTTGTATTAAGCAAACCTTCATTCAAGTTAAAGATCTGAGAGAAAAGGCTCTCACTGGAGTTCCTTTTTTAAGCTCTATCTATACTATTAGGGTAGACAACCAAGGTCTAAGGACAACGCTCTTAGATAAGGAAATTTTATTTGAATTTGCCAACCCACCTGATGAGAAAAGTACAAACACTTTAAGGGATCAGGTGATTCAAGCTAAGGAAAACTAAGTTAATATCTTAAAATAGGAGATTAATCATATAAGAATCGAAGAACAATTAAAAGTTAAGAAAACTCAAGATGCGATAGAGAATTTTAAGAATAAGATTGTTGGAGAAGTTTGTTGTAACATTCCTAATGCGTTTTGGCACATGAAATAACATGAGGTAGAATTACCTTATGAGCGAGACTTTAGTAAGAAAAATATTCCCACTAAAGCTAGACCTATCCAGATGAATAAAGAATTGTTAAGCTATTGTTCTTGAAGGTAGTTTGAAGTAGAATCATCTTATTCAATAGAAGAGTCGTCTTGGGAAAAGCTTGAGCTGCTCTTATCAAGAATTCTTTGAAATTCCTGAGGTGTTTTTGCAGCTGCAAGCATGGCTTGGAGCTGTTGTTTCTTAAGAAGAAACTGAGATATGTCATCAGAAGTTGAAGCTTGTGTAGGATGCTTAAGAAAACATTTCTTTACTGCTTTCAATAAGGCATCGTTTTTTAGAGCGTCCCACCTTTTAGTCTTGAAAGTCCTTCCAAAGGCTGGAAAGGCTGCTGATTCTTCTACAATAATAATATAGCCCCACTGGACTATCCAAGCCAGGCGAAATTCGCTGAAAAAGAATAGTAAAGGGGGAAAAACTGAAAGTTCTTTGGGGGTAACAAAAGAACTTTTGAATAGCTCAAATCCATTTAAGATGGGTTTTGGGAGAATCTTAAGAGTCGAACCAAAATAAGTCCACCAATTGTGGAACCAAAAAGGAAAAGAAGGAACTTGATGCTTAGATGGGAAATAGAACATCCATGAATGGTGGAAGTCCTTGTTCTGGATCAAGAAAGCATTGAATGATGCTATTTGGTAGTCCCAATAGTTAAAAAATCTTGGTTTTGAAGGCTTAGAGAACTCTCTGGAAAAACTTGGATTCCCACCTTACTGCTTAACTGTAAGAATTTAAAAAATATGGCAAGTAGAGAATGCCAAATCCAAGTTGCTGTACTTATCATCATTATGCTTGATTTTAACAGAGCCAGTTTCCATAAGAATATGTTCATAAAATTCTCTTGTTTTCAAAAAATCACTAGAAGGATAATGAAAGTTTTAATAAAAAGCTTTTGCAGCTATCTCTCTAGGGTTTTCAGAGAAAAATTCTCTTTCAATAAACAAAATGGGTTGGTTAAGAGGTGTGGGGTTGGCAGCCACCACAATTTGCTTGTTTGAAAAGAAAAGCTTGGTGCTAATTCCTTTTGAGATGGATTAGCTTTAGTCACTTGCTTAAAGGTTTGTGACCTTGAAATAGTTGGGAACTGAGTAGCCTTGACTAGGTTAGAAGGATCCGAAGGATCATAGTACAAGGACAACATCTTATTAGGCATATGGTGAGAAAAATGAAGCCTTGCTTCTTCTTCAAGTTCAACTTGTTTACTCCAAAGCATTTTATGGGGAGAAGGTTCTTGCTTAGTTTTAGAAGACTGGGATTCTAGTGGTTTAGGAGATTGGGTATTCTTTTTAGGGGCCATGATATCATGAATCCTAAAAAATCAACGAGTTAATAAATCAGGGATTGAGTTATTTTATCCTTTAATATACTCAATTTGAAAATCAAATTTTTTTAAAATAGCTTGCCATCTAGCAAAAATATGCTTAGAAGCTATATTCTTAACATCATTTTGTAAAATCGATTTTGCAGATTTGCAATCAAATAAAAACTCTTGATTAAAAAAATCATCTTGAAATTTTGAAATGCATAAAACAATGCTTAAAATCTCTTTTTAATGGTACTATAGTTGAGTTGGACATTATTCTAGGTTCTTGAAGTATACCTAACTAACTTCTCATGGTCATCATTTCTTTGCTTAAGGATCTCACCATAGCCTATGTTTGAGGCATCAGTCTCAACAATCTTAAAGGCTTATGGATTAGCTAAGGATAAACATGGTAGAGTCTTAACTCTAGATTTGAAAATCTTAGTAGTTGACAAGTTTAAACCATTAACAGTTTGGACAAACTTATTGAGATGCTTCCAATGTTTCTCTATAGAAATAGAGTAAACTAAAACATCATCAATGTAAACAACGATGAAATTAGAAAATTGGTTATAGATTTCATTCATTATGTTATGGAATTCTTAAGGTGCATTCTTAAGACCAAAGGAAATTATGTTCCATTCATAATGTCCAAAGGGTACCATAAGGGTAGTCTTATATCTATCTTTTTCTACAATCTGGATATGCCAAATTCTCGATTTCATATCAAACTTAGAAAAAACTTTTGACTTAACTAACCTTTGAATGAGGTATTTCTTATTAGGAATAGGATACTTGATCCAGCTTAAAGCATCATTAAGAGGCTTGTAGTTGATGACTAGTCTAGGTGCTCCTTTTTCTAATTCAGCTTGTTTTTGAACATAGAAGGTTGAACAACTCCAAGGGGACTTAGACTTTCTTAACAACTTTTTGTCAAGAAGATCTTGGATCTTATTTTCACAATAGCTTAATAATTCCTTATTCATCTGAATAGGTCTAGCTTTAGTGGGAATATTCTTCTCAAAACAAACATCCATTGCTTTGATACCATAGACACCCAGGACGAGGTAATATGCAATGAAAACATCAATTATGCCAAAACTCAAAACCAAATAAGAGAAATTGGAAATACATAAAGCTATATAAGAAAGACATTTAAAGAAAAAGAACAACAAATTTTATATTACATAACTTGAAAAACATACTTATAATAAGGAGAAACGAAATATCTTACAATGGAAGTGCAAGGAAAGCTTTGAAGAAAACTTTGGGTTGAAGGCTTACATGAAGAAAAAGAAAGAAGAGAGAAGAAGAGCTTAATATGGAGAAGAGGAGAAATTTTTTTGTGCTTACAATTGTGGAGTTAGCCTCCTTAAATAGCTGAAGAAAGGAATCTTAAATAGTACAAAGTGAAAGGCAAGGCACTGTGTGCTTTTTGACTTCGGTTGTGAATAGTAACCACCAATGAATGAATAATGAACAGTAAAAGTGACTTTTTATTGTAGCACATTTGAATTTTTAGCAAACGAATCTTATTTTTGACGGAAAATTAAAAGCTAGCAGACTGCTTTTGAACTGTGGAATCACATGCTGGAGACAAAATTACTTTTAGTGCTGAAATGGCTTAAAGCTTGTCAGTGGAGAATATTCTTGTCGGTGGAGAGTCACAAGAAGGCTTGAATGGAGTGTGCTTATTGAAGAATATAATCTCTATGATGATCTTAAAGTAACTTGACATCTTCAGTTGTAGATATGGTTAGTAGAGGAGCAATTCTCTTGCTATAGAAAATTTGGTGAAAGGGGTCTGTGGTAATGAGATAACCCATGTTCTTTCGATAGGCTTCAAAGTCTTTGCTGATAATCCTAGCTCTCCAGTATTTGATCTGATTAATAAGGGGCTTAACACAAATATGAGTAAATTCCAGAGGGCAAGACAACAATGTTGGTCTATTGTTTTGATAGTGAAAAGAAATATTATGTTGTGTAGGTAGAAGACTGCCATTAGATACCCATTCAGGAGCTTTATTAATTATGATGGCGTTTGCAAATTTCTTGTTTATCTTAAATCCTTGTACTAGTCCCAAGGTCATTTTTCTTCCAAAATTAGTTGCTTGATTCGGATATGAGCAAACAATTAGATGAACTTAACCATAGTCCAGAAGTAACTCTAAAGTTAGGATTAATTCCTCATTCTTAAAAGTGAGGTTGATTGGCTTATAATACTGCAAGTCAAGGCAAACCCGGTTGATTGTAAAATGCCTATTGCACTTACATAATATTTGCTTAATGCCTTGCTGGTAAAGAAGTGGATCTTTGACAGTTCTACAAAATTTAGAATCATCAAATTCCCTATCCCTGACTAGTTTTAAACTTGAGACCCGAAGATCAAGAGTGGCTGAGAGATAAATGAGAACATCCTAGAGATATGCTAAAATAAAAACTTGCTTTTCTTCAGCTAATGCCTTGGCCTTTTCATAGATTAGGAAACGGACATCCTGCTTAAGAGAATACATCATTTCTTTATTTTGAAAATACATTCTTAATTTAAAGTTGTTCCACTCATCCTCACTCAACTTTACTTCATCCACCAGTGGGGTGGACTGCTTATTCTCACCATTTTCCAATGGGGAAAATGGGGTTTGCCCCTTAAGCATATCTTGCTGACCTTTGAGAAAGTCAACTAATTCTAGTTTCCTTTCCAAAGTCTTGCAAATCACAAAGACTTTTGAGATAAACAGATAAGGGGTTAACATCATTAGATGGTGGATGTGTGGGGAAAGAATCCTCCAAAGAAGGTAGAGAACTTGAACTTGCTTTATCCCTGATAGGGGACATAAAAGGCTTAGGGATTTCTAGAGGAATAGGATCTTTGGAGAAGCTGTAGGAACCCACAACTTCAAAATGTTCATAGTATAACGACATGAATTTCTCAAAAAGAGCTTAATGGGATTTCTTAGAGTTTGGAGATTTCTTAATGGGCTTAAAAGGTTGTTTTCTTTTTTTGGGGGGCCATGATCTTGTGAATCCTGCAAAAATTCACGAGTTAAGAAATCATAGATTGAGTTATTTGCTCATTTAATATACTCAATTTGAAAGTCAAAATTACTTAAAATAGCTTGCCATCTAGCAAAAATATGCTTAGAAGCTATATTCTTAACATCATTTTGTAAAACTGATTTTGCAGATTTGCAATCAACTCTTAATAAAAACTCTTGGTTCAAAAGATCATCTTGAAATTTTGAAATGCATAAAACAATGCTTAAAATCTCTTTTTTAATGGTGCTGTAGTTAAGTTGGGCATTATTCCAGGTACTTGAAGTATACCTAACAAACTTCTCTACGTTACCATTTATTTGCTTAAGAAACCCACCATAACCTATGTCTGAGGCGTCAGTTTCAACAATCTTAAAGGCTTTTAGATTGGCAAAGGCTAAACATGGTAGGGTCTTGACTTTAGACTTGACTGTTTTGACAATCTTGGTGTGTTCCTCATTCCAAGGTATTAGATTCTTCTTAAGTCTTTGTCTTAAAGGGACACAAAGTTGGCTTAAATCCTGAATAAGGTCTGACACACAATTAAGGATTCCTAAGAAACGTTGCAATTGTTTCTTATCCTTAATCTCATCAGGAAACTTATCAACAAACTCTATTGACCTTTGAATTGGGGTAATGGTTCTTTGGTAGATATGATGACCTAGGAATTTAATCTTAGTTTTAAACAGGTTAATCTTAGTGGCTGACAAACTTAAACCATTGCTCTTAACAGTCTGAACAAACTTATTGAGATATTTCCAATGTTCCTTTATAGAGATAGAGTAAACTAAAACATGATCAATGTAGACAATGATGAAATCAAAAAATTGGTAAAAGATTTCTTTCATTATGTTTTGGAGTTTTGAAGGGGCATTCTTAAGACCAAAGGGCATTACGTTCCATTTATAATGTCCAAAGGATACCACAAAGGCAGTCTTATAGCTATCTTTTTCTGCAATCTAGATTTGCCAAAATCTTGATTTCATATCAAACTTAGAAAAAACTTTAGACTTAACTAACCTTTGAAGGAGGCCTTTCTTATTTGGAATATGATACCTAATCCATCTTAATGCATCATTAAGAGGCTAGTAGTTGATGAGTTGTCTAGGTATTCATTTTTCTAATTCA
The DNA here is from genome assembly GCA_030254885.1 of Vitis rotundifolia. Lineage (NCBI taxonomy): Eukaryota > Viridiplantae > Streptophyta > Magnoliopsida > Vitales > Vitaceae > Vitis > Vitis rotundifolia. Next base: position 3,757,103 of record CM058166.1, read on the forward strand.
GCTTGTTTCTTGACATAGAAGGCTGAACAACTCCAAGGGGACTTAGACTTCCTTATCAACTTTTTGTCAAGAAGATCCTAGATCTCATTTTCACAATAGCTTAACAATTCCTTATTCATTTGGATAGGTCTGGCTTTAGTGGGAATATTCTTCTCACTAAAGTCTAGCTCGTAAGGTAATTCTACCTCATACTATTTTCTATGCCAAAATGCATTAGGAATGTTAGAGCAAACTTCTCCAACAATCTTATTCTTAAACTTTTCTATCGCATTTTGAGTTTTCTTAACTTTTAATTGTTCTTTGATTCTTATAAGATTAATATCCTGTTTTAAGATATTAACTTGGTTTTCTTTAGCTTGAATCACCTAATCTCTTAAAGTGTTTATATTCCTCTTATTAGGTGGGTTGGCAAATTCAAATAAAATTTCCTTATCTAAGAGTGTTGTTCTTAGTCCTTGATCATCAACCTTAATAGGATAGATAGAGCTTAAAAAGGGGACTCCAAGGAGGGCTTTTTCTTTTAGATCTCTGATTAGAATGAAGGTTTGCTTAATACAAATGCCCTGGTTACAGATGTGGGCATTTGACAACTTGTACTTAATAGCAAGTCTTTTACCATTAGCTCCAGAAAGAGTTTGTCTAGTTTTCTCATAAAACTGGGTAGGTACAAGACCTTCTTGTAGGAAATTCAAAGCTACTCCTGAATTAATTCAAGGACCAATATCAAGGACAAATTTATCCTTGATTATTATAGTTTGGGAGACTTCCCACCTCTGAAATATAACCTTACCGACAATATTCAAGTATGCATCTGCCTCTTCATTATTAGCTTGTAAAGATTCTGGAACCTCTTCAAGGTTTTCCTGGTTATTAATAAGGTTTCCTTGATTCACGATAATCCTATTGATTTGCTCTTGGAGGTCTGTAAAACCTAAGCTTGTGAATTGTTTTAAATCCTTAATTTCCTTCTTATACTGTCTTACTTCTTCTTGAAGATCCTTAATGATTACATCTTTTGGAGACCACTGATTAAATCTTGTTAAGATTTCATTTAAATTACAAGGATTTACTGTCTTCTTAATTTCTGGCTTACCAACAGATTTCTTAAAGACTTCATAAAGTTCTTGCTTAACTTTTTCATCATCTACCGTTCTTAAGATATTTAAAAGTAACTCTTGATCTTGGCTTATGACATTTATAGTCTTAGGTTGGCAATCACGACTACCCTTGATGGATTCATCTTGATCATTAGAGGTTTGACATGAAATCTCATCACTACTATCTAGTTGATTAATATCATCTTCATTATATAAATCAGTTCTTGATTCAAACTCTAAGGAGTTTAACATTACTTCGTAAAACATGTCTTTTAAGTCTTTTGAGACATTCAAATTATTAATTTTGTATTTAACCTTACAATCTTTCGTATAGTGGCCTACCTTACCACACTTAAAACAAACTAGCTTAGATTGTGAAGGGGCTTCTAACTTTCTCTAGGCTTCCTTGTTCATCATTCTTTGGATGTGCCTTGATCTCTTGGTTTCATTCATTCTGTACTTCCCATGAGTACCTCTCTTGTTGTGATAAAACTTTTCCTTAATAGGCTTTCTTTTTACTTGTCTTTTCTTGCGTTGCTTAGAGGGCGACTTAGTTTTCTTTTGGCCAAATCCAAATTGGCTACAGAATGAACCAAACTCATTCTTGTAGATCATTTGTTCATTTTTCATCTGTTGCTTAAGCTTAAAGTCATTGCACAGTTTAATTCCTTCTGATGTGACAATACTTATGATTTCTCCATAAGTTAGCTTATCATAAGGGATTTGACCATTAAACTATTCCCTTATCTTAATCCTAATTCTCTCAGAGAAAAGTCTAGGTAGTCCTGAGATGAATTTTTCTTTCCGAAAAGACTAATTACAGTCTAATCTTAGCATGACTTTGGTTAAGAAAAGTTCTCTATACCATCTAAAGTCATGGAGCTTGGGACACTTAAGGTTGGTTAAGAGATCTGCAGTCTTGTCCTTAATCTTTGTAGGATCTCCAATGAAGTGCTTTGAAATTGAAAAGATTAGAGTAGCCACTGGATCCTCTATATCTTTTCCTTCTTCGTCCTTAACAACTTCATTTTCTTCATTGATCCTATATACTTTTAGGATACCATTCCTACCCTCAAATGTGAGATTTTTATCCCACCATCCTTTTAACTGACTCATAAACTTAGCAACAATTGTCTGAGCTACAACATGATCTGACAGTCTATTGTTTAACTTATTAGCTATACTAACCATGGTCATTTCTTAAGGCTTAGTGAGTATGTTATACTCAGTCATAGCATCTATGTTCCATTCATAGATAGTACTACTAGTGTAAGAAGCTTTAGTATATTGGTTTATTTCTTCATACTGTATATTAGGAAATGTTGGTCTAGGGTAGAAATTCTATTTTTAGGGGGTTCATGGTTATGGATAATCCTTAAAACTGTTTGATCAGGAGGTTCCTCAAAGATTTTGATTAGTTCATCGACCTCTACTTCAGAACTAATATCCTCCTTAATAACATTGATTCTTCTGTGAGAAGGCTGAGGTGTCTCAGGGACAATTAAGATATCTTTAACCTTTTGGCTAATCCTATCAATCAAAGCTTGATCAATATGAGGATTTTCTTGGAATTTTTTAGAAAATTCAAAAGGCTTAAATAAAAGCTTATTATCTTTATTAAAAAATGAAGTCTTAATGTGATATTGGGTTTCAATGATCTCCTCAACCCTGTTGAGTTGATCACCTAGTGTCTTAAGAAACATGTTAGTGTAGTTGTTTTGTTCCATGATTCTTCTAATATCTACAGCACTAGCAGTTCCTTTATCCTCTAGCTTAGTCTTAAAAGGTGAAGCTTTTACTATGGTTCCATTAATGTTCTTTTCTATCTTAGCTTTAGAAAGGTGAATGGATTTTATGACTCTGTCATCACTAGTTTTCCATATCTTAGTTTTTGTGGATGTTTTATTAACACGCTTACCAGGGTAATTTGGATATTCTTCTTGTTTAAAGAGTTCAAACCAAATCCAATACTTAATGTTTTTTTTTTCTTGTCTTAAGTATGTGTAGAATTCTTCTTGGTAGATGGTTCTAAGGACCTTAGGGACTATACTAAAGAACCGATCTCTTCTTTCCTTATTGGCTTCAAAATAGAAGTCCTTTCTTAAGAGAACCTTGTTGATATCAAAATCCTCATCATCTATGCTTATAGTGTTAATCATTTGAGAATATGTAGTAGACATACTAGGAGATTCATCCTGATGAGATCCTTGGGTAGACTCATTTTCCTCCGTGTAAAAAGGTCTGGCTAAGTTGGTGCGACTTCTAACACCTGTTAGCTTAATGTTCTTAGGGTTTGCTGAAGTGGATCCTTCTTCTATTCTAGTGGTTCTTACAGGGATAGATGAACTTGAAGCTCTAGAGGGTTCATAATCTGAAATTCTAGGGTTACTAGAATGACGAAAAGAGTGAGAGAAAATCAAATCTTCCCTTTCATAAAGATATTGAACAATCTGTTCAATCCTTTCAAATCTTTGCTCTATGGTTGGAACAACATTAGCAAAATGACAAGTTTCAGAAAACTCAACCTCATTCCACATGATCCTTTTAAGGATTATGAAGTTAGACTTATTTAGGACATCAGAATGGAAGAGAATAGTTTCACCCTTAAGACTGGTGCATAGTGCTCCAGATCCAACGCTTGTGGTCATACTCTTATAGGCAAATCTTGTGATGATGGAAACTGGACTGTTTCCTTCTTTAATCTAAGATGTCGACATCTCTTAATCTAACCGTGAAGTTAGTATAACACTGGAAGTAAATAGGACCATCATTCAATCCTGCTTGGATTGCTCCTATAATAGAATCTCGATAATCAAGATGTTTATTATCCCTTAAACACATGACAATAGAGGTGTTTATACCTATTCTTGTCAAAGGCTTAGCTACAACTTGAATCATACCAAAGTGTATGAAGTTGTAGTCTCGCTTATGCCTTTCTATGAATTTACTATCCAAGAGTCTTATCACTTGATCATCTTGTTCTAAGCTTATGGTTTGTTCAAGAGTCTTAATGGTGTAGTTTGTAAAGAACTTAAAGGTTCCTTTCTTATAATTTTCTTGATTAGACACCTTAGGTAACTTCCAATCATCTAAATCATTTTGGGTCTTAAGATAATTAATCTCTTCATTGTTTACGACAATATCTTGAGAATCTATGGATTTCCTAGACATGGTTTTGAAAATCAAACTCATTTTAAGGTTTTAATCTAGAGCCTAATAGCAAATTGACAAACCTAGTGAGTAATCACCCCAATCCTTTTACAACCCTAAAAACGCCTAACACCGGCCAACGACGGGCTCAACTTGACAAGGATCGCACTTAGGTAGACTGCTACTTTTCCTATGATAGATTAAAAACTCAAAACGAACCCCGACTTCCCTTCTCGTGGCTCTGATACCATAGACACCCAGGATGAGGTAATATGCAATGAAAACATAAACATTAAACATTATACATGAAACATGATATCCATAATAGCCTAGGCGAAATGAGTTCATATATTTGATAGTATGATGTTTTATTAAATATAATAAAATTTCATCCATAAGTTAAAATAGAATTTCAAGGTAAGAAAAACTATTTTGTTATAAATATGTACTAATAATTGTGAATGACCTCACAATTATTCATATAGATTTTTCTTGTTCCTTGTAAAAAAAAATAAAGTGTGGGTTTGTCAGTGATTTTAGGAAACGTTTCTAGTCTTTTTAATACTTGAATGATAAAATTTTTTAAGTGTTAAAAAGATTAAAAATGCTTTCTAAAATCACTACCAAACGGACACAAAATATTGTACTAGATTCTAATTTTTCTAACTCTTATAAATAGAGACTTGGATCAATGAAAATCACACCCTAGAGTTCTTTTATAACTTTATGTGGACCCTCACCCGATCCACCGACCAACGCGATTCGCGGAATAAAACAAAAGAAGTGAATGTGGAGAAAAAGTGGTTTTCGATTTTTGAAACATTCGTCCTATTGAGGAACGGTTTTGTTTGTAGTCGCCACTTACTTTTATTTTTATTTTTAAATGGGAAAAATTTAAGAAGAACAAAAACCCCAGCATGACTCTAGTCAGGAAAAAACGGTCTGCGAACACTAGATTCTGAGTTTGGGGATCAGGTTACCTATCGAGAAGGTACCTCATGCAAGGTAGCACCCTTCTAGGCCCGGAACTCGGTCTCTACTAATGAACTGGGTATATGGGAGCATATGGGTCAAAGATCAAACAAACCTTGGGCTAAACAAATGACAAGACTCGTAATTCTAATTGGTATTCGACACACACAGGAAATTAATGACCAGATCAAAGTTACGTACTTGAGGTCCCTAGCCGTGCGCTGCGAGAAAAAGTTAGTCAATATGCACAAACACATAATATATGTAAATTCCAAATTTACTAAAATTTCCAGTTAGGACCAAATCGTATATATGTAACCTCTAGGCTCTACCCAATGGCCACCAAGCGCTACCATGGCTCTGGATTACGTGGCTAAAATTCAGCCACTCCCATTTTCACTGATTTTCAACTGAGGCCTGACGTCTTTCCCGTTTGAACTTCATCCCCTAACAACCGGAATTTCGGAAACTTTTGAAACTTTTGGAAATTGACACTAGAAGAAAAAATAAATAAATAAATCTGAAATCTTCGAAACTTTTGGAAATTATTGGAAATTGACACTAAAAAAAAAAAAAATTCAAACCTTTTGAAACTTTTGGAAATTTTTTGAAAAATGACACTAAAAAAAACTAAATCCGGAAATTTGAGAAATTTTGGGAATTTTGGATACGGGAATTTAAAAAAGAATCCAGAATATTGCAAATTTTCGGAATTTTGGTGTTCAAGAATTTTAAAAAAATGAATCCGGAATTTTGAGAGAAATGGAATTTTGGGAAAATCAATTTGAAGTTAGTATTTTAAAAAATTGGATGTAGAATTATGCAAGTTTTGAGAATTTAATAATGGTGTTTTTTTAAAAAAATAAATAAATAAGTTTTGAGGACTATTCAAAGTTTGAAAATTGTATATAAAACAAAGGGGAAACTAAATTATATAATACTATCTAAAGTTCGTATTTAAAAAAAAAATAAATTGAGTTCTAGTAAGGTAAAAAAAAAAAAAGGACTATTTGACGACTAAAACTTAAAGATTAAATAGACAAAGAAAACAGGATTTTTAAAACGCTATTTGGAATTCTTGGAATTTTCAAAAATTTGGAACGAGAATTTTTTAGAAAACGAATCTGGGATTTTTTGGAGTTTTCGAAAACTTGGAACAGGAATTTTTTTTAGAAAACGAATCCGGGATTTTTGGAATTTTCAAAAATTTGGAACGGGAATTTTTAAAACAAATGAATCTCGCAGATCGAGTGGGGAGATACATGAAAAAAATGTGGGTCCACAAATTTCGTTCCTATAGATACTTTGAAATATCCATTATGTCTAGTATACAATGTCAAAACCAAAATTGAGCTAAGATAAATCAAATGACTCCAAAAATAATAACAATTTCAATTAAAGTATAAAACCATCAGCATGCAGTTAGAAAAGGAAGCGTCATAAAACAATTTCTAAAAAAAATGGTTTAGAGTGGAATTTAATTACAAAAAATTTAAGGAGACAATTCCTATACATCTAGATCAACATACCGAAAGCCAAACACTCATTCAAAGGATAGATCACAGCAAAGACACCTAAAGATTCTACAAAGTCCAGATTTGATAAGAAAAAGTGACATGCATGAACGAATTTTTTGAGAATAATAAATGATCACATAAAATCATAAAAAAATAACACACATAGTTCAAAGTATCTATATCGCATAAAAAATAAATTAAGGGTCGGATAGTACTCAAAAATATTTTTAAAACACTCAAGCTAATCAGATGTTCAGAATTCAGTATACACAGTAGACGCGACTTTGAAAAATCATATCTCCCTCAAAAAGGAATAATTTTTAACATTTTATGTGTCTAAGATAAATTTCAAGAAGCCTATAATTGAGAAAAAATATTGAATCAAATTTAAAAAGTCATCTGGTATTTTATTTTTTCAAAAATATCTCGGATGTCTAAAACTGGGTGAAAACGGAGCCCCCCTAAAGATTCATTAATACCTTCTATTCCAGAATGGCTTTCTAACTCAAATGAAACTTTAAATTCGAGTTCAAGAAGTGAGAAAAGTCATACAAGTTTTGGAAAATTTTTTTAAACATTCTAAAGTTGCTGAAATGAATTTTGAAATGAACGGCTCAGTGATTGAGTGAAAGCTGGCAGCAAGGATCAAACCATTTAATACCTAAGATGGGTAGTTCTTTTCTAACAAACCAATTTTAAATCAAGAAATTTTAGTAAGAAGGGGTCTCAATAGGTAACCTGATATTATAGCTACATCTGAGATGACAAAGTGTCATCCATACCACCAGAATCCTGTATATTTTGTAGGAAGGTAGCCATAAACAGGGTGCACAATTGGGAATTCATATAAGAATGGTGGCTGCTTCCCTACGTACTGAAGCTGATATATAATATCATTTCAGGACCCCACTAGCTGCCACCATCTTTACATGACTATCATTAACTTTCAGCCCTAATCCCAAGGGACCCACCATTTAAAGTCCTATAAAAACATAAGTTTTCTGCTGCACTTGGACCTAATTTCCCTACCCTTTTTGACTGCTGAAGCTGTGCAATATACGAATGTTTGACCACCAACTTGTTGCTTCCTCTTTAAGTGTGCACACACTCATGAAGCTCATGTACAGAAATCAATCTGTTGCTTCCTCTTTAAGTGTACACACCCTCTCTTTGGTGTAATCCTAACCCAAAAAAAGTAGAGAGACGGGAGGAGGTCTACTGGTCTTTTTTCAAAAGATGGAGTTGCAGTTGACTTGCCAGTTGGCTCAGGAGCCTTGGTAGCCATCACTCGACCAACTGTGCCTTCTGGTCAGTCCTCTTTTGATGGAATACTTGCACGAGCACCAGAAGCTGGTTCAAGCTGCCCCTAGGTTGAATCGAAATAACTGTCATATGGGGGCCGCTTCATAGATATTTATTCAAAGAAGCTATCCTTCTTCTCACACTTTATACAAAGAAACAATGGAACCCTCCTCTGTGTACCATTCAACCCAAGTCTGATTTGCAATATTCCCGCTAGGAATGAACCTATGAACGATGTCTGAAAATGATGGAAACTGGATTTGCCAACATGAAAGGTGTTGCACTCAGAAGGAAGTTTCTTACATATATTCACTGCAGTGAATAGTGCAACCCATTCTCCTTACGACCTTGAAAACTCCTCAAAAACCCCCCTATAAGAACCTCAACACTAACCAGAAAATTAGGAAAATGCCGCCATGCTAGTTCCCATCTTTCACCCAAACCATATATTTTACCACAAATCATGCCTCGACCAGTGCCAAGCAATCTTTCTCACGAAAGAGCAGTCACATCAGAAACCATTAAGCCCGTTCTCTTTTTCCAAACTTGGGTTTTGGGTTCTAACAACATCTAGAAGCCATTCTCTTGCACCATCAACTAGTGATGCACATACGGCTACGCACCCAAAATACCCACAGAAAAACAGGGGAAAACTACCAGAAAAACAGAGCATGAAAAATGTAAACCAAAAAAGGAAGTGAAAGACACATTTCGCATTTCCTTCGAGGGGCTTAGGTTGGCAAGAGGAGCATAAGCAGATTCAAACAAACAAAGGCAACCAAAAGTCTTCACATAACACACGGTAAATAGGAAAACAAAGACTTACTGTCCCAAACCAAAACTAGGGAACTCCAAAGAAAGAAATCAATAATGACAATTATATGAGCAATCTAATATTAATGCAAACAAATATATGGCCTTTGTCATTCAATCCCCAAACATCTAGACGAGATTCAAAATCCAACAAAGATTCATACATAACCAAAGGATAATGGGAATGGAGAAGGAGTCTACAGCAAATGTACTTGGAAATGCTTCCTTTTAGCAAGAAAATCTCTACCGGTAGTCTCAGATCTCTCCTCTTCCTCTCCCTTTCTCCCTTTTTTTTATTTCTGATCCTTCCCCCTTTTATACCCTCTTTTGGAAAACCCTCCATCCATTCTGGAAAACCACCCTTGCCTCTTTCCCATGCAGACCTCTTCGGAAACCTCCTTTTTCCTCTTTTCCTTTTTTTTTTTCACTCTTCTTTTCTTCGTTCCAAAGAAACAACCTCCCTTCTCAACTATTCTGTCAGCTTCCCAAGTATCCTTTTTCACCCTTAATTTTTCCATAAAATATCTCTTTTTTTTTCCTCCCATGCAGTTCACTGACTCTCCTTTTCTACTCTTAAATATTATTTTTTTTATTTCTTATTTTAAAGTAAATAAAACTTTTATACAAAATGAAAATAAAATGACATAGTAGAAGCATAATATAAATAAACAATAACGATAATAAGAATAACAAAGATAATGATAAAAAATAATAATAATGATTACAATAATAAAAAGGATAATAATAATAATATTGATAATAATAAAAACAACTAATAATACCAGTACTAATAATTATAATAATATAAGATCTCTAATCACCTACAATTTTTTGAAAATAAATAAGTGGATGAAAAAAATAAATAAAACAGGAAAAATAAATACATACCATGCGCACATAGCAATAATCTAAATATTAAACTAAAGCACAAAAATAAAAAATAAAAATAAAATATCAAACATATACAATTAGACATCAAAAATTCCTCTCGAGCAATCTAAATAAAAATATCAATCTAAAAACTCACATAATCTAAAAAAAAATCCATCAATCAAGAATTTAATCATAGGGAATTAAGCTCACAAAAAATATCTAAGTGTTCTAGGTGTCCTAAGTGGAAACTAAACCAATGAGATGTCCAGATGAATTGGGTGGAAAGAAATGCGTCAAGTGACCTAGGAGTGTACCTAATGGGCCAAGTGCATCTAAATGGGTCCAAGTGTGCAATCCTAAAAGTGCACCTAAAAGCTATCCTAAAAAGGAAGGGAAAAACCTAAGTCTAAATTAGGGCTACCAAGGGTTAGAATGGGGTTAGATAAATCCCTCAACCAGAGTCTTCGAGGTGACTAAAAAAAGGTAAGTAGTATGAGTAGCAATGGACCACCAAGGAACTACTGTGGAGCACTGGAAGTGAACTTAAAGACATGTGGTAAATGGACAAAATTGAGGGTCTACATGAAAATAAATCCTCAACATGAAAATAAAGAAAACAAAAAACAAAATAAAATAAAATAAAATTAGAGAGAGGGGTCATTTCATTTTTGGATCTAGGACAAATAGGTTCAAGAGATGAGAGAGCGAATTAAGTATACCTACCAGAAAGACTAATCCAATCCATAATGACGTACTGAAAAATACAATATTTTTGTTACTTGATCAATCATCAGGAGAAGTAAATACAATGGATCCATTCACTCCAGTCACTAGCCTTGCCTTCGGCATCCCCCTTCTTGCGGTTAAGGTAACGACTTCGGGTATGACCAACTCTCATAGTGTGGTGGGCAGTGTGTACAAGGCTTGGGAACGAATTCATCGTTGTATGCCTTAAGTTATATTTAGAACCAAGTAAAAAAAAACAAACACCACCTTCATAAGTTCTTTTATTTCTCACATCAAACCAAGCATTTGGCCATTCAAAATATAACTAATCAGCCAAGATTGGATTGGTTTTTGTAGATTTAGTTGGTTTTTGGGATTTAACTTACCCCACCCTAGGCATTTCTAACTCCTTATGCTTGGGATTGCATCTTTGCAAGGGGCCTGCATTCTAGTGCACAGGGACTCAATCTTAAACAAAACAAATAAATGTTTTTTGATGAGTTCTATCTTTACCTTTGATGCTCCATGCATTTTAAAAATCCAACCTACTCCTCAACTTGTTTACTCTTTTAATAGTCTAATGCTCCATTAACAGTCTAATTCAAAGCCTTACCATGTCAAAGGCATAAGAAACAGAAACCATGCAATAAGAATCATTTCAAAACAAAATAGAGAAACTGTTGACATGATTATACTAACAAGTACACATACCTACCATCCATGTTATTCATTAATAAATATGTTCTATTACATACAAATATTTCTATGTTTGGCAAAAATGGATGGATGTTGGCTAAACCTTGGATTGCATGGCTTTAATGCTGGCATTGCAATTAATAAGCAAACCCATCATTGCTTTTTTTTCCATTTCATTTCAATCAGGGATAAAGATATGATGAAAATAATTTTTGTAATTTTGAAATTAAGAAGAAAAGAAATGAGACCAACAGTGAGACCAAAGGAGCCAGTATTCAACAAAAAAGATCTTATTCAAAATTATAATTAACTGTACTTAGACTCTGAGAGAGCTTTGACACAACATTGTAAACGCAGTATTCTCTTTTTTATTGCATTACATGTAAACAAAAATATTAAAATCTAATCTTAAGTAGATGGGAGTGGAGAGATAGTCTGTGCGAGTCTCCAAAGCTCGTCAGATCTTGTACGAAATAAGGTTGCATTGTCACTGAACTCAGGTCTCGAGATTACAGCATTGGTAATTGCACTGTGGCATTTATATCCCATCTGCACGAGGTGTTGGAGACTAGTAGTAGGGATCTCATTTTTTTCGCCTATGAATATCCTAGCAAAGAACAATGGCCCGGATTCTTTACCCAGCTTGTCGAGGCATTGAAACAAATAATGGCGTAATGCTGGTGGAATAATGCCTGGGTCACTGCTGGAAGAAGGTTCTGATGCGAGGCTAAAGTCTTGTTCATTGGCTTGGAATGCCAGTGCTGGTGATGACAGGAAAGCCCCACTAGCTAAGAGAAAGAATGCGATGATAGAGACCTTGCAGAAACTGGCCATGATCTATGTTTGTGAATAGTAAATATGTCTAGAGTTGTAGGAAAATATATCTTTTTGATGGAGGTAATTAGATGGGGTGAAAAGATTCGTATATATATGTATGCCTGGTGGGAAAAGTGGTGGAAATAGTTTCGGTTTCATTTGCTGATTTCATTCCCTTGTAATAAATTAAGTTTAATGCTAATAAATGGAGTGGGTTTCTTTTTCTTCATTAATTTGGTACATAAATTAATATCATTACACTGATAACTAACTAACCTTTCCCTTTTCCCTCCCATATTCATCACATCCTCTATTGAAAATCAACTCTTATTAATTGCCACAACAACATCATGTGTGACACTCCTTTAACTGGGTGTCTGTATATATATGCATGTATTACAACTCTTGTAATCTCTCTCTTGAATCAAAAGCTGTTTTTTAAGCTTTTTCTTTAGTTACTACAATAAAACCTCAATAAATGAATGTTCAATAAATTAACAACTTCCCATTAAGTAATACAATTTTATTCTCCCAACTCAAGCCAATGTACTAAATTAATAACCTCACAAAATGCATAAGATAGTAATATTATTAGAAATCCTTAAGACTCCAAAGAAATATAAAATTAATAATTGATGAAGTACACACATACACACACACACACATGTACATAAAACAAAATTTCATAGCAAATAGAACTTCATATATAGTATTGAGTAACGTTTTATAAATTCACTTCTTCTCGGAATCATCATATATTTGTAACCCCTTTATCTTTTAGGGCATTAACATATATAGTATTGAATAACTTTTTATAATTTTTATTTTTCTCAATTCACTTTTTCTTAGAATCATCATATACTTGAAACATCTTTATCTTTTACGCATTAAGGTTTGACAACATTTTTTTTTCTCAATTCACTTCTTCTCGGAACTATCATATACTTGAAACCTCTATTTCTTTTAGGGCATTAAGGTTTGACACCATGTCTTTTTTTCTTCTTTTTTTTCCAAAAGTTCTTTTATCTTTTACAATTAATAACTATCCTTTATTTCTAGAGTCTTTTTGCCTTCAACGTATTAACTTTCTACCCCATAGATTAAATGCTTTATAGTCGAAACATAACATTCTTTATAAATTAATAAATATTCATTTATTGATAAATTAATAAATTATTTATTTTTCAATAAATCAATAACCTTGCTAAGTTCATAATTTTTCTTATTCCTAAGAGTATTATTTTATAGAGATTTTATTGTAATGTAATAACTTTGTAGTGAAGTTGAAAAGATGTCACCTTCTAAGAATCCATTCAAAATTAATCACCTAGTTGATATTCACCAAGAGTTTATCCTAGCAAGTAATTGAACTTTGCCAAAACTTGCATTAGAGTGAATACTTTGATCGATAATTTAGGCTATGTTTGGTTGTTGGAAAGTTTTAAAGAAAATGCAAGTGAAAGAAAATAGAGAGAAAAAGTAGAAAGAAAGAAAAAGTGAAGGAAAACAAAAAAATAAATTTAAAATCAATAAATTATTTTTATATATTACTTCAAAAAAATTTAACTTATTTTAACTCTTTGATATAAAGATCAAATAATTTAAAAATATATAAATTTCTTAATAATTTTAATTATATTTGGCTTTCTTTCACATTTTTCAAAATAAAACCAAACATGAAAAAATCAGTTTCTTTAACATTTTTTTTCTTTCCCTAGTACTTTTCAGGAACCAACCATAACCCTAGTAACAATTTGGATGGAGGGACTAATAGAAGAGTGAAAGAATGAATGTTAGCACCTTATAAGGTATGTTAAATCCCTTCTACTAAAAGGACAAAAAAGAAAAAGAAAAAAAAGAGATCCTTTTATTTGTAATCATCTTTTCAAGGGGTTCTTTGTTGCTCGTTTTAGTTGTCATTGTGGACTAATGATGATTTGCTTTGTCCTTTATCTACTCTTAAGTATGGCTATCATTTTTATTCAATGACAATGATAGGCTTGTTTCTCATGTTGGTACGCAAGACCAAGTTTTCAAAAAAAAAAAAAAAAAAAAAAAAAAAATCCTTAAAAGAATTTTTTTTTTTCCAAACTTTTCTAAATTTTGAGACCTTCAAGAATTTATATTATTTTAATTTGAGGAAATTCTATTAATTCTAAAATTCTTTATAAAAAGACATATTTCTTATGAGTACAAGTATTTCAATTTAGGAAAATTAATAATTTTGAAATTCTCATGATAGAAAATTTAATTTTAAGAAAATTACCAAAATTAATTTAATTCTCTTATTTCAAAGTACTAAGTGGGAGAGGGTCTTTGGTAAGCTCATAGCGTTCAAGATCAATCCTATCTTATGTTAGGTCCATCCCTATCCTAAAGATGGATTGGCCCACGGAATCAAGGGATATGAACTTTCTTTTTATAGACTTGATTATATATGTTAATACTCCTAAAGACGGACTCCTCACTTGGGAACATTGATGTTAAGGATCTTAGTTACACTTAAGTTAGATATGAAGTGGTAGAATGACCTAAACTAGTCCTAGTTGTATACTTTAAGGGCTAAATTATGAAAGGTATGTTTGTCATTACTTTAGAATAACTTTCCATATTTAAGGCAAGGTGATTAATTAGAAAGGATCTCTACCTAGTAATGTAAATCATGACATACCTAAAGTAGGCTTGATCCTTACGATACTAGAATACCTTACATGGATATATGTAGTAATTTGAGAGCACTACATTTTACTAAACTTACCAACTTGCCTTGAATGCTCAGGCTTAATTAATGATGGGTTGTTTTATTTGTTATTGGAACCACCTCTTACAATCGATCACCCTTATTCTTGCTACTAATAAACTAACTAGACCAAGTTATGTTGACTAAAAAAGAAACTTGGATATAATGCTCACAATAGAAATGCTAAAATGGTTAATTCAAAAGTTTACTCCACCCATTCCTAATGAATATTCCTTGTAGGAAGAGAAGGATACTCATTCCAAGTGGTAAAAGGAGGATGAAAAGGCTGATTGTATTATATTTAGGTCTTTAGATAATGTGTTGCAACAACAACATATGTTTATTGTCACTACTTATGAGTTCCTCTTTAGTCTGCGAGAGATGTTTGTTGATAGGGGTAGGTCAACTAAACCAATAGACGGCCCTTAAGATTATTATGAACACCACGATGCGAGGAAGAACTCCCATTAGAGATCTTATGATTTGCATGATTACATTCTTTAACGAGATGGAGATCCTTGGAGCTAAGATTGATGATGAGACCAAGGTTGATATGATCTTAAAAACCATGTATGATTTCTTCAACCAATTCAAGCTCAATTATACTATGTATAAATATAAGAAGAACAATTAGAAAAGGTTGGGAAAGGTAAAAGAAAGGGTAAGTGTCTCTTTTATGTCAAGAAAGGTTACTAGAAGAAGGAATCTCCTACTACCTAAAGAAAAAAGAAGGTACATTTCATTCACTTTTAGTTAGGTTATATTTAATAGTAAATTCCACCAACTCATGGTGGATAGATTTCGAGACCATTGGCCATATCTATAATTCTTTACAAGGATTTTAATTAAGGAAAATGTTGAATGAAATGGACATGTGCCTAACTCTATCATCTAATGTGAGGATAGATGTGAAGGCCATGAGAGATGTTACCTTAATTTTAGCCTAGGCAAAATGAGACATGAGTTTTGGCAATATATTATGCATATCTGTTTACTGTATAATGTTTAATGCTCTAAGTTTGCATTTTCTAAGTTTTCATTCTTGAATATTGTCAGTAGGGTTATTTTCCAAAGGTGGGAAGTCTTCCTTACTATAGTAATCAAGGATAAATTTGTCCTTGATATTGTTGCTTTGATTGATTTAGGAGGAGCTTTGAATTACCTACAAGAAGGTCTTGTACCTACCTAGTTTTATGAGAAAACTAGACAAACTCTTTCAGGAGCCAATGGTAAAAGACTTGCCATTAAGTATAAGTTGTCAAATGATCACATTTGTAACCAGGGCATTTGCATTAAGCAAACCTTCATTCTAGTCAAAGACCTAAAAGAAAAAACCCTTCTTAGAGTCCTATTTTCTTCAAACTACCTTCAAGATAATGGTGACGATTGTGAGGGTATTCTCTCTCCAATAAGGAAATCAAAATAAGTATTTTCAGACATAGGACGACATTAAGTACACTCCATTCAAACTTTTTTTTTATTCTTCACTGACAACTTTAAGCCGTTTTAGCACCGAAAGTAATTTTGTCTCTAGCATGTGATTCCATAATTTCAAAAGCAGCCTATCAGCCCTCAGCTTTCTGCCGAAAGTAAGATTCGTTTGCTAAAATGTCTAAAGTGCTACAGTAAAAAGTCAGTTTTACTGTTCACTATTCATTCACGGGTTCACTATTCACTCATGAATGGTTAGTATTCACAGCAAAAGTAAACAAACATACTGTACTCTGTTCACTACTTTGTACTGTTTAAGAGTCCTTTTTTCAGTTATTTAATGAGGCTAGCTTCTTAGTTCTAAGCACAGAGAAATTTCCCCTCTTCCCCATCTTAAGCTCTTCTTCTCTTTTCTTTCTTTTTCATCATGTAAGCCTTCAAGCCAAAGCTTTCTTCAAAGCTTTCCTTGCTCTTCCATTGTAAGATATTTCTTTTCTCCTTATTATAAGTATGTTTTTCAAGTTATGTAATATAAAATTTGTTGTTCATTTTCTTTAAATTTCTTTATTAAATATCTTTGTGTATTTCTGATTTCTCTTATTTCGTTTTGAGTTTTGGCATAATTTATGTTTTCATTGCATATTACCTCGTCCTAGGTGTCTATGGTATCAGAGCCATGAGAAGGGAAGTCGGATTTCGTTTTGAGTTTCTAATCTATCATAGGAAAAGTAGCAGTCTACCTGAGTGCGATCCCTGTCGGGTTGAGCTTGTCGTTTTTAAGGCTATAAAAGGGTTGAGGTGATTACTCACTAGGTTTGTCCATCTGCTATTAGGCTCTAAATTAAGACCTTAAAATGAGTTCTATTTTCAGAACCATGACTAGGAAATCTACAGGTTCTCAAGATGCTGTAGTAAACAGTGAAGAGATTAATTATCCTAAGACCCAAAATGATTTAGATGATTGGAAGTTACCTAAGGTGTCTAATCAAGAAATTTATAAGAAATGAACCTTTAAGTTCTTTATAGACTGCACCACTAATACACTTGAACATACCATAAGCTTAGAACAAGATGATCAAGTGATAAGACTTTTGGATAGTAAATCCATAGAGAGGCATAAGTGAGACTAGAACTTCATACACTTTGGTATGATTCAAGTTGCAGCTAAGCCTTTGACAAGAATAGGTCTAAACATCTCTATTCTCATGTGTTTAAGGAATAATAGACATCTTGATCCTCGAGATTCTATTATAGGAGCAGTCCAAGCAGGATTGAATGATGGTCCTGTTTACTTCCAGTGTTATCCTAACATCATAGTTAGATTAAGAGATGCCAACATCTTAGATTTGGTTGTCCTCCATGTTAAGACCCATGGATTTAAGTTTAAGGAAGGAAACAATCCTGTTTCCATCATCACAAGATTTGCTTATAAGAGTATGACCACAAGTGTTGGATCTAGAGCATTATGCACCAATCCTAAGGGTGAAACTATTTTCTTCCACTTTGATGTCCCAAATAAGTCTAACTTCATAATCCCCAAAAGGATCATGTGCAATGAGGTTGAGTTTCTTGAAACTTGGCATTTTACTAATGCTAATCCAGCCATAGAGCAAAGATCTAAAATGATTGAACAAATTTTCAATATCCCGTTGAAGGAGGAGATTTGATTTTCTCTAACTCTTTTCATCATTCTAATAACCTTAGAATTTCACATTATGAACCCTCTAGAGCTTCAAGTTCATCTATCCATGTAAGAACCACTAGGATAGAAGAAGGATCCACTTCAGCAAACCCTAAGAACATTAAGCTAACAGGTGTTAGAAGTCACACCAACTTGGCCAGACCCTTTTACATGGAGGAAAAGGAGTCTACCTAAGGATCTCATCAGGATGAATCTCCTTATATGTCTCCTACATATTCTCAAATGATTAACATTGTAAGCATAGATGATGAGGATTTTGAGATCAACAAGGTTCTCTTAAGGAAGGACTTCAATTTTGAAGCCAATAAGGAAAGAAGAGATTGGTTCTTTAGCACAGTCCCGAAGGTTCTTAGAACCATCTACCAAGAAGAATTTTACACTTACTTAGGACAAGAAAGGAAAAATATTAAGTATTGGATCTAGTTTGAACTTTTCAAATAAGATGAATACCCTGATTACATTGGTAAGCATGTTAATAACACATCCACAAAAACTAAGATATGGAAAACTAGTGATGACACTATCATAGAATCCATTCACCCTCTTGAAGCTAAGATAGAAAAGAATATTAATGGAACCATAGTAAAAGCATCACCTTTTAAGACTAAGCTTAAGGATAAAGGAACTGCTTGTGTTGTAGATGTTAGAAGAATCACGGAACAAAACAACTATACTAACATGTTTCTTAACACTTTAGGTAATCAACTTAATAGGGTTGAGGAGATCATTGAAACCCAAGACCACATTAAGACATTCTTTGTTAAGAAAGATAATAAGCCTTTATTTAAGCCCTTTGAATTCTTTAAAAAATTCCAAGAAAATCATCATATTGATCAAGCTTTGATTGATAGGATTAGCCAAAAGGTTAAAGATAACTTAATTGTCCCTGAGACACCTCAACTTTCTCACAGAAGAATCAATGTTATTAAGGAGGATATTAGTTCTAAAGCAGAGGCTGATGAACTAATCAACATCTTTAAGTAACCTCTTAATCAAACAATTTTAAGGATTATCCATAACTAAGAAGCCCCTAGAACTAGGACTTTCTACCATAGACCAACCTTTCCTGATATGCAGTATGAAGAAAGAAACCAGTATACTTAAGCTTCCTACACTGGTGGTACTATCTATGAATGGAACATAGATGGTATGACTGAGTATAACATACTCACTAAGCTTCAAGAAATGACCATGTTTAGTACAACTTATAAGTTAAATAATAGACTATTAGACTATGCTGCAACTCAGACAATTGTCGCTGGGTTTATAGGTAAACTAAAAAGATGGTGGGATAACTATCTCACTTTTGATGATAGGAATGGTATCCTAAAAGCCTATAAGATAAATGAGGAAAATGAAATGGTTAAGGACGAAGAAGGACAAGATATAGAGGATGCAATGGCTACTCTAATCTTTTCAATTTCAAAGCATTTCATTAGAAATCCTGTAAATATTAAGGACAAGATTGCAGATCTCTTAACCAACCTTAAGTGTCCCAAGCTTCATGACTTTAGAAGGTGTAGAAAAGTTTTCTTAACCAAAGTCATGCTAAGATTAGACTGTAATAAGTCTTTTTGGGAAAAAAAAAATCATCTCAGGACTGCTTAGACTTTTCTCTGAGAGAATTAAAATTAAGATAAGGGAACAGTTTAATGGTCAAATCCCTTATGATAAGCTAACTTATGGAGAAATCATAAGCATTGTCACATCAGAAGGAATTAAACTATGTAATTACTTTAAGCTTAAGCAATAGATGAAAAATGAACAAAGAATCTACAAGAATGAGTTTGGTTCATTCTGTAGCCAATTTGGATTTAGCAAGAAGGAAACTAAGCCACCCTCTAAGCAATGCAGTAAAAGACAAGTAGAAAGAAAGCTTAGTAAGGAAAAGTTTTATCACAACAAGAGAGGTACTCATGGGAAGTACATAATGAATGAAACAAAGAGATTAAGGCACATCCAAAGAAGGATGAACAAGGAAGCCCAAAGAGAGTTAGAAGCCTCTTCACAATCTAAGCTAGTTTGTTTTAAGTGTGGTAAGGTAGGCCACTATAAGAAAGATTGTAAGGTTAAATGGAAAATTAATAACTTGAATGTCTCAGAAGACTTAAAAGACATGCTTTACAAAGAAATGTTAAACTCCTTAGAGTCTGAATCAAGGACCGATTTAGATAATGAAAATGATATCAATCAACTAGATAGTGGTGATGAGATTTCAAGCCAAACCTCTAGTGATCAAGATGAATGCATCAAGGGTAGTTGTGATTGCCAACCTAAGACTATAAATGTCATAAGCTAAGATCAAGAACTAGTTTTAGATGTTTTAAGAATAGTAGATGATGAAAAAGTTAAGTAAGAACTTTTTTTAGTGTTTAAGAAATCGGTCGATAAGCAAGAAGTTAAGAGGAAAGTAAATCCTTATAATCTAAATTAAATCTTAATAAGATTTAATTAGCAGTCTCCCAAAGACGTAAACATTAAAGATCTTTAAGAAAAAATAAGACAATATAAGAAGGAAATTAAGGATTTAAGACAATTCATAAGCTTAGGTTTTACAGACCTCCAAGAGCAAATCAATAGGATTGTTGTGAATTAAGGAAACCTTAATAATAACTAGGAGAACCTTGAAGAGGTTCCAGAATCTTCACAAGTTAATGATGAAGAGGAAGATGCATACTTGAATACTGTCAGTAAGGTTATTTTTCAGAGATGGGAAGTCTTCCTAACTGTAGTAATCAAGAATAAATTTGTCCAACTGGACTATCCAAGCCAGGCCAAATTCGCTAAAAAATAATAGTAAAGGGGAAAAAGCTGAAAGTTCTTTGGGGGTAACAAAAGAACTTTTGAATAGCTCAAATCCATTAAAGATGGGTTTTGGGAGAATCTTAAGAGTCGAACCAAAATAAGTCCACCAATTGTGGAACCAAAAAGGAAAACAAGGAAGCTGATGCTTAGATGGGAAATAGAACATCCATGAATGATGGAAGTCCTTGTTCTGGATCAAGAAAGCTTTGAATGATGCTCTTTGGTAGTCCAAATAGTTGAAAAATCTTGGTTTTGAAGGCTTAGAGAACTCTTTGAAAAAATTTGGATTCCCACCTTACTGCTTAACCATAAGAATTTAAAAAATATGGCAAGTAGAGAATGCCAAATCTTAGTTGTTGTACTTATCAGCATTATGCTTGATTTTAACAAAGCCAATTGCCACAAGAATATGTTCATAAAATTCTCTTGTTTTCAAAAAATCACTATAGTGATAATGAAAGTTTTAATAAAAAGCTTTTGCAGCTATCTCTCTAGGGTTTTCAGAGAAAAATTCTCTTTCAATAAACAAAATGGGTTGGTTAAGATCTTTTTGCCAATAACTTGACTTTGAAGAAAGAGGTGTGGGGTTAGCAGCCACCACAATTTGCTTATTTGAAAAGAGAGATTGATGCTAATTCCTTTTGAGATGGATTATTTTTAGTCACTTGCTTAAAGGTTTGTGACCTTGAAATAGTTGGGAATTGAGTAGCTTTGACTAGGTTAGAAGGATCCGAAGGATCATAGTACAAGGACAACATCTTATTAGGCATATGGTGAGAAAAATGAAGCCTTGCTTCTTCTTCAAGTTCAACTTGTTGACTCCAAAGCATTTTATGGGGAGAAGGTTCTTGATTGGTTTTAGAAGACTGGGATTCTAGTGGTTTAGGAGATTGGGTATTCTTTTTAGGGGCCATGATATCGTGAATCCTAAAAAATCAACGAGTTAATAAATCAGGGATTGAGTTATTTTCTCCTTTAATATACTCAATTTGAAAATCAAAATTGCTTAAAATCGCTTGCCGTCTAGCAAAAATATGCCTAGAAGCTATATTCTTAACATCATTTTGTAAAATTGATTTTGTAGATTTGCAATCAAATAAAAACTCTTGATTAAAAAAATCATCTTGAAATTTTGAAATGCATAAAACAATGCTTAAAATCTCTTTTTAATGGTACTATAGTTGAGTTGGACATTATTCCAGGTTCCTGAAGTATACCTAACCATAGCCTATGTTTGAGGCATTAGTCTCAACAATCTTAAAGGCTTCTGGATTAGCTAAGGCTAAACATGGTAGAGTCTTGACTCTGGATTTGAAAATCTTAGTAGTTGACAAGTTTAAATCATTAATTGTTTGGACAAACTTATTGAGATGCTTCCAATGTTTCTCTACAGAAATAGAGTAAACTAAAACATTATCAATGTAAACAACGATGAAATTAGAAAATTGGTTAAAGATTTCATTCATTATGTTATGGAATTCTTAAGGTGCGTTCTTAAGACCAAAGGACATTATGTTCCATTCATAATGTCCAAAGGGTACCATAAGGGCAGTCTTATATCTATCTTTTTCTACAATCTGGATATGCCAAAATCCCGATTTCATATCAAACTTAGAAAATTTTTTTGACTTAACTGACCTTTGAATGAGGTATTTCTTATTAGGAATAGGATACTTGATCCAACTTAAAGCATCATTAAGAGGCTTGTAGTTGATGACTAGTCTAGGTGTTCCTTTTTCTAATTCAACTTGTTTTTGAACATAAAAGGCTAAACAACTCTAAGGGGACTTAGACTTCCTTGTCAACTTTTTGTCAAGAAGATCTTGGTTCTCCTTTTCACAATAGCTTAACAATTCCTTATTCATCTGAATAGGTCTGGCTTTAGTGGGAATATTCTTCTTAAAACAAACCTCGACTTCCCTTCCCATTGCTCTGATACCATAGACACCCAAGATGAGGTAATATGCAATGAAAACATAAATTATGCCAAAACTCAAAACCAAATAAGAGAAATCGGAAATACACAGAGATATTTAATAAAGAAATTTAAAGAAAAGGAACAACAAATTTTATATTACATAACTTGAAAATTACATAACTTGAAAAACATACTTATAATAAGGAGAAACTAAATATCTTACAATGGAAGTGCAAGGACAGCTTTGACGAAAGCTTTGGCTTGAAGGCTTACATGATGAAAGAGAAAGAAGAGAGAAAGAGACTTTAAGATAGAGAAGAGGGGAAATTTTACTATGCTTACAATTGAAGAGTTAGCCTCCTTAAATAGTTGAAGAAAGGAATCTTAAACAATACAAAGTGAAAGGCAAGGCACTATATGCTTTTTGACTTCAATTGTGAATAGTAACCCTAGTGAATGAATGGTGAACAGCAAAAGTCACTTTTTACTGTAGCACATTTGACTTTTTAGTGAACGAATCTTATTTTTGATGGAAAATTAAAAGCTGGCAGACTGCTTTTGAACTGTGGAATCACATACTGGAGACAAAATTACTTTTGGTGCTGAAATGGCTTAAAGCTTGTCGTTGGAGAGTCATGAGAAGGCTTGAATGGAGTGTGCTTATGGAAGAATATAATCTCTATGATGATCTTAAAGTAACTTGACATCTTCAATTGTAGATGTGGTTTGTAGAGGATCAATTCTCTTACTACAGAAAATTTGGTGAAAGAGGTCTGTAGTAATGAGATAACCCATGTTCTTCCGATAGGCTTCAAAGTCTTTGTTGATAATCCTAGCTCTCTAGTATTTGATCTGATTAATAAGGGGCTTAACACAAATATGAGTAAATTCCAAAGGGCAAGACAACAATGTTGGTCTTTTGTTTTGATAGTGAAAAGAAATATTGTGTTGTGTAGTCAGAAGACTGCCATCAGATACCCATTTAGGAGCTTTATTAATTATGATGGCATCTACAAATTTCTTATTTATCTTAAATCCTTGTACTAGTCCCAAGGTCATTTTTCTTCCAAAATTAGTTGCTTGATTTGGATATGAGCAAACAATTAGATGAACTTAACCATAGTCCAGGAGTAACTCTGAAGTTAGGATTAATTCCTCATTCTTAAAAGAAAGACTGATTGGCTTATAATACTGCAAGTCAAGGCAAATTTGGTTGATTGTAAAATTCCTATTGCACTTACATAATATTTGCTTAATGCCTTGTTGGTAAAGAAGTGGATCTTTGACAGTTCTACAGAATTTAGAATCATCAAATTCCCTATCCTTGACCAGTTTTAACTTGGGACTCGAAGATCAAGAGTGGTTGAGAGATAAATGAGAAGATCCTGGAGATATGCTGAAATAAAAACTGAGGAAACGGACATCCTGCTTAAGAGAATACATCATTTCTTTCTTTTGAAAATACATTCTTAATTTAAAGTTGTTCCACTCATCCTCACTCAACTTTACTTCATCCACTAGTGGGGTGGATTGCTAATTCTCACGATTTTCCAATAAAGAAAATAGGGTTGGCCCCTTAAGCATATCCTGCTGACCTTTGAGAAAGTCAACTAATTCTAGTTTCCTTTCCAAAGTCTTGCAAATCACAAAGACTTTTGAGATAAACAGATAAGGGGTTAGTATTATTAGATGATGGATGTGTGGGGAAAGAATCCTCCACAGAAGGTAGAGAACTCGAACTTGCTTTATCCATGATAGGGGACATAAAATGCTTAGGGATTTCTAAAGGAATATGATCTTTGGAGAAGCTACAGGAACCCACAACTTCAAAATGTTCATAGTATAACGACATGAATTTCTCAGAAAGAGCTGAATGGGATTTCTTAGAGTTTGGAGATTTCTTAATAGGCTTAAAAGGTTGTTTTCTTTTTTTGGGGGGCCATGATCTTGTGAATCCTGCAAAAATTCACGAGTTAAGAAATCAAGGATTGAGTTATTTCCTCATTTAATATACTCAATTTGAAAGTCAAAATTACTTAAAATAGCTTGCCATCTAGCAAAAATATGCTTAGAAGCTATATTCTTAACATCATTTTGTAAAACTGATTTTGCAGATTTGCAATCAACTCTTAATAAAAACTCTTGGTTCAAAAGATCATCTTGAAATTTTGAAATGCATAAAACAATGCTTAAAATATCTTTTTTAATGGTTCTGTAGTTAAGTTGGGCATTATTCCAGGTACCTGAAGTATACCTAGCAAACTTCTCTAGGTTACCATCTATTTGCTTAAGAATCCCACCATAACCTATGTCTGAGGCGTCAGTTTCAACAATCTTAAAGGCTTTTGGATTGGCAAAGGCTAAACATGGTAAGGTCTTGACTGTTTTGACAATCTTGGTGTGTTTCTCATTCCAAGGTATTGGATGCTTCTTAAGTCTTTGTCTTAAAGGGGCACAAAGCTAGCTTAAATCCTTAATAAAGTCTGACACACAATTAAGGATTCCTAAGAAACGTTGCAATTGTTTCTTATCCTTAATCTCATCAGGAAACTTATCAGCAAACTCTATTGACCTTTGAATTAGGGTAATGGTTTCTTGGTAGATATGATGACCTAGGAATCTAATCTTAGTTTTAAACAGGTTAATCTTAGTGGCTAACAAGCTTAAACCATTGCTCTTAACAGTCTGAACAAACTTATTAAGATATTTCCAATGTTCCTCTAGAGAGATAAAGTAAACTAAAACATCATCAATGTAGACAATGATGAAATCAGAAAATTGGTTAAAGATTTCATTCATTATGTTCTGGAATTTTGAAGGGGCATTCTTAAGACCAAAGGGCATTACGTTCCATTTATAATGTCCAAAGGATACCACAAAGGCAGTCTTATATCTATCTTTTTCTACAATCTAGATTTGCCAAAATCCTAATTTCATATCAAACTTAGAAAAAACTTTAGACTTAACTAACCTTTGAAGGAGGTATTTCTTATTTGGAATAGGATACCTAATCCATCTTAAAGCATCATTAAGAGGCTTGTGGTTGATGACTAGTCTAGGTGTTCATTTTTCTAATTTAGCTTGTTTCTTGACATAGAAGGCTGAACAACTCCAAGGGGACTTAGACTTCCTTATCAACTTTTTGTCAAGAAGATCCTAGATCTCATTTTCACAATAGCTTAACAATTCCTTATTCATTTGGATAGGTCTAGCTTTAGTGGGAATATTCTTCTCACTAAAGTCTGGCTCGTAAGGTAATTCTACCTCATACTATGTCCCGCCAAAATGCATTAGGAATGTTAGAGCAAACTTCTCCAACAATCTTATTCTTAAAATTTTCTATCGCATTTTGAGTTTTCTTAACTTTTAATTGTTCTTTGATTCTTATAAGATTAATATCCTGTTTTAAGATATTAACTTGGTTTTCTTTAGCTTGAATCACCTAATCTCTTAAAGTGTTTATATTCCTCTTATTAGGTGGGTTGGCAAATTCAAATAAAATTTCCTTATCTAAGAGTGTTGTTCTTAGTCCTTGATCATCAACCTTAATAGGATAGATAGAGCTTAAAAAGGGGACTCCAAGGAGGGCTTTTTCTTTTAGATCTCTGATTAGAATGAAGGTTTGCTTAATACAAATGCCCTGGTTACAGATGTAGGCATTTGACAACTTGTACTTAATAGCAAGTCTTTTACCATTAGCTCCAAAAAGAGTTTGTCTAGTTTTCTCATAAAACTGGGGAGGTACAAGACCTTCTTGTAGGAAATTCAAAGCTGCTCTTGAATCAATTCAAGGACCAATATCAAGGACAAATTTATCCTTGATTACTATAGTTTGGGAGACTTCCCACCTCTGAAATATAACCTTACTGACAGTATTCAAGTATGCATCTGCCTCTTTATTATTAGCTTGTGAAGATTTTGGAACCTCTTCAAGGTTTTCCTGGTTATTAATAAGGTTTCCTTGATTCACGACAATCCTATTGATTTGCTCTTGGAGGTCTGTAAAACCTAAGCTTGTGAATTGTCTTAAATCCTTAATTTCCTTCTTATACTGTCTTACTTCTTCTTGAAGATCCTTAATGATTACATCTTTTGGAGACCGCTGATTAAATCTTGTTAAGATTTCATTTAAATTACAAGGATTTACTGTCTTAATTTCTGGCTTACTGACAGATTTCTTAAAGACTTCATAAAGTTCTTGCTTAACTTTTTCATCATCTACCTTTCTTAAGATATTTAAAAGTAGCTCTTGATCTTGGCTTGAAATCTCATCACCACTATCTAGTTGATTAATATCATCTTCATTATCGAAATCGGTTCTTGATTCAAACTCTAAGGAGTTTAACATTACTTCGTAAAACATGTCTTTTAAGTCTTCTGAGACATTCAAGCTATTAATTTTCTATTTAACCTTACAATCTTTCTTATAATGGCCTACCTTACCACACTTAAAACAAACTAGCTTAGATTGTGAAGGGACTTCTAACTTTCTCTAGGCTTCCTTATTCATCATTCTTTGGATGTGCCTTGATCTTTTGGTTTCATTCATTCTGTACTTCACATGAGTACCCCTCTTGTTGTGATAAAACTTTTCCTTACTAGGCTGTCTTTTTACTTGTCTTTTCTTGTGTTGCTTAGAGGGCGACTTAGTTTCCTTTTGGCTAAATCCAAATTGGCTACAAAATGAACCAAACTCATTATTGTAGATCATTTGTTCATTTTTCATCTATTGCTTAAGCTAAAAGTCATTGCACAGTTTAATTCCTTCTGATGTGACAATGCTTATGATTTCTCCATAAGTTAGCTTATCATAAGGGATTTGACCATTAAACTGTCCCCTTATCTTAATCCTAATTCTCTAAAAGAAAAGTCTAGGTAGTCCTGAGATTAATTTTTCTTTTCGAAAAGACTAATTACAGTTTGATCTTAGCATGACTTTGGTTAAGAAAAGTTCTTTATACCATCTAAAGTCATGGAGCTTGGGACACTTAAGGTTTGTTAAGAGATCTGCAGTCTTGTCCTTAATCTTTGTAGGATCTCTAATGAAGTGCTTTGAAATTGAAAAGATTAGAGTAGCCACTACATCCTCTATATCTTTTCCTCCTTCATCCTTAACAACTTCATTTTCTTCATTGATCCTATATACTTTTAGGATACCATTCCTACCCTCAAATGTGAGATTGTTATCCCACCATCCTTTTAACTGACCTGTAAACCTAGCAACAATTGTCTGAGCTACAACATGATCTGACAGTCTATTGTTTAACTTATAAGTTGTACTAACCATGGTCATTTCTTGAGGCTTAGTGAGTATGTTATACTCAGTCATAACATCTATGTTCCATTCATAGATAGTACCGCTAGTGTTAGAAGCTTTAGTATATTGGTTTCTTTCTTCATACTATATTATAGGAAAGGTTGGTCTAGGGTAGAAATTCTATTTCTAGGGGCTTCATGGTTATGGATAATCCTTAAAATTGTTTGATCAGGAGGTTCCTCAAAGATTTTGATTAGTTTATCGACCTCTACTTCAGAACTAATATCCTCCTTAATAACATTGATTCTTCTGTGAGAAGACTGAGGTGTCTCAGGGACAATTAAGTTATCTTTAACCTTTTGGCTAATCCTATCAATCAAAGCTTGATCAATATGAGGATTTTCTTGGAACCTTTTAGAAAATTCAAAAGGCTTAAATAAAGGCTTATTGTCTTTCTGATTACTACTAAAAAATGCTATTTTGTAACCTTGTAATTAACTCTTGTAAACACTTTTGAGTAGTAGTTATCACCTTTTAACCCAATTAACATATTAAGGACCTTTGCAATCAATTCTAATCAAAATGTACAAGTTTTGGTGTTTTTGTTAGTATTTTGATCACCAAAGCAATCCAAGATTGAGGAGAGTTCTTTGGAATCCATGGCAAAGCTTTTGGAAAGCTCAGAAACATGAAGAACCAAAGCTTTGAAGCTTTAAAGTCCTTTGCCATCAGCAAATCCGGAATGCAAGGAGGAAAGCAAAGAGGAATCTGCCATGAAGCAAAACAGGGGACAGCAGTTGCAGTCTTCTTGGCCACTTTTGGAGCACTTCCCGAAGTCCAATTTCTACATGCTATATACCATTTCAAATCTCAGGAAGTCAAGAATCCAATGCTTCAAACAGTGCACGATTCGCAGTTGAAATGAAGGAGTTACAGCCATTGCAATCCGATCACTCCAAGCTGAAGGAAAATTTTGCAGGGTTGCGAAATTTTGTCCTTTGGCTGCGAAATTTCGCAGCCCTTTTTGGACAGCTGCGAAACACCTCCTGAAGCCACCCGATAGCTGCAACCGACATCTTGAGATATTTTTGCTTTAGATATTTGATGTCTAAATTCCCAAACTCTCCTTGTAACCCTCCTATCACATGATTCCTCAGTCTTTAAGCAAGAACTAAAGGGTGAATAACCTCTTATATATATGTTTGTAATTTTCCATTGGAAGACATCTCGGGAGCTTTTCCAGAGACCACCTTGTATAGTTTTTGAAAGTGATATATACAGAGCCTTGCTCTCTCTTTTTCCTTCTCGTCTTTGTTTTCTCTTTTATTTTCTTTCTAGCCAAACATCCTTTGAGGATGTTTCCTCAGAGGATGAGTGGCTAGGCTTTTTGTTTCTTGGGTGAAGGAAGCCAGGTAAGGTGTCGGCATGCATAAGCGTGAGTTTTTGTTGTTTCCATTTTTAATGAAAAGAAAGTGTGACTCGTTTATGGTTTCTATGTTTTTAGTTAACTTAAAACGCCTTTGAATCACCTGGGCCAACACTTGGTAAGGCAAGTGGACTCCGTCCATTGAGTTTCACTAGTTTATCTCTTGCGAGCCTTTGGGAGGTGATTCAAAGGTAGGATTTTCTAGACCAGCCAACACTTGGTAAGCTTTTGGACTCCAAGGAGACATCCATTAGTTATCTCTTGCGAGCTTTTGAAGGATAATCCAAGGTTAAAGATCCCCTTGAATGGCAAATGCTAGGTGAGAGGCACGAGCCATTGCAAGGTGTATCAGTGAGAGGGATTTAGTGTTGAAACCATTAATGGTAAGCATCTGTACCATACCGGTTCGGGAAATAACTATATGTTAAATCCCCAACGCGAGGAAAAGAAACAAGTGACCGGAATCTCCTCTTTTGTAGATGACACCTGATCTTAGTAACCTGAGATCCCAAGAAACACCTTTCTTTGTAATTATTTTCAGTTATGTTTAGTTTGGTTAGCTTAAAATCAATCATTTTCATGCAAACTTATGTTTTCTTTTAAAGCTAACTTAGAAAGGAAAACCACCAATTCATCTTTGAATTAATATCAATTGTGAAGTGAAAACCCATCTCTGTGGACGATCCTAGAGCCACTATGCTATGCTAGCTATGCTACCCTAGTATATGGTGAAATAGGTTTATAAATTTTGTTGATAACTCCCGTTTGAGGATTGAAATCAAAGCACATCAGTTGATTGAGCTAAATCAAGTAGAACACTAATTGGGGACGAATCACTTTCTTAACAAATGAAGTCTTAATGTGATCTTGGGTTTCAATGATCTCCTTAACCCTATTGAGTTGATCACCTAGAGTCTTAAGAAACATGTTAGTGTAGTTGTTTTGTTCCATGATTCTTCTAACATCTACAACACTAGCAGTTCCTTTATCCTTTAGCTTAGTCTTAAAAGGTGAAGCTTTTTCTATGGTTCCATTAATGTTCTTTTCTATCTTAGCTTTAGGAAGGTGAATGGATTCTATGACACTATAGTCACTAGTTTTCCATATCTTAGTTTTTGTGGATGTGTTATTAACACGCTTACCGGGGTAATCTGGATATTCATCTTGTTTGAAGAGTTCAAACCAGATCCAATACTTAATGTTTTTCTTTTCTTGTCTTAAGTATGTGTAGAATTCTTCTTGGGAGATGGTTCTAAGGACCTTAGGGACTATACTAAAGAACCGATCTTTTCTTTCCTTATTAGCTTCAGAATAGAAGTCCTTCTTTAAGAGAACCTTGTTGATATCAAAATCCTCTTCATCTATGCTTACAGTGTTAATCATTTGAGAATATGTAGTAGACATACTAGGAGATTCATCCTAATGAGATCCTTGGGTAGACTCCTTTTCCTCTATGTAAAAGGGTCTAGCTAAGTTGGTGCGACTTTTAACACATGTTAGCTTAATGTTCTTAGGGTTTGCTAAAGTGGATCCTTCTTCTATCCTTGTAGTTCTTATAGGAATAGATGAACTTGAAGCTCTAAAGGGTTCATAATATGAAATTCTAGGGTTACTAGAATGACGAAAAGAGTTAGAGAAAATCAAATCTCCTCCTCCATAAGGATATTGAACAATCTATTCAATCCTTTTAGATCTTTGCTCTATGGTTGGAATAACATTAACAAAATGACAAGTTTCAAAAAACTCAACCTCATTCCACATGATCCTTTTAAGGATTATGAAGGAAGACTTATTTAGGACATCAGAGTGGAAGAGAATAGTTTCACCCTTAAGACTGGTACATAGTGCTCCAGATCCAACGCTTGTGGTCATACTCTTATAGGCAAATCTTATGATGATGGAAACTGGACTGTTTCCTTCCTTAAACTTAAATCCATGGGTCTTAACATGGAGGAGAACTGAATCTAAGATGTTGACATCTCTTAATCTAACCGTGAAGTTAGTATAACACTGGAAGTAAACAGGACCATCATTCAATCTTGCTTGGATTGCTCCTATAATAGAATCTTGATAATCAAGATATCTATTATCCCTTAAACACATGTGTAGACCCTCAATTTTGTCCTTGAGTTGATTCTAGTGCTCCACGGTAGTTCCTTGGTGGCCCATTACTACTCATACTACTTACCTTTTTTGAGCCACCTCGGAGACTCTGGTTGAGGGATTTATCTGACCCCGTATTGTGACCCTTGGTAGCCCTAATTTAGACTTAGGCTTTTCCTTTATTTTTAGGATAGCTCTTAGGCGCACTTTTAGGACGATACACTTAGGCATGTTTAGGTCACTTAGACAATGTCCCGATCACTTTAGGACATTTAGTTCACACAGGCATGTTCTTGATTTTATTTTTCTGAGATAAGATGAGTATTGGCTTGACTATATATTGCATGAAGTGAATTTTTTATTTTTATTTTTGAGGGTTTGAGTTTGACATTTAAATTGTTAGTATTTGTCGCATTAATTTAATTTCTTGATTTTTCCTAATTGCATAGGTCTAATATTTATTTTTATACCCTTATCAGTTTATTTGTTTATTTACTCACTTCTTGATTCATTCTTTAATTCCGTGAATTGACGTCTTAGATTTTTGTGGCTATGTGATTTGATTTTCTATTTTATTTTATTCTATTTCCAAATACTATTTCTTACTTCAACTTTATTTTTTAATTTTGCATGAGACTCGGAGCAATCAAGGAGAGGAGATCACGACCAAATAGGGAAACTTGGAAGGAATCCGGGCTGCATATAGAAAGTGGGCAGATCACGACTTCAAGAAGGAATCCGGGCTGCATATGGAAAGTGGGCAGATCATGGCTTTAAGAAGGAATCCGGGCTGCATATGGAAAGGGGCAGATCACGACCATTGAAAAGAGGGGCTGCCACTTTGAAGATCGACAACACGCACTCCACATGAAGGGACAAGATATGGCAGCCGCATGATGAATTAGGAGAAGGATAACCCACGCAAGATTTTTCATTCATACATTGGGGAGCACCACGTACCCACATGGAAGGAGAATGCTGGCAGTCTACAATCTCCATGGGCTGCGGCTTGATTCTCCAAACACAGCAGCCACACATTCTAAAAGCAATAAGCACCATTTAATCTCCACCGTCCATATTCAAGAAGGGTAGGCACCATGGGATTTCTTTTTCTCCATCACGTATGGAATGGCTGGTGACTTGGAGAGCATAAAAGGCACGCACAGCCTGCTTGTAGGGGACACACATCAGATGGATTTTTTTTAAATCTTCATGCACAATAGGCATAAAAAACCATGGCTGCCACTTTCCGAAAATAATCACCATGCAGCCGCACGATTTATTATTCTTCCGGAGTGGACACGGGCAGAATTTTTTCAGAGAGGACGGAAGAAAGGCAAATTTTTTGGCAGAGAGAGACCCAGCAGAGAGGGATTTTTCTTTGGCAGAGGAAGGGACACAAAGAGGACATTCTTTCTTTGATAGGGAGATCAAGACATTGGAGGGCACACAAGGAATTTTAGGAGCAGTGGGAGACTTCAGAGCGGCATCGGATTGCCACTTTGCTTGGCATCAAGAGGGGATTTGGATTTTTCTATAACACAGGTTAGTTTTCAATTGAGCATTTTTTTAGTTCTTTGGTTAATTTGATTCTTAGTGATAAATTTCCTTAATCTCAATTCGCATAATTTCTACTTATCTCTTAGATTAGATGTTTTTTTTATCGTTTTGGTTCATTAGTTTAAATAGTTGTAAGAATTTATAGTTTTTAGTTCTACATTAGTTTATCTTTAATCTATCTGTTAGTTTAAGCCTGTTTGTGATTTTAATTCTTTAACTTAATTAATCTTGTTAGACAAAGCACGTATTTTTAAATTTGATTTAATTTAGTTGCAGTTTATAATTTAATTTGAATTTGTTAGTGATTTTGATTTCTTAGTTTAATTGATTTGCGAAGTAAAGTTTATTTTTTTAATTCCTGATTAACTTAATTTTAGTTTATAATTTAATTTGAATGTGTTAGTGATTTTGATTCCTTAGTTTAATTGATTTGTGAAGTAAAGTTTATTTTTTTAATTCCTGATTAACTTAATTTTAGTTGATAATTTAATTTGAATGTGTTAGTGATTTTGATTTCTTAGTTTAATTGATGTGAGAGATAAAATTTATTTTTTTAATTCCGGATTAATTTAGTTTTAGTTTATAATTTAATTTGAATGTGTTAGTGATTTTGATTCCTTAGTTTAATTGATGTGAGAAATAAAATTTATTTTTTTAATGCCGGATTAACTTAATTTTAGTTTATAATTTAATTTGAATGTGTTAGTGATTTTAATTCCTTAGTTTAAGTGATTTGTGAGATAAAATTTATTTTTTTTAATTCCGGATTAATTTATTTTTAGTTTATAATTTAATTTGAATGTGTTAGTGATTTTGATTCCTTAGTTTAATTGATGTGAGAGATAAAGTTTATTTTTTTAATTTCGGATTAATTTAATTCTAGTTTATTTCAATTTGAATGTGTTAATGATCTTAATTCCTTAGTTTAAATATCTTGTGAGGTAAAGTTTAGATTTTTAATTCCAATTAGTTTAATTCTAGTTTATTTTCAATTTGAACGTGTTATCAATCTTAATTCTTTAGTTTAATTGATCTTGTGAGGTAAAGTTTATATTTTTTAATTCCAATCAGTTTAATTCTAGTTTATTTTAATTTGAATGTGTTATCGATCTTAATTCCTTAACTTAATTGATCTTGTGAGGTAAAGTTTATATTTTTAATTCCAATCAATTTAATTCTAGTTTATTTTTAATTCGAATGAGTTAGTGATCTTAATTCTTTAGTTTAATTGATCTTGTGAGGTAAAGTCTGTATTTTTAATTCCAATTAGCCTAATTCTAGTTTATTTTTAATTTAAATGAGTTAGTGATCTTAATTCTTTGGTTTGATTGATCTTGATAGATGAAGTTTGTATTTTTAAAATCCCAAATTAGCTTATTTTTAATTTAGCTATGAGTTTAAATATATTCGTAATTTCAATTTGATAGTTTAGCCATTCTTATGTTAATTCTTGATTGTTTTGCTCAATTTATGTGTTTTCTTGAATACTAGTCTTTAATTTTTGGTGAATGTCTCATTGGTTTATTTGATCTAAGTTTGAATAATTTAATACTTTGATGGTCGCTCGTAAAATTTACTTTTCAAAGGCCATCGGAATATAGTGAAGATTGGCCTCCATCCTCACCACTTCAATTTTCTTGGTTGTAAAAAATTCTACTTTGTGATTTTGTTCTCTTTTTGTTTTGCTTGGCATTCTGATTCATACGTTTTATCGTTTTTAAATTAATTTCTTTTATTTTTAAAACATAACACTTTTCTCAAAAGATTCCTTTAAAAATCCATTTCAAAAACTCATTTAGAGTTCTTAGAATCAAAATCACATTCCCTTTGAAAATCCATTTCAAAAATTCATTTAGAATTCTCAGAATCAAAATCTCATTTTCTTAAAATAATGTGCAACCATGTTTTGATCGGTTCGCATCTTTCTCAATTTTCAAATAAAATTTTGGTTTTGAACAAAACACAAATCCAAGCTTGTGGTCCCAAATAAATGGGATAATTCCATGCTAGTTTTGTGTATATTAATTGGGGAATTGGTGAAACCCCTACATAAGAAAATCTTTTTAAAACTTATTTTGTTACCACCTTTGCTACTTAGTGAAATCATGTTAATCTATTTTTCAGAAATTATACACCTGACATAAATGATAAGTGATGGTTTCATAAGCTTTGTTCATTTTTTGTTATGCTAGTTAAATAACAAGTATGCCAGACTTTCTTTATTTTATTATTTATTATCTAACCCCTCATGTCTCGTGAAAAGCACATTACAAATTACCCATGCTATCCATGTACGCCCCTCTGACACCGCTTTCTAAATTTTGTGAATATCTGTGAATCGCGCCTATATTTGATAATGCTTGGGTATCTTGATATATTGTTTTATTGTTCATTCATTTATGATAAACGCATGCTGGGTGATATATTATCTAAGCTAACCATTGATGTTTTATGATAGCGCTTAAGAGGTGGTTCAGGTATGCACCCTAACTCTCCTTTATTGTGATTTGATCATATTTGGTATGTTATTTTTTGAAACCACCTTAGTCTACTTAGGTATCCATGATCAACCATTTATTTAATTGTCACATTTCCCCCAACCTAGTCAGTAGAGACCTCTTTAGGGCTTAGAGGGGTGCTATCTCCTAGAGGTACCTTCCCGATAAGTAACCTGATCCTCGGACCTAGACTCAGGTTTTTCAAAGACATGCTTTTTCCAAAAATTATGGAGTCACATTTTAGGGTTTTTCTTTCTTGTTTTATTTTCCCTTTAAAATAAAAAATAAAATAAGTGGCGACTCCAACTTTTTCCAAAATTAATTTTTCACAAATAAAGAGCGAGTCTCGTCGATCGAGTGGGGACGCACGTGAAAAATGCGGGTCTACACATGACAATAAAGGTGTTTAGACCTATTCTTGTCAAACGCTTAGCTTCAACTTGAATCATACCAAAGTGTAGGAAGTTGTAGTCTCGCTTATGCCTCTCTATGAATTTATTATCCAAGAGTCTTATCACTTGAATGTCTTGTTCTAAGCTTATGGTTTGTTCAAGAGTCTTAATGGTTTAGTCTGTAAAGAACTTAAAGGTTCTTTTCTTATAATTTTCTTGATTAGACACCTTGGGTAACTTTCAATCATCTAAATCATTTTAGGTCTGAAGATAATTAATCTCTTCACTGTTTACAACAATATCTTGAGAATCTATGGATTTCCTAGACATGGTTTTGAAAATCAAACTCATTTTAAGGTCTTAATCTAGAGCCTAATAGCAGATTGACAAACCTAGTGAGTAATCACCCCAATCCTTTTACAACCCTAAAAACGCCTAACACCGGCTAACGACGGGCTCAACTTGGCAAGGATTGCACTTAGGTAGACTGCTACTTTTCCTATGATAGATTAAAAACTCAAAACGAACCCCAACTTCCCTTCTCGTGGCTCTGATACCATAGACACCCAGGACGAGGTAATATGCAATGAAAACATAAACATTAAACATTATACATGAAACATGATATCCATAATAACCTAGGCGAAATGAGTTCATATATTTGATAGTATGATTTTAGAAGCCAATCTAAGTACATGAATGTTTTATTAAATATAATAAAATTTCATCCATAAGTTAAAATAGAATTTCAAGGTAAGAAAAACTATTTTGTCATAAATACGTACTAATAATTGTGAATGACCTCACAATTTTTCATATAGATTTTTCTTATTCTTTGTAAAAAAAAATAAAGTGCGGGTTTGTCAGTGATTTTAGGAAACGTTTCTAGTCTTTTTAATACTTGAATGATAAAAAATTTTAAGTGTTAAAAAGATAAAAAAAAAAATGCTTTCTAGAATCACTACCAAACGGACTCAAAATATTGTACTAAATTCTAATTTTTCTAACTCTTATAAATAGGAGACCTGGATCAATGAAAATCACACCTTAGAGTTCTCTCATAACTCTATTTTTTTTTTTCTATTTCTTCTTGTTGTTAATTTTTTTTTTCTTGACACATTATCAGCACGAAGAGTCTTTACAAAATAAAATCCCTATAAGCCCTTAGAGAAAAATGTTTGTGGAAGATTGAAACATTCTTTTGAGTAAAAGGCATGTGATAAAATTACACTTTTATTTTTATTTTCTATTTTATTTATTTTATCTAAATACAAAAAAATGTGTAAATAATATTTAGAAAATATATTTTTCTAGTAAAAAATTGTAACTAGAAGTTATGAAAAATAAATTGTGTATTATTATAACCTAAAACTATATAAAATAATTCATTTGCATATTCTTATAACCTAAAACTATATGGAATTTTTTTTATATGTTCTTATTGCTTGAAATAAAAATTATCTAAAGTACTAGCATAGCAAAAAGTTCCATGAAAGAAAATATATATTTCTTATAACTATATTTTTTAATAAAACATTAGAACTTAAATTTTAAATAAAATTTTATTTCAAAATATTGAAAGTGGTATTTAATTTTTTTATTGACTTTCAAAATGAAATCACAAAATGATTTGATGTTTCGTAAAATAAAAGTAATTTGAAATTTTTTTTTTCAATAAATGAATACAAATATTTTAAATAATTTAAGATAATTTTAGTAGAAATTTTGATAATAGGAGAAATAGTTGTAATAGATAAGCATGAAATGTGGGACATGGCAAGATACAAACCAAAATATCTAGAGAGTAATGATAAAATATAGCAAAGTTTTAATCAAAATAAAATGAAAAATGCCTCAACAACACTCTTTCTCACCATCCTAATATATCACACATCTAAAGATCCATTTCTAGAGGAGGGAAAGAACAAGAACAAAGCATTCAAGCTCTGAGGAGTCCTCATAATTTCCTAGTAATGAAGGTGTTCAAGGATTTTTTACGTTCTCAAAATATTATGTCCTTTTTAGGACCAAAATTTTATTCTTATGATCACAAAGAGATTCGAATAATATATCCCTAGATCATCTAAACCCAAGATAAATGAAACATTAAATCTTGGAGAAGATATCAGATAAATACTAAAACAACTGGAAATACATGAAACATTCTTAGGATTATGGTTTGTAGAATATTAACAAGTAATTTCAAGAATTTTGAGCTCATGGGACATGAAGAACTGTTCATAGATTTATGAAGAGAAACAAGATAATTTAATGTATAAAATAATCAAAAGATTTTGAAGCTTACAATAAATAAATCACTTGTATTATTTGAAAACTTCAATTTCAAGTTCCCACTGAGAGAAATCTTGATGGAGCAGTTT
Source organism: Vitis rotundifolia (assembly GCA_030254885.1). Lineage (NCBI taxonomy): Eukaryota > Viridiplantae > Streptophyta > Magnoliopsida > Vitales > Vitaceae > Vitis > Vitis rotundifolia. The sequence goes on from CM058166.1 coordinate 3,795,278, forward strand.
GAAAGAGAAAATCCACATTGCTTTTTGTTATTGATCTTTTAGGTTTATATATAGATAAAGTTGCTAACAGTTCCTAGCAACTTATGGTAACAGTTTCTTCTACTAACAAATTTTCAGTTTGAGACTTTTCAACCGTCTAACCATCTTGGAGCTTAACTGGTGCATATCTGTTGCTGTGTTTCTTTATGGTTATCATCCCCCCCGCAAGTGCACAGGTCTGGGAACAACAGAGAGCTTGAAATGAAACATGAAGAACTGGGCACTTGGAATATGCTTTGTGAAGATGTCTGCTACTTGCTCAGAGGATGGAATGTATTGTATGACAAGATCACGTTCAAGTACTTCATCTCAGATGAAATGAAGATCAAGTTCAATATGCTTGGTACATGCATGGAAGACAGGATTTGCTGCAAGGGCTGTGGCACTCTTGTTAAACTAGTGGAGGTTGAGTTTGAGCAATACACAACTCTTTTAAAAGAGACCGAACCCAGACAATTTCAGCTATTAAGGACGCGAGGCTTTTGTATTCTGACTCTGCACTACTTCGAGAAACAATCTTTTGCTTGGAAGATGACCAGGAGATTAAGTGAGGTCCATGGAAAAGACAATATCCGCTGGTGCTCTTCCTGTCATCCGGGCAAGATGCCCAATTGACATCTGTGTATCCTTAAAGAGCAAGTGAGGAGGATGAGTGTAATAAGAGGCCATGTGCCGAAGTGCCCTTGAGATACCGAAGTATCCTTTTAACGGCTAACCAATGGGTTGAGGTCGGATGAGCCATAAATTGGCAAGCTTTATTGATGACAAAAGATATATCTGGTATAGTAATAGTAACATACTGCAATGCTCCTACTATACTTCGGTAGAGAGATGGATCAGGTAGTGGTTCACCATCAGAGGAGGAAAATGGTTTTCCTAACGCACCAGGCGTGCATGTAGCCTTGGCTTGGGTCATCGCTGTTCTTGTTAACAAGTCATGAATGTATTTTTGTTGACTGAGGTGCAGATAGGTGGAGGTCTGTTGAACTTTGATTCTGAGAAAATAGCTGATAGGACCACTGTCACGGAGAGCAAAAATTGAGCTGAGATGGGAGATGAAGGAACGAACTTGATAAGTAGAGCTCCCAGTGACCAGTATATCATCAACATAGATAAGTATAATGAGCATATCTGTTGCTGTGTGACAAAAGAAGAGTGAATTATTATCTGCCCGAGAGCACTGAAATCCCCAAGTAAAGTATTGCTAAGCTTGTGGAACCAAGCTCTAGGAGCTTGTTTGAGTCCATAAATTGCTTTGTGGAGGCAGTAAACATGTTTGGGATGCTGTGGATGTATATATCCAGATGGTTGATGCATAAGGATCTGCTCCTGAAGTTCACCATTCAGAAATGCGTTCTGAATGTCTAATTGCCGAATGATCCATTGAGAGGTAAGGGCAATGGTGAGTACAATACGTATAGTGGATGGTTTTACTACTGGACTAAATGTCTCAAAGTAGTCTATACCCTGAGTTTGATTGTATCCTTTGGCAACAAGTCTTTCTTTGTAGCGGTCTATGCTGCCATCGGGTTTATGCTTTAATTTGAATACCTGTTTGCATCCAATAACGTTGGCATGAGGTGGAAGTTGAGCTAGTGTCCACGTATTATTTTTCAGTAGAGCATGGTATTCTGTATCCATGGCTGATTTCCAGTTGGCATCCTTGACGGCTTGTTTGTAGGTATGAGGTTCAGTAACAGATGGGGAAAAAAAATTTTGGTTTGATAACACCGGCTTTGGACCGAGTAGTCATAGGGTGAGTGTTTTGCACAGGGACTAGAGTTGAGGATTCTTGGTTGGATGAATCAGCAAAAGGTACTTGAATTATAGAAGGAATGGATGAAGTAGAGGAGGTTTGAGATGAAGAAGGTATGGAATCTATGCTGAGTGAGGAATTAGGAGATAAATGGGGAAGAAAATTTGAATTATGAAATATAGAAGGAAATGCTGGTGTTTCAGGTTAAGGTGACATAGGAGTGTTTGGTTGTGTTGAAGCTGTAGAAAATGGGAATGTGAGTTCATCAAAGACAACATGTCTGGTGATATATACTCGACCGAAATTAGGGTGGAGACAAATATATCCTTTATGCAACCTACTGTAGCCAATGAAAACACATTGAGTGGAGCGGGGAATTAGTTTGTTGGAATTGTAAGGTCAAAGATGAGGATAGCATAGGCACCCAAAAACCTTAAAGGAATGGTATTCTTGGGACCTTTGAAAAAGAGTTTGAAAAGGTGAACTTTGAGCAAGAACTGGTGTGGGCGTAGAGTTGATTAGTGTTACTGCAGTCTGAAACATATAGGACCAGAACTTAAGGGGTATTGAAGCTATGGTTAACAAAGTTAGACCGATTTCGACTATATGTCTGAGTTTGCGCTTATCTCATCCATTTTGCTTTGCCGTATAAGGACAAGAAAGTCTTTGTTGGATGCCATGTTGAGCAAGAAATGCAATAAGGGCTTTGAACTCCCCTCCATTGTCAGATTGCAAGTGTTTTATGGGCAAATTAAACTGTTTTTCAACCAAGGCTTTAAATTGGATGAAAATAGGAAGGACTTGATCTTTAGTATGTACCTCATAAATCCAAGAGTATCTGGAGAAGTCATCAAGGAGTAGAAAGTATCAATTTTTCTTACAATTATGTTTTCAATCATTTTTTTTTCAATGGCATAATTTTTGCATAGGATGAAAATTGTTTTTCATCTATAATTATTCGTTCCATTAGAGGGATTTTTCTATTTTTGCAAGTGGTGACTCTTACGTTTGGATTAAAGATAGAGATATTAATATTTGCACAAGGTATTTAGCACTTAGAAATGATTCAAACATGGTTGAATACTCTAGTGGCCCATCTATTAGTGTGAGAAAATATCTCAATTTCAACTAGAGAATAAGTAGAAATAAAGTTTCGTCACTCACAAATGTCCAATTACAAAAATACATTATGAGGCATTCAAAATAATCTTTACTCTTTAAAATCATTTTATAGATCAATTAAATTGGATATGATCATTAAAAAAAGGAACAATTAAGTCATGTCAACCTACCTAGATTTCTTTGAAAGATTGGGAAATTTAAGATGATAATAATAATAATATGAAGAGTGTATTTGCCTTCCAAGGTTAAAAACTTAGACATTCGAACTTTTTAATTAATTATCTTCATAAGTTCATGATCTTAAAACCTAGAAAAGATAAGTTCCCCTTAAAGTCAAGAACTAAACTCAATAAAGAAAAAATAAAAAACATGCTAATAAAGATATCCTTGTTGTAAAATAAAAGAATTGGAATGCAGACAAAAAATAGAACATCATTTCATTATCAGATCTCTTCCTTCTAAGGGAGACGGAAAGAGATTTACATCAACATGGATGATCATCCACAAATTCTCACAATTTGATAAATTCTCATATTCCATAAAACTCTCTTGGATGAAAATAAGAATGTCTTGTTAAAAACTTATTAGGAAAAACCCAATAGGAGAAAACCTAATAAAAAAATACAATATTCTTTAAATGATTTGACCACTACAACCTTACTAGTAAAACCTAGTGGGAGAAAACCAAGATGAAGGAAAAAAGAATATATTATATCTATATGAGTATATTCTCCTCATGTAAACATAATTAAGCTTTCTTCAACGCTTCAATTATAGATCCCCTAATCATTCCTCTTAGGACATGGAGTTTTGTTTTTATGTTGGCAATTTTGATCCTTTGAATATTTGGTCATAGACATCTTTTTAGATAGTGGCTTGCTCTCCATTGAATATCAAGAGTTGTTGTTTGTTCAATCAGGAAGTCACAGGTACGTTTAAAGAGGTTTGGCTTGTGGCAAATTAGGCTATATTGAGGTGTTAAGAGGATCAATTTTTTTTTTTTTGAGCTTAAATGGTTTTTAAAGTTGACTTTTGAAATAGAGCAGGACTGCTTAAGCGTCTTGAGAACTCAAGCGGTGGGCAAGTTAGCTTGAGCGGTCAAGCAGTTTTTGCCAAGATTTTTCATGCAAATTTGATTAGAACTCTTCTAAAACTGAGACTCTTCAGGATTTTTCTTATAAGTACCTCCTTAATAATCCCTAAGGTTAAAGATTGGAGATAGATCATTGAGAGACCTTATTTTATATAGAGAAGGTCTCCTTGAGAGAAAGCCTAAAGTGCCACACCATTCATATTCTCTTATTCAAGGATTAGTTTTTTTAGTCTTAGGTTGAAGACCTTCATCCCTTTGGCAAGGCAGAAGTGAACCACTAGAGCAATTGAAGGTTGCTAAGTTGCGAACGTGAATCAAGTTATAATACTATAGAGTAAGTCTTAGGGTAAAGCGATTAGGTAAATATGTGTAACTTGGTTTCACATAGTAAATTTACATCAGTAGGTCTTAGACCTCATGGTTTTTTATCTCCACAGTTAGTGTGGGGTTTTTTGCGTAAAAATCTTGAATCTCATTGTTTATATCTTTTATGTTTGACATTGTACTTGAATTACCTAAAATTAATAGAAAAGATTATCCCTAGCATCTTACTAGGTAAAAGAATTGGGTCTAACATATAAATCTTTATTGATAATTTTAAATCACCATTCACAAGCTTTCAGTTTTTCAATTCCTTGCAATGTTATATCTTGAATTTTTTTAATGTAGCTCATAGTAGCACTTTCATGAATAGATTTGCTAGATTATCAAATGATTGAATCTATTGAACATCAATTTCACCATTCTTTTAGAGCTCATAAGTATAGAACAACTTTAGGAAATATGCTTAGTTCTTTCACTAGTTATAAATTTTCCTATAACTTTGGCAAGACAAGCAACATTATGTTCATGTAGCTTGGTCAAATTATCTTAAATGGAGGAGAATCCACATGATTCCCACATATGTTGGATCATTAACCTTGACCTTACAAATTCACAACTTGCTTTATGAATTGTGGGTATCTCTAAATGATTTGAAAAGGTCGTAACCACTATTTTTTATTGATCTTCATGATATTGTTGTACTACCTTAGATAGATACATAGCTTTTTTAAGATGGGGGTTTAATAAAACAGTTGAAATTCTTATTCTTTTCAATAAAACAAACTCATGTTTGTTATTCCAAGAAGATATCGTAAATACATACTTTAATTTATCCCAATGTCTTCGAGTTGGTGCAAATTTATATCTTTCTATCAAGTTGATATAGCATGTTATATATGGTCTTATACAATTTGCAAGATATATCAATGCCCCAATAGAACTAAGATAAAGGTACTTCTAGACTAAGTAATTCTTTGTTATCTTCTGTAGGATGAAAGGAGCCATTTTTCACTTTTAGTAGATGAACTACATTGGAGAACTTATTTGATGCAATTCATTGATATGAAAGCTAACGTGAATCTAGTTGTTTTTTAAGTTCTTAATACTTAACCCCTCCCCCGAATTCTTTTTGGTTATGAGACACATTCAAATTCAATATAAATCATCAACATGAAAACAAAGAAAAAAAATAAAATTAGAGAGAGGAGTCATTTCATTTTTGGATCTAAGACAAATAGGTTCAAGAGATGAGAGAATTAAGTACACCTACCAGAAAGACTAATCCAATCCATAATGATGTACTGAAAAATACAATATTTTTGTTACTTGATCAATCATTAGGAGAAGAAAATACAATGGGTCCATTCACTCCGATCACTAGCCCTGCCTTTGAAATTCCCCTTCTTGTGGTTAAGGTAATGACTTCGGGCATGACCAACTCTCATAGTGTGGCGGGCGGTGTGTACAGGGGCTGGGAACGAATTCATCGTTGTATGCCTTAAGTTATATTCAGAACTAAGTAAAAAAAACAAACACCACCTTCATAAGTTCTTTTATTTCTCACATCAAACCAAGCATTTGGCCATTGAAAATATAACTAATCAGCCGAGATTGGATTGGTTTTTGTAGATTTAGTTGGTTTTTGGGATTCAACTTACCCCACCCTAGGCATTTCTAACTCCTTATGCTTGGGATTGCATCTTTGCTAGGGTCCTGCATTCTAGTGCACAGGGACTCAATCTCAAAGAAAAAGAAATGTGTTTTGGTGAGTTCTATCTCTACCTTTGATGCTCCATGCATTTTAAAAATCCAACCTACTCCTGAACTCGTTAACTCTTTTAATAGTCTAATGCTCGATTAATAGTCTAATTCAAAGCCTTACCATGTCAAAGGCATAAGAAACAGAAACCATGCACTAAGAATCATTTCAAAACAAAAGAGAGAAACTGTTGATATGATTATACTAACAAGTACACATACCTACAATCCATGTTATTCATTAATAAATATGTTCTATTACATACAAATATTTCTATGTTTGGCAAAAATGGATGGATGTTGGCTAAACCTTGGATTGGCTTTAATGCTGGCATTGCAATTAATAAGCAAACCCATCATTGCTTTTTTTGCCATTTCATTTCAATCAGGGATAAAGATATGACGAAAATAATTTTTGTAATTTTGAAATTAAGAAGAAAAGAAATGAGACCAACAGTGAGACCAAAGGAGCCAGTATTCAACCAAAAAGATCTTATTCAAAATTATAATTAACTGTACTTAGACTCTGAGAGAGCTTTGACACAACATTGTAAACGCATTATTCTCTTTTTTATTGCATTACATGTAAACAAAAATATTAAAATCTAATCTTAAGCAGATGGGAGTGGAGAGATAGTCTCTGCGAGTCTCCAAAGCTCGTCAGATCTTGTACGAAATACGGTTGCATTGTCACTGAACTCAGGTCTCGAGATTACAGCATTGGTAATTGCACTGTGGCATTTATATCCCATCTGCACGAGGTGTTGGAGACTAGTAGTAGGGATCTCATTTTTTTCGCCTATGAATATCCTAGCAAAGAACAATGGCCCGGATTCTTTACCCAGCTTGTCGAGGCATTGAAACAAATAATGGCGTAATGCTGGTGGAATAATGCCTGGGTCACTGCTGGAAGAAGGTTCTGATGCGAGGCTAAAGTCTTGTTCATTGGCTTGGAATGCCAGTGCTGGTGATGACAGGAAAGCCCCACTAGCTAAGAGAAAAAATGCGATGATAGAGACCTTGCAGAAACTGGCCATGATCTATGTTTGTGAATAGTAAATATGTCTAGAGTTGTGGGAAAATATATCTTTTTTATGGAGGTAATTAGATGGGGTGAAAAGATTCGTATATATATGTATGCCTGGTGGGAAAAGTGGTGGAAATAGTTTCGGTTTCATTTGCTGATTTCATTCTCTTGTAATAAATTAAGTTTAATGCTAATAAATGGAGTGGGTTTCTTTTTCTTCATTAATTTGGTACATAAATTAATATCAAACTAATTAAATTGTGACTTAAAACATTCTTTTTACACTGATAACTTTCTAACCTTTCCCTTTCCCCTCCCATATTCATCACATCCTCTATTGAAAATCAACTCTTATTAATTGCCACAACAACATCATGTGTGACACTCCTTTAACTGGGTGTCTGTATATGTATGCATGTATTACAACTCTTGTAATCTCTCTCTTGAATCAAAAGCTGTTTTTTAAGCTTTTTCTTTAGTTACTACAATAAAACCTCAATAAATGAATGTTCAATAAATTAACAACTTCCCATTAAGTAATACAATTTTATTCTCCCAACTCAAGCCAATGTACTAAATTAATAACCTCACAAAATGTATAAGATAGTAATATTATTAGAAATCCTTAAGACTCCAAAGAAATATAAAATTAATAATTGATGAAGTACACACATACACACACACACACACACATATATATAAAACAAAATGTCATAGCAAATAGAACTTCATATATAGTATTGAGTAACGTTTTATAAATTCACTTCTTCTCAGAATCATCATATATTTGAAACCCCTTTATCTTTTAGGGTATTAACATATATAGTATTGGATAACTTTTTATAATTTTTATTTTTCTCAATTCACTTTTTCTCATAATCATCATATACTTGAAACATCTTTATCTTTTACGCATTAAGGTTTGACAATATTTTTTTTTTAATTTTTATTTTTCTCAATTCACTTCTTCTTGGAACTATCATATACTTGAAACCTCTATATCTTTTAGGGCATTAAGGTTTGACACCATGTCTTTTTTTTTTTTTTCAAAAGTTCTTTTATCTTTTACAATTAATAACTATCTTTTATTTTCTAGAGTCTTTTTGCCTTCAACGTATTAACTTTCTACCCCGTAGATTAAGTGCTTTATAGTCGAAACATAACATTCTTTATAAATTAATAAATATTCATTTATCGATAAATTAATAAATTATTTATTTTTCAATAAATCAATAACCTTGCTAAGTTCATAATTTTTCTTATTCCTAAGAGTATTATTTTATAGAGATTTTATTGTAATGTAATAACTTTGTAGTGAAGTTGCAAAAATGTCACCTTCTAAGAATCCATTCAAAATTAATCACCTAGTTGATATTCACCAAGAGTTTATCCTAGCAGGTAATTGAACTTCGCCAAAACTTGCGTTAGAGTGAATATTTCGATCGATAATTTAGGCTATGTTTGGTTGTTGGAAAGTTTTAAAGAAAATGCAAGTAAAAGAAAATAGAGAGAAAAAGTAGAAGGAAAGAAAAAGTGAAGGAAAACAAAAAAATAAATTTAAAATCAATAAATTATTTTTATATATTACTTCAAAAAAATTTAACTTATTTTAACTCTTTGATATAAAGATCAAATAATTTAAAAATATATAAATTTCTTAATAATTTTAATTATATTTGGCTTTCTTTCACATTTTTCACAGTAAAACCAAACATGAGAAAATAATTTTCTTTAACATTTTTTTTCTTTCCCTAGTACTTTTCAGGAACCAAACATAACCCTAGTAACAATTTGGATGCAGGGACTAATAGAAGAGTGAAAGAATGAATGTTAGCACCTTATAAGGTATGTTAAATCCCTTCTACTAAAAGGAAAAAAAAAAAAAAGTCAAAAAAGTCAAAAAAGAGATCCTTTTATTTGTAATAATCTTTTCAAGGGGTTCTTTGTTGCTCGTTTTAGTTGTCATTATGGGCTAATGATGATTTGCTTTGTCCATTATCTACTCTTACGTATGGCTATCATTTTTATTCAATGACAATGATAGGCTTGTTTCTCATGTTGGTACGCAAGACCAAGTTTTCAAAAAAAAAAATAAATTCCTTAAAAGAAATTTTTTTTTTCCAAACTTTTCTAAATTTTGAGATCTTCAAGAATTTATATTATTTTAATTTGAGGAAATTCTCTTAATTTTAAAATTCTTTATAAAAAGACATATTTCTTATGAGTACAAGTATTTCAATTTAGGAAAATTAATAATTTTGAAATTCTCATGATAGAAAATTTAATTTTAAGAAAATTACCAAAATTAATTTAATTCTCTTATTTCAAAGTACTAAGTGGGAGAGGGTCTTTGGTAAGCTCATAGCCTTCAAGATCAAGCCTATCTTATGTTAGGTCCATCCCTATCCTAAAGATGGATTGGCCCACGGAATCAAGGGATATGAACTTTCTTTTTATAGACTTGATTATATATGTTAATACAAGGAGTCGTAAATCCTAAAGACGGAACTCCTCACTTGGGAACATTGATGTTAAGGATCTTAGTTACACTTAATTTAGATATAAAGTGGTAGAATCACCTAAACTAGTCCTAGTTGTATACTTTAAGGGCTGAATTATGAAAGGTATGTTTGTCATTACTTTAGAATAACTTTCCATATTTAAGGAAAGGTGATTAATTAGAAAGGATCTCTACATAGTAATGTAAATCATGACATACCTAAAGTAGGCTTGATCCTTATGATACTAGAATACCTTACATGGATATATGTAGTAATTTGAGAGCACTACATTTTACTAAACTTACCAACTTACCTTGAATACTCATACCTTAATTAATGATGGGTTGTTTTATTTGTTATAGGAACCACCTCTTACAATCGATCCCCCTTATTCTTGCTACTAATAAACTAACTAGACCAAGTTATGTTGACTAAAAAGAAACTTGGATATAATGCTCACAATAGAAATGCTAAAATGGTTAGTTCAAAAGTTTACTCCACCCATTCCTAATGAACATTCCTTGTAGGAAGAGAAGGATACTCATTCCAAGTGGTAAAAGGAGGATGAAAAGGCTGATTGTATTATATTTAGGTCTTTAGATAATGTGTTGCAGCAACAACATATGTTTATTGTCACTACTTATGAGTTCCTCTTTAGTCTGCAAGAGATGTTTGTTTACAGGGGTAGGTCAACTAAACCAATAGACTACCCTTAAGATTATTATGAACACCACGATGCGTGGAAGAACTCCCATTAGAGATCATATGATTTGCATGATTACATTCTTTAACGAGATGGAGATCCTTGGAGCTAAGATTGATGATGAGACCAAGGTTGATATGATCTTAAAAACCATGTATGATTTCTTCAACCAATTCAAGCTCAATTATACTATGTATAAATATAAGAAGAACAATTAGAAAAGGTTGGGAAAGGTAAAAGAAAGGGTAAGTGTCTCTTTTATGTCAAGAAAGGTTACTAGAAGAAGGAATCTCCTACTACCTAAAGAAAAAATAAGGTACATTTCAGTCATTTTTAGTTAGGTTATATTTAATAGTAAATTCCACCAACTCATGGTGGATAGATTTCGAGACCATTGGCCATATCTATAATTCTTTACAAGGATTTTAATTAAGGAAAATGTTGAATGAAATGGACATGTGCCTAACTCTATCATCTAATGTGAGGATAGATGTGAAGGCCATGAGAGATGTTACCTTAATTTTAGCCTAGGCGAAATGAGACATAAGTTTTGGCAATATATTATGCATATGTGTTTCATGTATAATGTTTAATGCTCTAAGTTTGCATTTTCTAAGTTTTCATTCTTGAATACTGTCAGTAGGGTTATTTTCCAAAGGTGGGAAGTCTCCCTTACTATAGTAATCAAGGATAAATTTTTCCTTGATATTGTTGCTTTGATTGATTTAGGAGCAGCTTTGAATTACCTACAAGAAGGTCTTGTACCTACCTAGTTTTATGAGAAAACTAGACAAACTCTTTCAAGAGCCAATGGTAAAAGACTTGCCATTAAGTACAAGTTATCAAATGCTCACGTTTGTAACCAGGGCATTTGCATTAAGCAAACCTTCATTCTAGTCAAAGACCTAAAAGAAAAAGCCCTTCTTAGAGTCCTATTTTCTTCAAACTACCTTCAAGATAATGGTGACAATTGTGAGGGTATTCTCTCTCCAATAAGGAAATCAAAATAAGTATTTTCAGACATAGGACGACATTAAGTACACTCCATTCAAGCTTTTTTTTTATTCTTCACCGACAAACTTTAAGCCGTTTCAGCACCGAAAGTAATTTTGTCTCCAACATGTGATTCCATAATTCAAAAGTAGCCTATCAGCCCTCAGCTTTCTACCGAAAGTAAGATTCATTTGCTAAAATGTCTAAAGTGCTACAGTAAAAAGTCAGTTTTACTGTTCACTATTCATTCACGGGTTCACTATTCACTCATGGATGGTTAGTATTCACAGCAATAGTAAAAAACCATATAGTACTTTGTCCACTACTTTGTACTATTTAAGATTCCTTTTCTCAATTATTTAATGAGGCTAGCTCCTTAGTTGTAAGCATAAAGAAATTTCCCCTCTTCCCCATCTTAAGCTCTTCTTCTCTTTTCTTTCTTTTTCATCATGTAAGCCTTCAAGCCAAAGCTTTCTTCAAAGCTTTCCTTGCTCTTCCATTGTAAGATATTTCGTTTCTCCTTATTATAAGTATGTTTTTAAAGTTATGTAATATAAAATTTGTTGTTCATTTTCTTTAAATTTCTTTATTAAATATCTTTGTGTATTTCTGATTTCTCTTATTTGGTTTTGAGTTTTGGCATAATTTATGTTTTCATTGCATATTACCTCGTCCTAGGTGTCTATGGTATCAGAGCCATGAGAAGGGAAGTCGGGTTTCGTTTTGAGTTTCTAATCTATCAAAGGAAAAGTAGTAGTCTACCTGAGTGCGATCCCTGCCGGGTTGAGCCTGTCGTTTTTAAGGCTGTAAAAGGGTTGGGGTGATTACTCACTAGGTTTATCCATCTACTATTAGGCTCTAGATTAAGACCTTAAAATGAGTTATATTTTCAGAACCATGTCTAGGAAATCCACAGGTTCTCAAGATGCTGTAGTAAACAATGAAGAGATTAATTATCCTAAGACCCAAAATGATTTAGATGATTGGAAGTTACCTAAGGTGTCTAATCAAGAAATTTATAAGAAAGGAACCTTTAAGTTCTTTATAGACTACACCACTAATACACTTGAATAAACCATAAGCTTAGAACAAGATGATCAAGTGATAAGACTCTTGGATAGAAAATCCATAGAGAGGCATAAGTGAGACTAGAACTTCATACACTTTGGTATGATTCAAGTTGTAGCTAAGCCTTTGACAAGAATGGGTCTAAACACCTCTATTCTCATATGTTTAAGGAATAATAGACATCTTGATCATCGAGATTCTATTATAGGAGCAGTCTAAGCAGGATTAAATGATGGTCCTGTTTACTTCCAGTGTTATCCTAACTTCACAGTAAGATTAAGAGATGCCAACATCTTAGATTTGGTTGTCCTCCATGTTAAGACCCATGGATTTAAGTTTAAGGAAGGAAACAATCCTGTTTCCATCATCACAAGATTTGCTTATAAGAGTATGACCACAAGTGTTGGATCTGGAGCATTATGCACCAATCCTAAGGGTGAAACTATTTTCTTCCACTCTGATGTCCCAAATAAGTCTAACTTCATAATCCCCAAAAGGATCATGTGCAATGAGGTTGAGTTTCTTGAAACTTGGCATTTTACTAATGCTAATCCAGCCATAGAGCAAAGTTCTGAAAGGATTGAACAAATTTTTTAATATCTTGTTGAAGAAGGAGATTTGATTTTCTCTAACTCTTTTCATCATTCTAATAACCCTAGAATTTAAGATTATGAACCCTCTAGAGCTTAAAGTTCATCTATCCATGTAAGAACCATTAGGATAGAAGAAGGATCCACTTCAGCAAACCCTAAGAACATTAAGCTAACAGGTGTTAGAAGTCACACCAACTTGGCCAGACCCTTTTACACGGAGGAAAAGGAGTCTACCCAAGGATCTCATCAGGATGAATCTCCTGATATGTCTCCTACGTATTCTCAAATGATCAACATTGTAAGCATAGATAATGAGGATTTTGAGATCAACAAGGTTCTCTTAAGGAAGGACTTCAATTTTGAAGCTAATAAGGAAAGAAGAGATTGGTTCTTTAGCACAGTCCCGAAGGTCCTTAGAACTATCTACCAAGAAGAATTTTACACTTACTTAAGACAAAAAAAGAAAAATATTAAGTATTGGATCTGGTTTGAGCTTTTCAAATAAGATGAATACCCTGATTACCCTGGTAAGCATGTTAATAACACATCCACAAAATCTAAGATATGGAAAACTAGTGATGACACTGTCATAGAATCCATTCACCCTCCTGAAGCTAAGATAGAAAAGAATATTAATGGAACCATAGTAAAAGCTTCACCTTTTAAGACTAAGCCTAAGGATAAAGGAACTGCTAGTGTTGTACATATTAGAAGAATCATGGAACAAAACAACTAAACTAACATGTGTCTTAAGACTCTAGGTAATCAACTTAATAGGGTTGAGGAGATCATTGAAACCCAAGACCACATTAAGACATTGTTTGTTAAGAAAGATAATAAGCCTTTATTTAAGCCCTTTGAATTCTTTAAAAAATTCCAAGAAAATCATCATATTGATCTAGCTTTGATTGATAGGATTAGCCAAAAGGTTAAAGATAACTTAATTGTCCCTGAGACACCTCAACTTTCTCATAGAAGAATCAATGTTATTAAGGAGGATATTAGTTCTAAAGCAGAGGCTGATGAACTAGTCAACATCTTGAAGGAACCTCCTGATCAAACAATTTTAAGGATTATCCATAACTAAGAAGCCCCTAGAACTAGGACTTTCTACCATAGACCAACCTTTCTTGATATGCAGTATGAAGAAATAAACTAGTATACTTAAGCTTCCTACACTAGTGGTACTATCTATGAATGGAACATGGATGGTATGACTGAGTATAACATACTCACTAAGCTTCAAGAAATGACCATGGTTAGTACAACCTATAAGTTAAACAATAGACTATTAGACCATGCTGCAACTCAGATAATTGTCGCTGGGTTTATAGGTAAGCTAAAAGGATGGTGGGATAACTATCTCACTTTTGATGATAGGAATGGTATCCTAAAAGCCTATATGATTAATGAGGAAAATGAAGTGGTTAAGGACGAAGAAGGACAAGATATAGAGGATGCATGGGCTACTCTAATCTTTTTAATTTCAAAGTATTTCATTAGAAATCTTGCAAATATTAAGGACTAGATTGCAGATCTCTTAACCAACCTTAAGTGTCCCAAGCTTCATGATTTTAGATGGTGTAGAAAAGTTTTCTTAACCAAAGTCATGCTAAGATTAGACTGTAATCAGTCTTTTTGGAAAAAAAAAAATTCATCTCAGGACTACTTAGACTTTTCTCCGAGAGAATTAAAATTAAGATAAGGGAACAGTTTAATGGTCAAATCCCTTATGATAAGCTAACTTATGGAGAAATCATAAGCATTGTCACATCAGAACGAATTAAACTGTGCAATTACTTTAAGCTTAAGCAATAGATGAAAAATGAACAAAGGATCTACAAGAACGAGTTTGGTTTATTCTGTAGCCAATTTGGATTTAGCAAGAAGGAAACTAAGCCACCCTCTAAGCAAAGCAGGAAAAGATAAGTAGAAAGAAAGCCTAGTAAGGAAAAGTTTTATCACAACAAGAGAGGTGCTCATGGGAAGTACATAATGAATGAAACAAAGAGATTAAGGCACATCCAAAGAAGGATAAACAAGGAAGCCCAGAAAAAGTTAGAAGCCCCTTCACAATCTAAGCTTATGGTAAGTTAGGCCACTATAAGAAAGATTGTAAGGTTAAATGGAAAATTAATAACTTGAATGTCTCAGAAGACTTAAAAGACATGCTTTACGAAGTAATGTTAAACTCCTCAGAGTCTGAATTAAGGACCGATTTAGATAATGAAGATGATATCAATCAACTAGATAGTGGTGATGAGATTTCAAGCCAAACCTCTAGTGATCAAGATGAATGCATCAAGGGTAGTTGTGATTGCCAACCTAAGACTATTAATGTCATAAGCCAAGATCAAGAACTAGTTTTAGATGTTTTAAGAACAGTAGATGATGAAAAAGTAAAGCAAGAACTTTTTTTAGTGTTTAAGAAATCGGTCGATAAGCAAAAAGTTAAGAGGAAAGTAAATCTTTATAATCTAAATTAAATCTTAACAAGATTTAATCAGCAATCTCCCAAAGACGTAAACATTAAAGATCTTCAAGAAGAAGTAAGACAATATAAGAAGGAAATTAAGGATTTAAGACAATTCACAAGCTTAGGTTTTACAAACCTCCAAGAGCAAATCAATAGGATTGTCGTGAATCAAGGAAACCTTAATAATAACCAGGAGAACCTTGAAGAGGTTCCAGAATCTTCAGAAGTTAATGATGAAGAGGCAGATGCATACTTGAATACTGTCAGTAAGGTTATTTTTCAGAGGTGGGAAGTCTTCTTAATTGTAGTAATCAAGGACAAATTTGTCTTTAATATTATTGCTTTGATTGATTCAGCAGCAACTTTGAATTGGCTATAAGAAGGTCTTGTACCTACCTAGTTTGATGAGAAAACTAGACAAACTCTTTCTGGAGCCAATGGTAAAAGACTTGCCATTAAGTATAATTTGTCAAATGCTCACATTTGTAATTAGGGCATTTGTATTAAGCAAACCTTCATTCGAGTTAAAGATCTGAGAGAAAAGGCTCTCATTGGAGTTCTTTTTTTAAGCTCTATCTATACTATTAGGGTAGACAACCAAGGTCTAAGGTCAACGCTCTTAGATAAGGAAATTTTATTTGAATTTGCCAACCCACCTGATGAGAGAAGTATAAACACTTTAAGAGATCAGGTGATTCAAGCTAAGGAAAACTAAGTTAATATCTTAAAACAGGAGATTAATCATGTAAGAATCGAAGAACAATTAAAAGTTAAGAAAACTCAAGATGCGATAGAAAATTTTAAGAATAAGATTGTTGGAGAAGTTTGCTCTAACATTCCTAATGCGTTTTGGCACATGAAACAGCATGAGGTAGAATTACCTTATGAGTCAGACTTTAGCAAGAAAAATATTCCCACTAAAGCTAGACCTATCCAGATGAATAAAGAATTGTTAAGCTATTGTTCTTGAAGGTAGTTTGAAGCAGAATCATCTGATTCAACATAAGAGTCATCTTGGGAAAAGCTTGAGATGCTCTTATCAAGAATTCTTTGAAATTCCTAAGGTGTTTTTGCTGCTGCAAGCATGGCTTGGAGTTGCTGTTTCTTAAGAAGAAACTGAGACATGTCATCAGAAGTTGAAGCTTCTATAAGATGCTTAAGCAAACATTTCTTTACTGCTTGTAATGAGGTATCGTTTTTTAGAGCGTCCTACCTTTTAGTCTTGAAAGTCCTTCCAAGGGCTGGAAAGGCTACTGATTCTTTTGCAATAATAATATAGTCCCACTGGACTATCCAAGCCAGGCCAAATTTGCTGAAAAAAATAGTAAAGGGGGAAAAACTGAAAGTTCTCTGAGGGTAACAAAAGAACTTTTGAATAGCTTAAATCCATTTAAGATGGGTTTTAGGAGAATCTTAAGAGTCGAACCAAAATAAGTCTACCAATTGTGGAACCAAAAAGTAAAATAAGGAAGCTGATGCTTAGATGGGAAATAGAACATCCATGAATGATGGAAGTCCTTGTTCTGGATCAAGAAAGCATTGAATGACGCTCTTTGGTAGTCCCAATAGTTGAAAAATCTTGGTTTTGAAGGCTTAGAGAACTCTCTAGAAAAATTTGGATTCCCACCTTATTACTTAACCGTAAGAATTTAAAAAATATGGCAAGTAGAGAATGTCAAATCCAAGTTGCTGTACCTATCAGTATTATGCTTGATTTTAACAGAGATAGTTTCCACAAGAATATGTTCATAAAATTCTCTTGTTTTCAAAAAATCACTAGAGGGATAATGAAAGTTTTAATAAAAGGCTTTTGCAGCTATCTCTCTAGGGTTTTCAGAGAAAAATTCTCTTTCAATAAACAAAATGGGTTGGTTAAGATCTTTTTGCCAATAACTTGACTTTGAAGAAAGAGGTGTGGGGTTGGCAGCCACCACAATTTGCTTGTTTGAAACGACAAGATTGATGCTAATTCCTTTTGAGATGGATTAGCTTTAGTCACTTGCTTAAAGGTTTGTGACCTTGAAATAGTTGGGAATTGAGTAGCCTTGACTAGGTTAGAAGGATCCGAAGGATCATAGTACAAGAATAACATCTTATTAAGCATATGGTGAGAAAAATGAAGCCTTGCTTCTTCTTCAAGTTCAACTTGTTGACTCCAAAGCATTTTATGGGGAGAAGGTTCTTGATTGGTTTTAGAAGACTGGGATTCTAGTGGTTTAGGGGATTGGGTATTCTTTTTAGGGGCCATGATATTGTGAATCCTAAAAAATCAATGAGTTAATAAATGAGGGATTGAGTTATTTTCTCCTTTAATATACTCAATTTGAAAATCAAAATTGCTTAAAATAGCTTGCCGTCTAGCAAAAATATGCTTAGAAGCTATATTCTTAACGTCATTTTGTAAAATCGATTTTGCAGATTTGCAATCAAATAAAAACTCTTGATTAAAAAAATCATCTTGAAATTTTGAAATGCATAAAACAATGCTTAAAATCTCTTTTTAATGGTACTATAGTTGAGTTGGACATTATTCCAGGTTCCTGAAGTATACCTAACCAACTTCTCATGGTCATCATTTCTTTGCTTAAGGATCCCACCATAGCCTATGTTTGAGGCATCAGTCTCAACAATCTTAAAGGCTTCTGGATTAGCTAAGGCTAAACATGGTAGAGTCTTGACTCTGGATTTGAAAATCTTAGTAGTTGACAAGTTTAAACCATTAATAGTTTGGACAAACTTATTGAGATGCTTCCAATGTTTCTCTACAGAAATAGAGTAAACTAAAACATCATCAATGTAAACAACGATGAAATTAGAAAATTGGTTAAAGATTTCATTCATTATGTTATGGAATTCTTAAGGTGCGTTCTTAAGACCAAAGGACATTATGTTCCATTCATAATGTCCAGAGGGTACCATAAGGGCAGTCTTATATCTATCTTTTTCTACAATCTGGATATGCCAAAATCCCGATTTCATATCAAACTTAGAGAAAACTTTTGACTTAATTGACCTTTGAATGAGGTATTTCTTATTAGGAATAGGATACTTGATCCAGCTTAAAGCATCATTAAGAGGCTTGTAGTTGATGACTAGTCTAGGTGTTCCTTTTTCTATTTCATCTTGTTTCTGAACATAGAAGGCTAAACAACTCCAAGGGGACTTAGACTTCCTCATCAACTTTTTGTCAAGAAGATCTTGGATCTCTTTTTCACAAAAGCTTAACAATTCCTTATTCATCTGAATAGGTCTGGCTTTAGTGGGAATATTCTTCTCGAAATGAACCCCGACTTCCCTTCCCATTGCTCTGATACCATAGACACCCAAGATGAGGTAATATGCAATGAGAACATAAATTATGCCAAAACTCAAAACCAAATAAGAGAAATCGGAAATACGTAGAGATATTTAATAAAGAAATTTAAAGAAAAGGAACAACAAATTTTATATTACATAACTTGAAAATTACATAACTTGAAAAACATACTTATAATAAGGAGAAATGAAATATCTTATAATGGAAGTGCAAGGAAAGCTTTGACGAAAGCTTTGGCTTGAAGGCTTACATGATGAAAGAGAAAGAAGAGAGAAGGAGAGCTTAAGATAGAGAAGAGGAGAAATTTTTCTGTGCTTATAATTGAGGAGTTAGCTTCCTTAAATAGTTGAAGAAAGGAATCTTAAACTGTACAAAGTGAAAGGTAAGGCACTGTATGCTTTTTGACTTCGGTTGTGAATAGTAACCACCAGTGAATGAATAGTGAATAGTAAAAGTCACTTTTTACTGTAGCACATTTGACTTTTTAGCAAACGAATCTTATTTTTGAAGGAAAATTAAAAGCTGGCAGACTGCTTTTGAACTATGGAATCACATGCTAGAGACAAAATTACTTTTGGTGCTGAAATGGCTTAAACTTGTCGATGAAGAATATTCTTATCGGTGGAGAGTCACGAGAAGGCTTGAATGGAGTGTGCTTATGGAAGAATATAATCTCTATGATGATCTTAAAGTAACTTGACATCTTCAGTTGTAGATGTGGTTAGTAGAGGATCAATTCTCTTACTATAGAAAATTTGGTGAAAAAGGTCTGCAGTAATGAGATAACCCATGTTCTTCCGATAGGCTTCAAAGTCTTTGCTGATAATCCTAGCTCTCTAGTATTTGATCTGATTAATAAGGGGCTTAACACAAATATGAGTAAATTCTAGAGGGCAAGACAACAATGTTGGTCTTTTGTTTTGATAGTGAAAAGAAATATTGTGTTGTGTAGTTAGAAGACTACCATCAGATACCCATTCAGGAGCTTTAATGATTATGATGGCGTCTGAAAATTTCTTATTTATCTTAAATCCTTGTACTAGTCCCAAGGTCATTTTTCTTCCAAAATTAGTTGCTTGATTCGGATATGAGCAAATAATTAGATGAACTTAACCATAGTCTAGGAGTAACTCTAAAGTTAGGATTAATTCCTCATTCTTAAAAGAAAGACTGATTGGCTTATAATACTACAAGTCAAGGCAAACCCGGTTGATTGTAAAATTCCTATTGCACTTACATAATATTTGCTTAATGCCTTGCTGGTAAAGAAGTGGATCTTTGACAGTTCTACAAAATTTAGAATCATCAAATTCCCTATCCTTGACCAGTTTTAAACTTGGGACTCGAAGATCAAGAGTGGTTGAGAGATAAATGAGAAGATCCTGGAGATATGCTGAAATAAAAACTTGTTTTTCTTCAGCTAAGGCCTTGGCCTTTTCATAGATTAGGAAACGGACATCCTGCTTAAGAGAATACATCATTTCTTTCTTTTGAAAATACATTCTTAATTTGAAGTTGTTCCACTCATCCTCACTCAACTTTACTTCATCCACCAGTGAGGTGGACTGCTTATTCTCACCATTTTTCAATGGGGAAAATGAGGTTTGCCTCTTAAGCATATGCTGCTAACCTTTGAGAAAGTCAACTAATTCTAGTTTCCTTTCCAAAGTCTTGCAAATCACAAAGACTTTTGAGATAAACAAATAAGGGGTTAGCATCATTAGATGATGGATGTGTGGGGAAAGAATCCTCCACAGAAGGTAGAGAACTCGAACTTGCTTTATCCCTGATAGGGGACATAAAATGCTTAGGGATTTCTAAGGGAATAGGATCTTTGGAGAAGCTGCAGGAACCCACAACTTCAAAATGTTCATAGTGTAACGACATGAATTTATCAGAAAGAATTGAATGGGATTTCTTAGAGTTTGGAGATTTCTTAATGGGCTTAAAAGGTTGTTTTCTTTTTTTTGGGGGCCATGATCTTGTGAATCCTGCAAAAATTCACGAGTTAAGAAATCAGGGATTGAGTTATTTTCTCATTTAATATACTCAATTTGAAAGCCAAAATTACTTAAAATAGCTTGCCATCTAGCAAAAATATGCTTAGAAGCTATATTCTTAACATCATTTTCTAAAACTGATTTTGCAAATTTGCAATCAACTCTTAATAAAAACTCTTAGTTCAAAAGATCATCTTGAAATTTTGAAATGCATAAAATGATGCTTAAAATCTCTTTTTTAATGGTTCTGTAGTTGAGTTGGGCATTATTCCAAGTACCTGAAGTATACCTAACAAACTTCTCTAGGTTACCATCTATTTGCTTAAGAATCCCACCATAACCTATGTCTGAGGCGTCAGTTTCAACAATCTTAAAGGCTTTTGGATTGGCAAAGGCTAAACATGGTAGGGTCTTGACTCTAGACTCTACTATTTTGACAATCTTGGTGTGTTCCTCATTCCAAGGTATTGGATTCTTCTTAAGTCTTTGTCTTAAAAGGGCACAAAGCTAGCTTAAATCCTTAATAAAGTCTGACACACAATTAAGGATTCCTAAGAAACGTTGCAATTGTTTCTTATCCTTAATCTCATCAGGAAACTTATCAGCAAACTTTATTGACCTTTGAATTGGGGTAATGGTTCCTTGGTAGATATGATGACCTAGGAATCTAATCTTAGTTTTAAATAGGTTAATCTTAGTGGCTGACAAGCTTAAACCATTGCTCTTAACAGTTTGAACAAACTTATTAGGATATTTCCAATGTTCCTCTAGAGAGATAGAGTAAACTAAAACATCATCAATGTAGACAATGATGAAATCAGAAAATTGGTTAAAGATTTCATTCATTATGTTTTGGAATTTTGAAGGGGCATTCTTAATACCAAAGGGCATTACGTTCCATTTATAATGTCCAAAGGATACCACAAAGGCAGTCTTATATCTATCTTTTTCTGCAATCTAGATTTGCCAAAATCCTGATTTCATATCAAACTTAGAAAAAACTTTAGACTTAACTAACCTTTGAAGGAGGTCTTTCTTATTTGGAATAGGTGATTCGTGCGGACCCAGTCGGGTCTTTTAATCAAAAACATTTATAAAACCTATGACCTCATACTGGCGTAGCAAAGCTACTATAGTATAGCGGCTCTAGGGTCGAACTCTGGGATGGGTTTTCACTCTACCAATGATAGACTCAAGATTAGAAATTGAATTTGATGATTTCCTTTGTCAAAAACTCAAAGTTTAAAAGAAAATAAAATTTGTTTTGAAAGTGGTTTTTGAAACTAAACTAACATAGAACTAAATAAAAATGGAAGAAAGAAAGTCTCCCGGAGCTAAGGGTTGCTAGGATCAAGTTCAGAATGCAAAGTGGAAAATTCCGGATTTTTCTCCTCGCATTGGGGATTTAACCTATAGTTATTTCCTGAACCGGTATAGGTTTAACAATGAAGATTTAATCCATAAAAAGTTCAATAGAAATGGTAGTCAAGGTCCATTTATGGTTTTAAACACTATGGGTCTTCACCTTGAGCCACTTTCCAATGGCTCGTACATGATAACTAATGGATTGATATGGATCTAGCAATAAGCATCCACAGAGACCTGAAGCTTACCATGTATTGGCCATTCAAAGTGATTCTAAGGGAGTTAAAGCAAAACTTTGGATTGGAAAGCCATTAATGAACTCCAACTACCGTATTTAAGGCACGGGAGTTCTCCACCTTTGCATCTGGACTTTTCACCTAGCTTCCTTCACTCCAAGAAACTAAAGGTTTAGCCTCTCATCCTCCGGGAAATCATCCTCAAAGGTTGTTTGGCTTCCAAGAAAAAGAAAATAGTAGAGAGAAGAGGAAAAACGAGAGAGCCCTGAATTTTTTCTCCCCGAGAGGAGTTTTTCTAAGTGTAAAATTTTTACATCCCTCATCCGAGAGGTGATTACCACCCCTCTTATAGTCTTTACAAAAGCCAAGCTTGTAATTGGCTAGTTACAAGGATAGGAAAGGAATTTCCATCAAAAAAATACAAAAGAAAAGATCTAAAATGGAGTCGGCAGAACAGGGGAAAATTTCGCACCACGCATGGGCTGTGTGAAGCTTGTGCGAAGCTTGTGCGAAATTCGCACAAGCCTGCTCTTGTGCGAAGCTGGTGCGAAGCTGGTGCGAAATTCGCACTCAGCTTGACACAGTTTTCTTCCGAAGGCCATATCTTCCTCATTTCAGCTCCAAATTGTACACGGTTTGAAATATTGCATTCTTGACTTCCAGAGCTTTCCAACGGTATATAGCATGCAGAAAATGGACTTCGGGAAGTGCTCCAAAAGTGTGAAGGAAGACTGCAGCTGCAGTCCTCTGTTTCAGCTTCACTCTGTTTTCCTCTTTGCTTGCTTTTCCTCTTTGCTTCTCTCCTTTACTTGGCTTGTCTTAATGATCCAAAAAGCTGTCAAAACACTAAAACTAGCCACAAATATGATTAGAAGTCATTGCTAGGTCCTTAACATGCCAATTGGAATAAAAATGGAGAACTACTACACAAAAGTGCTCAAAACATAATGACTTAAAGGTGTAAAAATGCACTTTTTGGGTAGTAATCAATAGGATACCTAATCCATCTTAATGCATCATTAAGAGGCTTGTAGTTGATGACTAGTCTAGGTGTTCATTTTTCTAATTCAACTTGTTTCTTGACATAGAAGGCTGAACAACTCCAAGGTATCTTGTTTGAAGAGTTCAAACCAGATCCAATACTTAATGTTTTTCTTTTCTTGTCTTAAGTATGTGTAGAATTCTTCTTGGTAGATGGTTCTAAGGACCTTAGGGACTATACTAAAGAACCGATCTCTTCTTTCCTTATTAGCTTCAGAATAGAAGTCTTTCCTTAAGAGAACCTTGTTGATATCAAAATCCTCATCATCTATGCTTACAGTGTTAATCATTTGAGAATACGTAGTAGACATACTAGGAGATTCATCTTGATGAGATCCTTGGGTAGATTCCTTTTCCTCCGTGTAAAAGGGTTTAGCTAAGTTGGTGCGACTTTTAACACCTATTAGCTTAATGTTCTTAGGGTTTGCTGAAGTGGATCCTTCTTCTATCCTTGTGGTTCTTATAGGAATAGATGAACTTGAAGCTCTAAAGGGTTCATAATCTGAAATTCTAGGGTTACTAGAATGACGAAAAGAGTTAGAGAAAATCAAATCTCCTCTTCCATAAGGATATTGAACAATCTATTCAATCCTTTTAGATCTTTGCTCTATGGCTGGAATAACATTAGAAAAATGACAAGTTTTAGAAAACTCAACCTCATTCCACATGATCCTTTTAAGGATTATGAAGGTTGACTTATTTAGGATATCAGAGTGGAAGAGAATAGTTTTACCCTTAAGACTGGTGCATAGTGCTCCAGATCCAATGCTTGTGGTCATACTCTTATAGACAAATCTTGTGATGATGGAAACTGGACTCTTTCCTTCCTTAAACTTGAATCCATGGAGGAGAACTGAATCTAAGATGTCGACATCTCTTAATCTAACCATGAAGTTAGTATAACACTGGAAGTAAACAGGACCATTATTCAATCTTGCTTGGATTGCTCCTATAATAGAATCTCGATAATCAAGATGTCTATTATCCCTTAAACACATGACAATAGAGGTGTTTAGACCTATTCTTGTTAAAGGCTTAGCTTCAACTTGAATCATACCAAAGTGTATGAAGTTGTAGTCTCGCTTATGCCTCTCTATGAATTTACTATCCAAGAGTCTTATCACTTGATCGTCTTATTCTAAGCTTATGGTTTGTTCAAGAGTCTTAATGGTGTAGTTTGTAAAGAACTTAAAGGTTCTTTTTTTATAATTTTATTGATTAGACACCTTGGGTAACTTCCAATCATCTAAATCATTTTGTATCTTAAGATAATTAATCTCTTCACTGTTTACAACAATATCTTGAGAATCTATGGATTTCCTAGACATGGTTTTGAAAATCAAACTCATTTTAAGGTCTTAATCTAGAGCCTAATAGCAAATTGACAAACCTAGTGAGTAATCACCCCAATCCTTTTACAACCCTAAAAACGCCTAACACCGGCTAACGGCGGGCTCAACTTGGCAAGGATCGCACTTAGGTAGACTGCTACTTTTCCTATGATAGATTAAAAACTCAAAACGAACCCCGACTTCCCTTCTCGTGGCTCGATACCATAGAGACCCAAGACGAGGTAATATGCAATGAAAACATAAACATTAAACATTATACATGAAACATGATATCCATAATAGCCTAGGCGAAATGAGTTCATATATTTGATAGTATGATTTTAGAAGCCAATCTAGGTACATGGATGTTTTATTAAATATAATAAATTTCATCCATAAGTTAAAATAGAATTTCAAGGTAAGAAAAACTATTTTGTTATAAATATGTACTAATAATTGTGAATGACCTCACAATTATTCATATAGATTTTTCTTATTCTTTGTAAAAAAAAAAAAAAGTGCGGGTTTGTCAGTGATTTTAGGAAACGTTTCTAGTCTTTTTAATACTTGAATGATAAAAAATTTTTAAGTGTTAAAAAGATTAAAAATGCTTTCTAGAATCACTACCAAACGGACTCAAAATATTGTACTAAATTCTAATTTTTCTAGCTCTTATAAATAGGAGACCTGGATCAATGAAAATCACACCCTAGAGTTCTCTCATAACTCAATTTTTTTTTTCTATTTCTTTTTGTTGTTAATATTATTATTTTTTGACACATTATCAGCACGAAGAGTCTTTGCAAAATAAAATCCCTATAAGCCCTTAGAGAAAAATGTTTGTGGAAGATTGAAACATTCTTTTGAGTAAAAGGCATGTGATAAAATTACACTTTTATTTTTATTTTCTATTTTATTTATTTTATCTAAATACAAAAAAATGTGTAAATAATATTTAGAAAATATATTTTTCTACTAAAAAATTGTAACTAGAAGTTATGAAAAATAATTTGTGTATTATTATAACCTAAAACTATATAAAATAATTCATTTGCATATTCTTATAACCTGAAACTATATGGAAATTTTTTTATATGTTCTTATTGCTTGAAATAAAAATTTTCTAAAGTACTAGCATAGCAAAAAGTTCCATGAAAGAAAATATATATTTCTTATAAACTATATTTTTTAATAAAACATTAGAACTTAAATTTTAAATAAAATTTTATTTCAAAATATTGAAAGTGGTATTTAATTTTTTTTATTGACTTTCAAATTGAAATCACAAAATGATTTGATGTTTTGTAAAATAAAAGTAATTTTAATTTTTTTTCAATAAATGAATACAAATATTTTAAATAAATTTAAGATGATTTTAGTAGAAATTTTGATAATAGGAGAAATAGTTGTAATAGATAAGCATGAAATGTAGGACATGCCAAGATACAAACCAAAATTTCTAGAGAGTAATGATAAAATATAGCAATTTTTTAATCAAAATAAAATACAAAATACCTCAACAACACTCTTTCTCACCATCCTAATATATCACGCATCTAAAGATCCATTTCTAGAGGAGGGAAAGAACAAGAACAAAGCATTCAAGCTCTGAGGAGTCCTCATAATTTCCTAATAATGAAGGTGTTCAAGGATTTTTTACGTTCTCAAAATATTATGTCCTTTTTAAGACCAAAATTTTATTCTTATGATCAAAAAGAGATTCGAATAATATATCCCTAGATCATCTAAACCCAAGATAAATGAAACATTAAATCTTGGAGAAGATATCAGATAATTACTAAAACAACTGGAAACACATGAAACATTCTTAGGATTATGGTTTGTAGAATATTAACAAGTAATTTCAAGAATTTTGAACTCATGGGACATGAAGAACTGTTCATAGATTTATGAAGAGAAACAAGATAATTTAATGTATAAAATAATCAAAAGATTTTGAAGCTTACAATGAATAAATCACTTATATTATTTGAAAACTTCAATTTCAAGTTCCCACTGAGAGAAATCTTGATGGAGCAGTTTGAAAGAGAAAATCCACATTACTTTTTGTTATTGATCTTTTAGGTTTATATATAGATAAAGTTGCTAACAGTTCCTAGCAACTTATGGTAACAGTTTCTTCTACTAGCAACTTTTCAGTTTGAGACTTCTCAACCGTCTAACCATCTTGGAGCTTAACTGGTGCATATCTGTTGCTGTGTTTCTTTATGGTTATCATCCCCCTGCAAGTGCACAGGTCTGGGAACAGCAGAGAGCTTGGAATGAAACATGAAGAACTGGGCACTTGGAATATGCTTTGTGAAGATGTCTGCTACTTGCTCAGAGGATGGAATGTATTGAAGTACTTCATCTCAGATGAAATGAAGATCAAGTTCAATATGCTTGGTACATGCATGGAAGACAGGATTTGCTGCAAGGGCTGTGGCATTCTTGTTGTCACACCAAACTAGTGGAGGTTGAGTTTGAGCGATACACAACTCTTTTAAAAGAGACCGAACCCAGACAATTTCAGCTGTTAAGGATGCGAGGCTTTTGTATTCTGACTCTGCACTACTTCGAGAAACAATCCTTTGCTTGGAAGATGACCAGGAGATTAAGTAAGGTCCATGGAAAAGACAATATCCGCTGGTGCTCTTCCTGTCATCCCGGCAAGATGCCCGATCGACATCTGTGTATCCTTAAAGAGCAAGTGAGGAGGATGAGTGTAATAAGAGGCCATGTGCCGAAGTGCCCTTGAGATTCCGAAGTATCCTTTTAACAGCTAACCAATGGGTTGAGGTCGGATGAGCCATAAATTGGCAAGCTTTATTGACGGCAAAAGATATATCTGGTATAGTAATATTAACATACTGCAATGCTCCTACTATACTTCGGTAGAGAGATGGATCAGGTAGTGGTTCACCATCAGAGGAGGAAAATGGTTTTCCTAACGCACCAGGCGTGTAGTAGCCTTGGCTTGGGTCATGGCTGTTCTTGTTAACAAGTCATGAATGTATTTTTGTTGACTGAGGTGCAGATAGGTGGAGCTCTGTTGAACTTTAATTCTGAGAAAATAGCTGATAGGACCACTGTCTCGGAGAACAAAAATTGAGCTGAGATGGGAGATGAAGGAACGAACTTGATAAGTAGAGCTCCCAGTGACCAGTATATCATCAACATAGATAAGTATAATGAGCATATCTGTTGCTGTGTGACAAAAGAAGAGTGAATTATTATCTTCCCGAGAGCATTGAAATCCCCAAGTAAAGTATTGCTAAGCTTGTGGAACCAAGCTCTAGGAGCTTGTTTGAGTCCATAAATTGCTTTGTGGAGGCAATAAACATGTTTGGGATGCTGTGGATGTATATATCCAGGTGGTTGATGCATAAAGATCTGCTCCTGAAGTTCACCATTCAGAAATGCGTTCTGAATGTCTAATTGCCGAATGATCCATTGAGAGGTAAGGGCAATGGTGAGTACAATACGTATAGTGGATGGTTTTACTACTGGACTAAATGTCTCAAAATAGTCTATACCCTGAGTTTGATTGTATCCTTTGGCAACAAGTCTTTCTTTGTAGCGGTCTATGCTGCCATCGGTTTTATGCTTTAATTTGAATACCTGTTTGCATCCAATAACGTTGGCATGAGGTGGAAGTTGAGCTAGTGTCCACGTAATATTTTTCAGTAGAGCATGGTATTCTGTATCCATGGCTGATTTCCAGTTGGCATCCTTGACAGCTTGTTTGTAGGTATGAGGTTCAGTAGCAGACGGGGAAAAAAAAATTTTGGTTTGATAACACCGGCTTTGGACCGAGTAGTCATAGGGTGAGTGTTTTGCACAGGGGCTAGAGTTAAGGATTCTTGGTTGGATGAATCAGCAAAAGGTACTTGAATTATAGAAGGAATTGATGAAGTAGAGGAGGTTTGAGATGAAGAAGGTATGGAATCTATGCTGAGTGAGGAATTAGGAGATAAATGGGGAAGAAAATTTGAATTATAAAATATAGAAGGAAAGGCTGGTGTTTCAGGTTAAGGTGACATAGGAGTGTTTAGTTGTGTTGAAGCTGTAGAAAATGGGAATGTGAGTTCATCAAAGACAACATGTCTGGTGATATATACTCGACCGAAATTAGGGTGGAGACAAATATATCCTTTATGCAACCTACTGTAGCCAATGAAAACACATTGAGTGGAGCGGGGAATTAGTTTGAAAAGGTGAACTTTGAGCAAGAACTGGTGTGGGCGTAGAGTTGATCAGGGTTACTGTAGTCTGAAACGCATAGGACCAGAACTTGAGGGGCATTGAAGCTGTGGTTAACAAAGTTAGACCGGTTTTGACTATATGCTTGAGTTGCGCTTATCTCATCCATTTTGCTCTGGCGTATAAGGACAAGAAAGTCTTTGTTGGATGCCATGTTGAGCAAGAAATGCAATAAGGGCTTTGAACTCCCCTCCATTGTCAGATTGCAAGTGTTTTATGGGCAAATTAAACTGTTTTTCAACCAAGGCTTTAAATTGGATGAAAATAGGAAGGACTTGATCTTTAGTATGTACCTCATAAATCCAAGAGTATCTGGAGAAGTCATCAAGGAGTAGAAAGTATCAATTTTTCTTACAATTATGTTTTCAATCATTTTTTTTCAATGGCATAATTTTTGCATAGGATGAAAATTGTTTTTCATCTATAATTATTTGTTCGATTATAGGGATTTTTCTATTTTTGCAAGTGGTGACTCTTACGTTTGGATTAAAGATAGAGATATTAATATTTGCACAAGGTATTTAGCACTTAGAAATGATTCAAACATGGTTGAATACTCTAGTGGCCCATCTATTAGTGTGAGAAAATAATCTCAATTTCAACTAGAAAATAAGTAGAAATAAAGTTTCGTCACTCACAAATGTCCAATTACAAAAATACATTATGGGGCATTCAAAATAATCTTTACTCTTTAAAATCATTTTATAGATCAATTAAATTGGATATGATCATTAAAAAAAAAAGGAACAATTAAGTCATGTCAACCTACCTAGATTTCTTTGAAAGATTGGGAAATTTAAGATAATAATAATAATAATATGAAGAGTGTATTTGCCTTCCAAGATTAAAAACTTAGACATTTGAACTTTTTAATTAATTATCTTCATAAGTTCATGATCTTAAAACCTAGAAAAGATAAGTTCCCCTTAAAGTCAAGAACTAAACTCAACAAAGAAAATAAAAAACATGCTAATAAAGATATCCTTGTTGTAAAATAAAAGAATTGGAATGCGGACAAAAAATAGAACATCATTTCATTATCAGATCTCTTCCTTCTAAGGGAGACAGAAAGAGATTTACATCAACATGGATGATCATCCACAAATTCTCACAATTTGATAAATTCTCATATTCCATAAAACTCTCTTGGATGAAAATAAAAATATGTCTTATTAAAACCTTATTAGGAAAAACCCAATAGGAGAAAACCTAATAAAAAAAATACAATATTCTTTAAATGATTTGACCACTACAACCTTACTAGTAAAACCTAGTGGGAGAAAACCAAGATGAAGGAAAAAAGAATATATTATATCTATATTAGTATATTCTCCTCATGTAAACATAATTAAGCTTTCTTCAACGCTTCAATTATAGATCCCCTAATCATTCCTCTTAGGACATGGAGTTTTGTTTTTATATTGGCAATTTTGATCCTTTGAATATTTGGTCATAGACGTCTTTTTAGATAGTGGCTTGCTCTCCATTGAATATCAAGAGTTGTTGTTTGTTCAATCAGGAAGTCACAGGTAAGTTTAAAGAGGTTTGGCTTGTGGCAAATTAGGCTATATTGAGGTATTAAGAGGATCAATTTTTTTTTAGCTTAAATGGTTTTTAAAGTTGACTTTTGAAATAGAGTAGGACCGCTTAAGCATCTTGAGCACTCAAGCGGTGGGCAAGTTAGCTCGAGCGGTCAAGCAGTTTTTGCCAAGATTTTTCATGCAAATTTGATTAGAACTCTTCTAAAACTAAGACTCTTCAGGCTTTTTCTTATAAATACCTCCCTAATAATCCCTAAGGTTAAAGATTGGAGATAGATCATTGAGAGACCTTATTTTATATAGAGAAGGTCTCCTTGAGAGAAAGCCTAAAGTGCCACACCATTCATATTTTCTTATTCAAGGATTAGTTTTTTTAATCTTAGGTTGAAGACCTTCATCCCTTTGGCAAGGCAAAAGTGAACCACTAGAGCAATTGAAGGTTGCTAAGTCGCGAACGTGAATCAAGTTATAATACTATAGAGTAAGTCTTTAGGGTAAAGCGATTAGGTAAATATGTGTAACTTGGTTTCACATAGTAGATTTACATCAGTAGGTCTTAGACCTCATGGTTTTTTATCTCCACGGTTAGTGTAGGGTTTTCTGTGTAAAAATCTTGAATCTCATTGTTTATATCTTTTATGTTTGACATTGTACTTGAATTACCTAAAATTAATAGAAAAGATTATCCCTAGCATCTTACTAGGTAAAAGAATTGGGTCTAACATATAAATCTTTATTGATAATTTTAAATCACCATTCACAGACTTTCAGTTTTTCAATTCCTTGCAATGTTATATCTTAAATTTTTTTAATGTAGCTCATAGTAGCACTTTCATGAATAGATTTGCTATATTATCAAATGATTGAATCTATTGAACATCAATTTCACCATTCTTTTACCATGTCAAAGGCATAAGAAACAGAAACCATGCAATAAGAATCATTTGAAAACAAAAGAGAGAAACTGTTGATATGATTATACTAACAAGTACACTTACCTACAATCCATGTTATTCATTAATAAATATGTTCTATTACATACAAATATTTCTATGTTTGGCAAAAATGGATGGATGTTGGCTAAACCTTGGATTGGCTTTAATGCTGGCATTGCAATTTAGAAGCAAACCCATCATTGCTTTTTTTGCCATTTCATTTCAATCAGGGACAAAGACATGACGAAAATAAGTTTTGTAATTTTGAAATTAAGAAGAAAAGAAATGAGACCAACAGTGAGACCAAAGGAGCCAGTATTCAACCAAAAAGATCTTAATCAAAATTATAATTAACTGTACTTAGACTCTGAGAGAGCTTTGACACAACATTGTAAACGCATTATTCTCTTTTTTTATTGCATTACATGTAAACAAAAATATTAAAATCTAATCTTAAGCAGATGGGAGTGGAGAGATAGTCTCTGCGAGTCTCCAAAGCTCGTCAGATCTTGTACGAAATAAGGTTGCATTGTCACTGAACTCAGGTCTCGAGATTACAGCATTGGTAATTGCACTGTGGCATTTATATCCCATCTGCACGAGGTGTTGGAGACTAGTAGTAGGGATCTCATTTTTTTCGCCTATGAATATCCTAGCAAAGAACAATGGCCCGGATTCTTTACCCAGCTTGTCGAGGCATTGAAACAAATAATGGCGTAATGCTGGTGGAATAATGCCAGGGTCACTGCTGGAAGAAGGTTCTGATGCGAGGCTAAAGTCTTGTTCATTGGCTTGGAATGCCAGTGCTGGTGATGACAGGAAAGCCCCACTAGCTAAGAGAAAGAATGCGATGATAGAGACCTTGCAGAAACTGGCCATGATCTATGTTTGTGAATAGTAAATATGTCTAGAGTTGTGGGAAAATATATCTTTTTGATGGAGGTAATTAGATGGGGTGAAAAGATTCGTATATATATGTATGCCTGGTGGGAAAAGTGGTGGAAATAGTTTCGGTTTCATTTGCTGATTTCATTCTCTTGTAATAAATTAAGTTTAATGCTAATAAATGGAGTGGGTTTCTTTTTCTTCATTAATTTGGTACATAAATTAATATCAAACTAATTAAATTGTGAGTTAGAACATTCTTTTTACACTGATAACTAACTAACCTTTCCCTTTTCCCTCCCATATTCATCACATCCTCTATTGAAAATCAACTCTTGTAATCTCTCTCTGGAATCAAAAGCTGTTTTTTAAGCTTTTTCTTTAGTTACTACAATAAAACCTCAATAAATGAATGTTCAATAAATTAACAACTTCCCATTAAGTAATAAAATTTTATTCTCCCAACTCAAGCCAATGTACTAAATTAATAACCTCACAAAATGCATAAGATAGTAATATTATTAGAAATCCTTAAGACCCCAAAGAAATATAAAATTAATAATTGATGAAGTACACATAGACACATAGACACACACATATATAAAACAAAATTTCATAGCAAATAGAACTTCATATATAGCATTGAGTAACGTTTTATAAATTCACTTCTTCTCGGAATCGTCATATATTTGAAACCCCTTTATCTTTTAGGGCATTAACATATATAGTATTGAATAACTTTTTGTAATTTTTATTTTTCTCAATTCGCTTTTCTCGGAATCATCATATACTTGAAACATCTTTATCTTTTACACATTAAGGTTTGACCACATTTTAAAAAATTTTTTTTTTTCTCAATTCACTTCTTCTTGGAACTATCATATACTTGAAACCTCTATATCTTTTAGGGCATTAAGGTTTGACACCATGTCTTCTTTTTTTTTTTCAAATGTTCTTTTATCTTTTACAATTAATAACTATCTTTTATTTTCTAGAGTCTTTTTGCCTTCAACGTATTAACTTTCTACCCCATAGATTAAATGCTTTATAGTCGAAAAATAACATTCTTTATAAATTAATAAATATTCATTTATCGATAAATTAATAAATTATTTATTTTTCAATAAATCAATAGCCTTGCTAAGTTCATAAATTTTCTTATTCCTAAGAATATTATTTTATAGAGATTTTATTGTAATGTAATAACTTTGTAGTGAAGTTGCAAAAATGTCACCTTCTAAGAATCCATTCAAAATTAATCACCTAGTTGATATTCATCGAGAGTTTATCCTAGCAGGTAATTGAACTTCGCCAAAACTTGCATTAGAGTGAATACTTGGATCGATAATTTAGGCTATGTTTGGTTGTCAGAAAGTTTGAAAGGAAATGCAAGTGAAAGAAAATAGAGAGAAAAAGTAGAAGGAAAGAAAAACAGAAAGAAAAAAAAAAAAAAAATTTAAAATCAATAAATTATTTTTATATATTACTTCAAAAAAATTAACTTATTTAAACTCTTTGATATAAAGATCAAATAATTTAAAAATATATAAATTTCTTAATAATTTTAATTATATTTGGCTTTCTTTCATATTTTTCACATTAAAACCAAACATGAGAAAATCATTTTCTTTAACATTTTTTTCTTTCCCTAGTACTTTTCGGGAACCAAACATAGCCCTAGTAACAATTTGGATGGAGAGACTTGTTATTCTTGAATTATCACAAATGTATGGTCAAATAATTATGTATAATAAAGAAATGAGAAGGTAAGTAAATATTGTATCTTACAAATAGTTGATCGAGGCTAGAGTTTGACTCTATGTCATTAAGATGAATTTGCCCCGCACTGGTGCTTACGGTTTGTTGACAATCGTCTCTCAGGATACAACGATCACTTTCTTGTGATAGTAGCACTCCAAATCACAAGAAACAACGAATCACTTGATGACTTGAACTCTCTTGAATACCAAGCACTTGGAAGAAAGGAGAAGAAGTGGAGAGAATTGATGATGGAATGAATAATAAATGCCATGGGGGGGGGGGGGGGGGGGGGGGGCGCGGGGTGGGGGGGGGGGGGCTATTTATAGGTTTTCTGGTGACTCTTAGAAGAGATGTGTCTTAAATACTTGACATATCCTTTGACACAAGTTGTGTCCATTGGGAGAGTTGTGTCTAATTGAAACACTATGTCTTAATTTCCATTCACCTATAAATATCCCAACAATCCCCCACATGAATGGAAATTGACTTTGAACCTTGTGGCTTTGAACAATCAAGAGAGTACAAAATTGGAAAGTGATTGCATCAGGATAGGTAGTTTGTGGCTTTGAATCCTTAGTGAAATACTATCGGATTTACTAGCTAATCAGTGAATGTGATGTCTTGAACTGTTCAGCTATTAATGTAAATCAAGACAATAGTATTCACACAATTCCTTTCCAGATCACCATTGATTCTCACGGTTGTGTTCATTTTGGCCTTGAACAATTCCCGATTTCATGAGTGCTTTAGAGAATTTCAGCCCTAAAAATTCTCATAGAAATGACGCCATTTCACACTCACATAGGTGATTCCTATAGCGAGTATTCTACCATACTCCACTTGAACTCTTTCAAATTATTAGACTCATTAAAAGCATAGCTTATCCTAAACACATCTTGTATAGCACTAGTTCACCATAGGTTTGGGTAGGAATTTATTTTTCCCTACTGTTCTTCACATAGTATTCCATAATTTAGTTCTCCTCATTGAACCTAGATCTTAGGATCTCTAGTCAGCTAGGTTGGGTTTCCATTATGAAACTCTTTAGTGATAGGCCTTAATCTCATTCCCCTCGATGAGCAGTTTACTTGATCTCTAGACAATCCTTTAGTTAGTGGATCCGCTAGGTTGTCCTTTGGCTTAACATAATCAATGGAAATAATTCCATTTGCAAGTAACTACCTTAAAGTATTATGTCTGCGACGGATGTGTCGAGACTTACCATTGTACATGCTACTTTGTGTCCTTCCAATCGCTAATTGGCTATCACAATGTATACATATTGCAGGCACTGGTTTTGGCCAGCATGGAATGTCTTCTAGAAAATTATGAAGCCATTTTGCTTCTTCCATCGTTGATCTTGCAATACATGTTTGTTTAGATGACTTCCATGATATCGCAACGCCACCAATTGTGAATACATATCCACTTGTGGACTTTGAGTCATTCGTATCAGATATCCAATTTGCATCACTATATCCTTCTAGTACGGCTGGATACCTTAAATAATGAAGTCCATAGTTTAGGGTGTATCTTAGATATCTAAGAACCCTAACCAATGCCGTCCAATGGTTTTTTCCTGGATTATTAGTGAACCTACTTAGTTTATTAACTGCGTAGGCTATGTCTGGACACTTGTAGTTCATGACATACATTAAACTACCAATGATACGAGAATATTCCAACTGGTCAATTGCTAGACCATTATTTTTAGCTAAATGTAGATTTAAATCTACTGGTGTCTTAATTGGACTATCATCATATTGGTTAAACCATTTAAGAATTTTCTCAATGTAATGACATTGAGATAATATTGGTCCACTAGATGTCTTGGCTATTTTTATACCTAAGATCACGTCTGTGACACCCATGTCTTTCATATCAAAATAACTGGTCAACATTTTCTTGGTAGCTTTAATGACATCATTATTGCTACCAATAATTAATATATCATCCACGTTCAGGCACACAATGACATACTCACTTTTTGTGTTCTTTGTATATACACATTTATCATATTCATTAATTTTAAAATCATTTGACAACATTACTTTGTCGAATTTCTCATGCCATTGTTTTGGTGCTTGTTTTAGCCTATAAAGGGACTTTATCAGCTTACACACCTTCTTTTCTTGTCTAGGAGCAACAAACCCTTCAGGTTGTTCCATATATATATTTCTTCTTCTAATTCGCCATTTAAAAAGGTTGTTTTAACATCCTTTTGATGAATTTCCAAATTATGCAATGCTGCGATTGCAATTAACACTCTAATAGATGTTATTCTTGTAACTAGTGAATAGGTATCAAAGAAATCAAGGCCTTCTTTTTGTTTAAATCCTTTGGCTACCAATCTAGCCTTGTAGTTATCTATTGTTCCATCAGGCTTCATATTTTTCTTGAAGATCCATTTACAACCCAAAGGTTTATTTCTTGGTGGTAAATCCACTAATTTCCATGTGTGGTTATGCATGATGGTTCAATTTCACTATTGATAGCCTCTTTCCAAAATGAGGCTTTTGGTGTTGACATTGCTTCTTTGAATGTCTTGGGTTCGTTATCTAACATGTAAGTTAGATAATCCGAGCCAAAAGACTTTGTCTTCTTGGCTCTCTTATTGCATCTTGGTTCTTCCTCATTTGCAGTATCATAAGTTCTCTTATTTGAACTTACTTCTTGCTTTTCTTTACAAGGAAAAATATTCTCAAAAAATGACGCATTCCTAGACTTAATAATTGTATCTTCATGTATATCAGGAATGCCAGACTTATGTACAAGAAAACGATATGCACTACTATTGTTTGCATATCCAATAAATAAACAATCAATAGTTTTAGGCCCAATCTTAACTTGTTTAGGTTTTGGCACTCTTACTTTAGCCAAACACCCCCACACTTTCAAATATTTGTAAGAGGGTTTGTGACCCTTCCATAACTCATATGAAGTTACATCCTTATTCTTGCGTGGTATCTTGTTAAAAATGTGGTTTGCAGAAAGAATTGCTTCTTCCCATAAGTTTTGGGGTAGACTCGAACTTATCAACATAGCATTCATCATTTCCTTTAATGTACGATTCTTGCGCTCAGCAACACCATTCAATTGAGGTGAATAAGGAGTAGTAGTTTGGTGGATTATTCCATGTTTTGAACAAAATTCTCCAAAAGGAGCTTCAACTTTCCACCTCTATCACTTCTTATTGCCTTCATCTTTTTGCTAAGTTGATTTTCAACCTCATTCTTGTAGTGTTTAAACACATCTAAGGCCTAATCTTTGCTTCTTAGCAAATACACATAACAGTATCTTGTACAATCATCTATAAAGGTAATAAAATACCTTTTCCCTCATCTTGGTACAAACTTTAAGTCACAGATGTCACTATGAATTAAATCCAGAGGTTCTGTGTTCCTTACAATTGAATGAAATGGTGGCTTAGCCATCTTGGCTTCCACACACACTTCACATTTATGTTTAAAATCAATGCTAAAAGAAGGCAATGAATTCATGTTAATCAACATTTTTAAAGTTTTATTGTTAACATGTCCTAACCTATCATGCCACAAAGTAAAAGACTCAATCAAGTAAATAGAAGTACTTGCTTTATTATTATTGAAATCATGCTTAACAGTCATTACATTTATCTTAAACAGGCCATTGGTCATATACCCCTTGCTCACATACATCATATTTTTCATGAATACAAATTTTTCAGACTCGAAAACTAACTTGAACCCATTTTTGCTAAGCATAGAACTGAAAACAAGATTCTTGCGAATATCAGGCACATGTAGCACATCTGTAAGAACAAGTTCTTTTCCAGAAGTCATCTTTAGCACCACTTTTCCAATTCCCACAACCCTAGATGGGGTAGAATTTCCCATGATCAAATTTCTACCATTGATTGGTACATATGTAGAGAACATGTTTCTTTCTCCACAAACATGACAGGTGGCACCTGTGTCAACCCACCATTCGTTTGGGTTATCTACCATTTTGGCTTCAAACAGTACCAATGTAGAAAGCATGTTTGCCAACTCCTCTTCCTTAGTCACATGTGTTTTATTTTCCTTACTTTGTCATTTCAAGTGACAATCCTTGGCCCTATGGCCTTGCTTATTGCAAATATAACACTTCCCAACAAACTTCTTGTATTTATTCTTTTCTTGACTTGGACCTTCACCAAAGTGCTTTCTTTTTTTATTAGCCTTTGGTTCCACCAAGTTTGCCTTGGACTCCATGGGATGTTTTCCCACTTTCTTCTTAGAGACAAGATTATCTTCCTCAATTTTTAGTCTCACAATCAAGTCCTCAAGCCCCATTTCCTTGAGCTTATGTTTTAGATAATTCTTGAAGTCATTCCAAGATGGTGGTAACTTTTCACTTGGCTTGTCACTGTCTTGGAGTCAACCCTTTTGTAATCTAGAAATATGCCAACTATGAATTTTTTCATGCCAGCATCTTCAGTCTTGTATTTCTTCTCCAAAGACTTCCACAGCTCCTTGGTTGTCTTCACTTGACTATACACATTATACATCGTGTTGTCAAGTCCATTGAGGATGTAATTTTTGCATAGAAAATCTGAATGTTTCCATGCTTCAACTGCTTATTAGTCTCTCCCTCCTTTAAGGTAGGTGCATCTTCATGCAACACTTTAGCCAAGTTAAGTGTTGTGAGATAAAACAACATCTTTTGTTGCCACCGCTTGGAGTCCAACCCAGTGAATTTCTCTGGTTTCTCACCATGGGTAGTAGTAGGTGTAACAACAGGGGTATCAATAATATTTGTAAAGGCCATGTTATTAACTGTATTAAAAACATAGATATAAGCAAAAGATTAAAAAGAAATTCGCCTTAAGATTGTTATTCTTGAATTATCACAGATGTATGGTCAAATAATTATGTATAATAAATAAACAAGAAGGTAATTAAATATTGTATTTTACAAACAATTGATCGAGGCTAAAGTTTGACTCTATGTCCTTAAGACGAATTTGCCCCGCACTGGTGCTTATGGTTTGTTGACAATCGTCTCCTAGGATACAACGATCACTTTTTTGTGATAGTAGCACTCCAAATCACAAGAAACAACGAATCACTTGATGACTTGAACTCTCTTGAATACCAAGCACTTGGAAGAAAGGAGAAGAAGTGGAGATAATTGATGATGGAATGAATAATAAATGCCATAGGGGGGGGGGGGGGGACTATTTATAGGTTTTCTAGTGACTCTTAGAAGAGATGTGTCTTAAATACTTGACATATCCTTTGACACAAGTTGTGTCCATTAGGAAGAGTTGTGTCTAATTGAAACAGTATGTCTTAATTTCCATTCACCTATAAATATCCCAATAGGACTAAGAGAAGAGTGAAATAATGAATGTTAGCACCTTATAAGGTATGTTAAATCCCTTTTACAAGGAAAAAGAAGAGACAAAAATGAGAAAGTCGGTCATCTTAGATCATAGATCCTTGTTCCAAAAGAGCCATTTTATTTGTAATCATCTTTTCAAGGGGTTATTTGTTGCTCGGTTTAGTTGTCACTATAGGCTAACGATGATTTGCCTTGTCCATTATCTACTCTTAAGTATGGCTATCATTTTTATTCAATGACATTGATAGGCTTGTTTCTCATGTTGATACGTAAGACCAAGTTTTCAAAAAAAAAAAATCCTTAAAAGATCATTTTTTCCGAACTTTTCTAAATTTTGAGATCTTCAAGAATTTATATTATTTTAATTTGAGGAAATTCTCTTAATTTTAAAATTCTTTATAAAAAGACATATTTCTTATGAAACAACTATTTCAATTTAGGAAAATTAATAATTTTGAAATTCTTATGATAGAGAATTTAATTTTAAGAAAATTACCAAAATCAATTTAATTCTCTTATTTCAAAGTACTAAGTGGGAGAGGGTCCTTGGTAAGCTCAAAGCCTCCAAGATCACGCCTATCTTATGTTAGGTCCATCCCTATACTAAAGATGGATTAGCCCACGGAATCAAGGGATACGAACTTTCTTTTTATAGACTTGATTATATATGTTAATACGAGGGGTAGTAAATCCTAAAGACGAAACTCCTCACTTAGGAACTTTGATGTTAAGGATCTTAGTTATACACTTAACTTAAATATGAAGTGGTAGAATCACCTAAAGTAGTCCTGCTTGTATACTCTAAGGGCTAAATTATGAAAGGTATGTTTGTCATTACCTTAGAATAACTTTCCATGTTTAAGGCAAGGTGATTAATTAGAGAGGATCTCTACCTAGTAATGTAAATCATGACATACCTAAAATAGGATTGATCCCTATGATACTAGAATACCTTATATGGATATATGTAGTAATTTGCGAGTAGTACATTTTACTAAACTTACCAACTTGCTTTGAATGCTCAGACTTTAATTAATGATGGGTTGTTTTATTTGTTATAGGAGCCACCTCTTACAATCAATCACCCTTATTCTTGCTACTAATAAACTAACTAGACCAAGTTATGTTTACTAAAAAAGAAACTTGGATACAATGCTCACAACAGAAATGCTTATAAATTAATGTCCATGGTATTTAAATTAATCAAACTAATTAACTTGTGATTTTGACATTCATTTCAAACTAATGACAAATTAAACTTTAATTCTTTCCCATGCATATTGATCACATCTTCTATTGAAAATCTAACTCCCATTAATTGCCAACAAAAACATCAACCCTTTAATATTAATTATAAACAAGAGAAATAAAATAAGGTCTAAAAATACTAGAAAAGGAACATAGAATAGATACAAGAGATTTTTCATTTTTATCCTATTATTAAATTAATCTACTCATATAATTACAAGAAATTTTACTTTTCTTGAATGATATACATTGTTGGAATAAACATTCACCAATAGATAATCCTGATGCATGGTAGTCAGGGAAAAGTGTGTTGGTAAAAGTCTATCCATGAGAATTTTCCGTCATTAATAAAAAAAATTTAGTGACAGACTATCCAATGGATTTGGACCGTCGTTGTTACCAACATATTAAGTTCGATGGGAAATATAAATATTAAAAGATTTTAAGTTGACATGAAATCTTGATTTCATTACATTCACATAGAACACCTTGCTAGTTTTTTATATTGACTTAGTTGTTGTCTCAAGTTTTAAAGGAAGTATCTATGTCATCAGACCAACTTTGTTATTTGCAATATAAAAAGTATATATAAGATTCATAAATGTAAATATCTTATACTTATGCATTTATATTATAAATTTTATCTATATATAGATACATATTATAAATTATGCATGAGTTATATATATATATATATATATATATATATATATATAATAAATTAATTAAAATAAAATTATTATAAATTATTGAATTTTAATTCTTGTGTATTTTGTATAATAATTAAATATAAAATAAATATAAAATTATCAATATTTTAAAATAAAAAATAATCATACTTGTATCATCATTTTTTAGGTATCTAATCAATGGATGTAATGGCACTACGAGTTCAAGTTCAAAATTTATGAAACTTTTCTAGCTCATATCCCTTGTCCTGTACGTAAGTTCGGTTTTTTTTTTCTTGGGCAAGTGTATGAGGTAGTAGAAAAGATTAACGACTTTATGAACATCAATTAAGATGTCTAAATATACATCCTGCCATCAGTAGCTGAATGTGGGAATATCAAAACTCAGAATCCAGGATACTTTCATTCCCTACATTGAATTAAATTTAAAGTTAATAAATGGAATAATAAGTTTCTTTGTCATCATTAATGTACGGGGTATATAAATTAATCAAACTAATTAACTTTTCAGCATTATCCTTTTATCCTTTTATCCTTTTATTAAATAAATGAATTAATATATTATTGCCTGGAATTTTTATCAGCATAAAAACATATGAAGCATACACAATACATCAAACATGATATGCATAAGAGCCCTGGTGGAATGAGTTCATTACTTTGTTGCTCACCATGTTTAACAATGAATCACAAGCTAAGCTAGTTGACCAAGGCCAAACTTAAAATGTATATACATATAAGAAAACTTCATCCATAAGTTAAAATAGAATTCCTGGATAAGAAAAAGTACTTATACTTTTCAAGTTAAATTCTTTCTTTTAATTCAATTTCTAATTGGGCTTTTCTAATTACTCAAACACATAATAAAACTGCAATGGAGTTCAAGGAAATGCTTTTTACTTCAAAATATTATTCTTCATTTAATATATTTATTATTCTTGAAATTTTTATTTTTATTTATTTTTGAATAAGGAGTTTTTTTAAAGCTTTTTCCTTCAGCTTCCATTCAAAGAGATGAATTTTAATTGTCTTAGGGTACTTGACCCTTAATAGCCTAATTCAAAGTCCTAGAAAAAGAAAATAAGGCTTTAAAAGATGAGAAATGATACAAAGATAGATACAAGAGATTTTTCATTTTTGTCTTTTTTATTAAATAAATCAATTAATATATTATTGCTCAGAATTTTTGTCAGCATAAAAGCAAACTAAAGCATTAAACATTATCCATCAAACATGATATGCATAATAGCCTAGGCGAAATGAGTTCATATATTTGATAGTATGATTTTAGAAGCCAATCTAGGTACATGGATGTTTTATTAAATATAATAAAATTTCATCCGTAAGTTAAAATAGAATTTCAAGGTAAGAAAAATTGTAACGCCCAAGTTTTCTTTTTAAAGGGTAATTTAGGAAATTCTTAATAATGATATTAACTTAATTAATTAATTAATTAATTTAATAAAATGGAAGAGGGGTGAAAAGGTAATTTTACGAATAATACCCTAGGTATAAATAGAAAATTCTCTTCTTCTTGTTCTTTTTTTTGAATCGTATTCCTGTTCGCAGAAAGTTTTCAGAGAACGTGAAGTTGAGGTCAGATTTCAAGGTTTGAAGAACAAACCTCTATAGGTAAGATTCTAACCCCTAGATTATTATTTTAGATTCATTAGTTAATTTCAAGCACATTAGATATATTTTTTTTGGAAAACCCCAAATCTAGATTAGGGTTAGATTTTTTTTTTTAATTCGTTTTAATATCAAATAGTAAAAATTTAAGATTTTGATTTATTATTGGAATTAGGGAGATCTTAAGTTTTTTTTATTAGAAAAAAAAAAAAAAGATTCCTATGAAGATTTCGATTTAGATTAGGGTTAGTTTATTATTATTATTATTATTATTATTATTTCGTTTTAATATCAAAATAATAATAATAATAAAAAAATTTCCTTGGAAGGTTTCGATTTTAGGCTAGGGTTAATTTTATATAAAAAAAAAAAAAAAAAGAAAGAAAGGGAGAACGAGTGTGCACAGCATTGGATGGAAGAAAAAAAAAAAAAAAAAAAATGGGCGTGTGCCCGGATGGAAGGAGGCTTATATATATATAATGATTCATTATCATGATGATGGCAATGAAAAAAAAAAAAAAAAAACCTTGCTTTGTTTTATTGGTTTGGTGTACCGAGACAAGTGGGTAATAGTTTGGGTGGCTTTTGAATTGGTTAATTATAAAAATAATAATAATAATATTTAGTTTTAGATTAATAAATAAGATAATAGTAATAATGGTCTTTTTTTTTGCAATAAATAGAATGAGAGATTTAGCAAAATATATATATATATATATATATATATATATAGAATTTTATAATGAAATAAAATTGTAATTTAATTAAATTAGTAATGTGTTATTAGAAACAAAATG
Source organism: Vitis rotundifolia (assembly GCA_030254885.1). Taxonomy (NCBI): domain Eukaryota; kingdom Viridiplantae; phylum Streptophyta; class Magnoliopsida; order Vitales; family Vitaceae; genus Vitis; species Vitis rotundifolia. Next base: position 3,839,132 of record CM058166.1, read on the forward strand.
GGGAATTTATTAATTATAATTAAATAAGGAATAGAGTAATTAGATTATTACTTTGTTAATCAGAAATATTAATCTTAACATTTAGAAATTTTAGGATTATTAGATTTATATTTTGAGGTAAATAGTAATAGTTGTCTTTTTATTGTGTTAGGTGAGGAGTAGATTTTTCAACGTTATTTTTCCTTCAAGGTCTTTGCATATTTTGAGGTAAGGGAAATTAATGCAGTTGTTAAATTCTTTTTTTTTTTAAAAAAAAAAACAATTTATATATATATATATATACATTATATGAAAACGTTTGAGTTATATTCCGTTTTATGCATGGATCAAACCTGTTTTGCATGAAAAGTATGTTAGAATTTTATATTATGTTTTTGAAAAATAAATGTGGAGATATTATATGTTGTAAATTTGAATAAATGAAATAAATATTTGACTCTAGTTTGTTTGGCCCTTGTCAACGGGATATAATAGTTGACTTTTGGCCCTTGTCAATGGGATATAATAATTGACCTTTACATTTCTTGGTGGGGAATGTAATTGATTTGAACCCCAGCCTCTAGGGGTTTCGGTTAGAGGTTACTAGTACTAGTAGTGTTTGGTTCCTTCCACCAGGAACAATTTGAGGCTAGCCACCCATTTGAAAAGTCCCACCTAACTGGGCATTTGATATTTGATAACCAGAGTAATGAAAAAAAAAAAAATTGAATGGATTTGATTGAATCTTATGTGGAAGTGTTTGAATTTGACATGAAAATGGTTGGTTGAAATTTAAATATATTGGTATTTTTGAAACTCTGATATTTGATGAAAAAAAAAAAATGATATCTCCTATTTGAAATGGAAATATTTGATCCATGAACTGCATTAATGTTCCTTATTGGGCTGTGAGCTCATTCCCATTTGTTGACTACTTTTCAGGTACCCTTAGTTCGGGTGAGGAGTGATGACTAGGCTGAGGAATGGTCATCATTAGGATTTGACTTAGGATTTTATGTTGGATTTTGTTTAACTTTAGTTATGTTCATTTGGATCTTTTGGTATTTGGAAGCTATTTGGATTTTGATCCTTTAAATTTTATGTTAGTTCAAAGTTGAGTTTTGGAGATTTTGAAGTTTGTTTTAGTACTTGAATTGTTTAAGTTGCAAATTTTTGGATAGTGGATGTTTTAGCGTTGGAATCGAATTTTTAGGATTTTAGATTTTGTTCCGCTACTCTGAATAGGTACTTGGTAATTGGTAACTTCCGATTACAAGATAATTATTTGGGTCAGGTTACACTGTAAGCCTTCGCGTTTAAAGTGTGAATTGACCGTCACGCCCTTGGAGTGGGTCTTGGGGCGTGACAGAGTGGTATCAGAGCACTAGGTTTTGATCTTGATGGGAATTTGAATTGGTTTAGATTGGGGATAGATGAGTGACGCATTTGTTTAAGTCTTAGTTTCATTTAGTATAAATTCCAATTCTTTCTTTATTTGGAAATTTTCTAATTGGTTCTTTAGTGACTAATTTAGTTATGCTTTATTATTTTAGGACATCATGCCACCAAGAAGAGCAGCTTCTTCACAAAACAGTCAGGCTAATGATGATATACCTCCTGTTGAGGGTTTGCCTCCGGTAAGTGCAGAAGGGATCTATAGGTATCTTGGGACACTAGCTGGTTTAGTTGAACGCCAAGCTCGAGCTGTTGGGACTAATGTTCAGGGACAGTCTTCATCTTCTAGGGGTAGCTCTTTTGATGACTTCAAGAAATTGGGTCCTCCTTACTTTTCTGGTGCTACAGATCCCACAGAGGCAGAGGCTTGGATCCTTAAGATGGAGAAATTCTTTGGTGTAATAGATTGCTCTGAAGAGCAAAAAGCCTCTTATGCAGCTTTTATGTTAGATAAAGAGGCAGATCATTGGTGGCGTATGACTAGGAGACTTTTGGAGGATCAGGGACCCATAACATGGAGACAATTTAGGGAGGCTTTCTACAAGAAGTATTTCCCTGACAGTGTTAGGCGGCAGAAGGTGGGAGAGTTTATTCGTTTGGAACAGGGGGATATGACTGTGGCTCAGTATGAGGCCAAATTTACAGAGTTATCAAGTTTTTCCCCACAGTTGATTGCTACAGAGGAGGAAAAGGCATTAAAGTTTCAGGATGGATTGAAGCCTTATTTGAAGAACAAGATATCTATTCTGAAGCTTGGTGTCTATTCAGAGGTTGTTGATAGAGCCCTTATAGCAGAGAAAGATAATGAAGAGCTTCATCAGTATAGGGAACAACAAAGGAAGCGAAATAGAAGTGATGGTGCTCATGGTAATCAAGCACAGCGAAGGTCTACATCAGGAAGAAATCAGAATAAAGGGAAGGCAGCGCAGAATTTAGATGGGGCTTGTCCTACTTGTGGTAAGAAGCATGGGGGTAGGCCATGCTATAGAGAGATTGGAGCTTGCTTTGGTTGTGGGAAGCAAGGACATTTGATTAGAGATTGTCCAGAGAATAGGAAGTTCATCATTGGGAAGCCTAAAGAGGAAAATAAGGAGGATAAACAGAAACCCAAAGCCCAAGGGCGGGTGTTTACTATGACTCATCGAGATGCTCAGGCCACTTCTGATGTGGTGACAGGTACTCTCCGAATCCACACCTTATTTGCTAGAGTCTTGATTGATCCTGGATCAACACACTCTTTCGTTTCAGTATCTTTTGCTAGTTTGTTGGGTTTGCCTGTTGCTAGCATGGACTTTGATTTGATTGTTGCTACTCCTATGAGAGATTCTGTTGTGGCCAGTAGAATGCTTAGAAATTGTATTGTGATGATTGGTTATAGGGAAATGCCAGTTGACTTAGTACTCCTTGACCTTCAGGATTTTGATGTGATTTTGGGGTGGATTGGTTAGCTTCCTACCATGCCTCTATTGACTGTTTTGAGAAAAGGGTGACGTTTAGTATTCCTGGTCAACCTAAGTTTAGCTTTGAAGGGAAGCATGTGGACAGACCACTGAGTATGATCTCAGCCTTGCGAGCTAGTAGCTTGCTCAAGAAGGTTTGCCAAGGATTTTTGGCTAGTGTGATGAGTAATGAAAGTGATTTGAAGTTGGAAGACATACCCATAGTAAGGGAGTATCCTGATGTCTTTCCAGAGGATTTGCCTGGCTTGCCACCAGAGAGAGAGGTGGAGTTCACCATCGATCTGGTACCAGGAACAGGTCCTATGTCTAAGGCCCCATACAGGATGGCACCTGTGGAGTTTAAGGAGTTGAAAGTTCAGCTTCAGGAGTTATTAGACAAGGGTTTTATCAGGCCCAGTGTTTCACCTTGGGGAGCTCCTGTTCTATTTGTGAAAAAGAAGGATGGCTCAATGAGACTTTGCATTGACTATAGGGAGTTGAATAAGGTGACAGTGAGGAACAAGTATCCCCTTCCTCGGATTGATGATTTGTTTGATCAGCTACAAGGTGCTTGTGTGTTCTCTAAGATTGATCTTCGGTCTGGTTATCATCAGTTAAGGGTTAGAAGTGAAGATGTACCCAAGACTACTTTTCGAACTAGATACGGGCATTATGAGTTTTTGGTTATGCCTTCTGGTTTGACTAATGCACCTGCTGCTTTTATGGACTTAATGAATAGGGTATTCAAGCCCTATCTAGATCAGTTTGTGGTGTTTTTTATAGATGACATCTTGGTATACTTAAGAAGTAGAGAGGAGCATGAGGGCCATTTGAGTATTGTATTACAGACCCTTAGAGATAAGCAGTTGTATGCTAAACTGAAGAAGTGTGAGTTTTGGTTAAACCGAATTTCTTTCCTTGGGCATGTGGTAAGCAATGATGGCATCTCAGTTGACCCTAGAAAGGTAGATGCTGTAGCTAATTGGAGAAAACCTAGTACTGTGACTGAGATTCGAAGTTTCTTGGGACTTGCTGGTTACTATAGGCGGTTTATAGAAGGGTTCTCTAAGATTGCCCTACCTTTAACTAAGTTGACACAGAAGGGAGTTAAGTTTGAGTGGTCTGATGATTGTGAATGTAGCTTCCAAGAGTTGAAGAATAGATTAGTGTCAGCTCCTATTTTGACTATCCCTTCAGGTTCAGGAGGATTTGTGGTGTATAGTGATGCCTCTCATCAGGGTTTGGGTTGTGTTCTTATGTAGCATAGGAGAGTTGTAGCTTATGCTTCTAGACAATTGAAGCCTTATGAAAGGAACTACCCTACTCATGATTTGGAGTTAGCTGTTGTGGTTTTTGCACTTAAGATTTGGAGACATTTTCTTTTTGGTGAAACTTGTGAGATATTCACAGATCATAAGAGTTTGAAGTATCTATTTTCCCAAAAGGAGTTGAACATGAGACAGAGAAGATGGATAGAACTACTTAAGGACTATGATTGTATTATTCAGTATCATCCTGGGAAGGCGAATGTTGTAGCTGATGCCTTGAGTAGGAAGTCAGTTGGTTCTCTAGCAGCTATTAGAGGCTGTCAAAGACAGTTACTTGAAGAGTTGAGGAGTTTACAAGTCCACTTTCGAGTTATGGGCTTAGGAGCACTTGTAGCAAATTTCAGAGTAAAACCAGACTTAGTTGAGAGAATTAAGACCCTACAAAAGAATGATTCCCAATTAGTGCAAGTTATGGAGGAAGTTAAAAAGGGCAGTAAGCCTGATTTTGTTTTGTCAGATGATGAGATCTTGAGATTTGGGACTAGACTTTGTGTCCCAAATGATGAAGACTTAAGGAGGGAGCTTTTAGAGGAAGCTCATTGTTCCAAGTTTGCAATCCACCCAGGAGGGACAAAGATGTACAAGGATTTGAGGCAAAACTATTGGTGGTCAGGTATGAAGCGTGATATTGCACAATTTGTGGTTCAGTGTTTAGTGTGTCAACAGGTGAAGGTTGAGCATCAGCGACCAGCAGGGTCTTTGCAGCCACTTGCTATTCCCGAGTGGAAGTGGGAGCATATTACCATGGATTTTGTGATAGGATTGCCAAGAACCTCAGGGGGTAATAATGCTATTTGGGTGATTGTTGATCGGTTGACAAAGTCTGCTCACTTTTTGCCTATGAAAGTCAACTTTTCTTTAGATCGTTTAGCTTCTCTTTATGTGAAGGAGATTGTGAGAATGCATGGAGTACCATTTTCTATAGTGTCTGACAGAGATCCTCGTTTCACTTCTAGATTCTGGCATAGTCTACAAAAAGCTTTGGGCACTAAGTTGAGTTTTAGTACTACTTTCCATCCTCAAACTGATGGCCAATCACAAAGGGTAATTCAGGTTTTGGAAGACTTGTTGAGAGCTTGTATTTTGGACCTGCAAGGTAATTGGGATGATCATTTACCTTTAGTAGAGTTTGCCTATAACAATAGTTTTCAAGCTAGCATTGGGATGACACCTTTTGAGACATTGTATGGTAGAAAATGTCGATCTCCTATCTGTTGGAATGATGTTGGAGAAAGGAAACTTTTGGGGCCTGAACTTGTGCAGTTGACTGTTGAAAAAGTTGCTTTGATTAAAGAAAGATTAAAAGCAGCTCAAAGTAGACATAAGAGTTATGCTGATAATCGTAGGCGAGATTTGGAGTTTGAGGTGGGTGATCATGTGTTCTTGAAAGTTTCACCTATGAAGTATGTGATGAGATTTGGGAGAAAAGGAAAACTTAGTCCTCGTTTTGTGGGTCCGTTTGAAATATTAGAAAGAGTAGGCACCTTGGCATATAAAGTAGCCTTGCCCCCAAGTCTATTCAAGATTCATAATGTTTTCCATGTTTCAACCTTGAGGAAGTATATTTACGATCCCTCTCATGTTGTGGAGTTGGAGCCTATTCAAATTTATGAGGACTTGACCTATGAAGAGGTACCCGTTCAAATTGTGGATGTGATGGATAAGGTACTGCGACATGCTGTTGTCAAGTTGGTAAAGGTCCAGTGGAGCAATCATAGTATCCGAGAGGCCACTTGGGAGTTAGAAGAAGAGATGAGAGAAAAGCATCCTCAATTATTTCAAGACTCAGGTATGTCAAGTTTAGAGGACTAAACTTTTGTTAAGAAGGGGAGGATGTAACGCCCAAGTTTTCTTTTTAAAGGGTAATTTAGGAAATTCTTAATAATGATATTAACTTAATTAATTAATTAATTTAATAAAATGGAAGAGGGGTGAAAAGGTAATTTTACGAATAATACCCTAGGTATAAATAGAAAATTCTCTTCTTCCTGTTCTTTTTTTTGAAATGTATTCCTATTCGCAAAGAGTTTCCAGAGAACGTAAAGTTGAGGTCAGATTTCAAGGTTTGAAGAACAAACCTCTATAGGTAAGATTCTAACCCCTAGATTATTATTTTAGATTCATTAGTTAATTTCAAGCACATTAGATATATTTTTTTTGGAAAACCCCAAATCTAGATTAAGGTTAGATTATTTTTTTTAATTCGTTTTAATAACAAATAGTAAAAATTTAAGATTTTGATTTATTATTGGAATTGGGGAGATCTTAAGTTTTTTTTTATTAGAAAAAAAAAAAAAAAAGATTCCTGTGAAGATTTCGATTTAGATTAGGGTTAGTTTATTATTATTATTATTATTATTATTATTTCGTTTTAATATCAAAATAATAATAATAAAAAAAAATTCCTTGGAAGGTTTCGATTTTAGGCTAGGGTTAATTTTATATATATAAAAAAAAAAAAAAAAAAAAAAGAAAGGGAGAATGCGTGTGCATAGTATTGGATGGAAGAAAAAAAAAAAAAAAAATGGGCATGTGCCCGGATGGAAGGAGGCTTATATATATATATATATAATGATTCATTATCATGATGATGGCAATGAAAAAAAAAAACCTTGCTTTTGTTTTATTGGTTTGGTGTACCGAGACAAGTGGGTAATAGTTTGGGTGGCTTTTGAATTGGTTAATTAAAAAAAACATAATAATAATATTTAGTTTTAGATTAATAAATAAGATAATAGTAATAATGGTCTTTTTTTTTTTGTAATAAATAGAATGAGAGATTTAGCAAAATATATATATATATATATATATATATATATATATATATATAGAATTTTATAATGAAAAAAATTGTAATTTAATTAAATTAGTAATGTGTTATTAGAAACAAAATGGGGAATTTATAATTATAATTAAATAAGGAATAGAGTAATTAGATTATTACTTTGTTAATCAGAAATATTAATCTTAACATTTAGAAATTTTAGGATTATCAGATTTATATTTTAAGGTAAATAGTAATAGTTGTCTTTTTATTGTGTTAGGTGAGGAGTAGACTTTTCAGGGTTATTTTTCCTTCAAGGTCTTTGCATATTTTGAGGTAAGGGAAATTAATGCAGTTGTTAAATTCTTTTTTTTAAAAAAAAAAAAAACAATTTTTATATATATATACATTATGTGAAAACGTTTGAGTTATATTCCGTTTTATGCATGGATCAAACCTGTTTTGCATGAAAAGTATGTTAGAATTTTATATTATGTTTTTGACAAATAAATGTGGAGATATTATATGTTGTAAATTTGAATAAATGAAATAAATATTTGACTCTGGTTTGTTTGGCCCTTGTCAACGGGATATAATAGTTGACTTTTGGCCCTTGTCAATGGGATATAATAATTGACCTTTACATTTCTTGGTGGGGAATGTAATTGATTTGAACCCCAGCCTCTAGGGGTTTCGGTTAGAGATTACTAGTACTAGTAGTGTTTGGTTCCTTCCACCAGGAACAATTTGAGGCTAGCCACCCATTTGAAAAGTCCCACCTAACTGGGCATTTGATATTTGATAACCAGAGTAATGAAAAAAAAAAAAAAATTTTGAATGGATTTGATTGAATCTTATGTGGAAGTGTTTGAATTTGACATGAAAATGGTTGGTTGAAATTTAAATATATTGGTATTTTTGAAACTCTGATATTTGATGAAAAAAAAAAAACGATATCTCCTATTTGAAATGGAAATATTTGATCCATGAACTGCATTAATGTTCCTTATTGGGCTGTGAGCTCATTCCCATTTGTTGACTACTTTTCAGGTACCCTTAGTTCGGGTGAGGAGTGATGGCTAGGCTGAGGAATGGTCATCATTAGGATTTGACTTAGGATTTTATGTTGGATTTTGTTTAACTTTAGTTATGTTCATTTGGATCTTTTGGTATTTGGAAGCTATTTGGATTTTGATCCTTTAAATTTTATGTTAGTTCAAAGTTGAGTTTTGGAGATTTTGAAGTTTGTTTTAGTACTTGAATTGTTTAAGTTGCAAATTTTTGGACAATGGATTTTGGATAGTGGATGTCTTAGCGTTGGAATCGAATTTTCAGGATTTTAGATTTTGTTCCACTACTCTGAACAGGTACTTGGTAATTGGTAACTTCCGATTACAAGATAATTGTTTGGGTCAGGTTACACTGTAAGCCTTCGCGTTTAAAGTGTGAATTGACCGTCACGCCCTTGGAGTGGGTCTTGGGGCGTGACAAAAACTATCTTGTTATAAATATGTACTAATAATTGTGAATGACCTCACAATTATTCATATAGATTTTTCTTATTCCTTGTAAAAAAATTAAGAGTGTGTTTGTCAGTGATTTTAGGAAACGTTTCTATTCTTTTTAATACTTGAATGATAAAATTTTCAAGTGTTAAAAAAATTATAAATGCTTCCTAGAATCACTACCAAACAGACTCTAAATATTGTATTAAATTCTAATTTTTCCAACTCCTATAAATAAGAGACCTGGATCAATGAAAATCACACCCTAGAGTTCTCTCATAACTCTATTTTTTTTTCCATTTCTTCTTTTTGTTAATATTTTTTTATTATTTTTTGACACATTATCAACACGAAGAGTCTTTGCAAAATAAAATCCCTGTAAGCCCTTAGGGAAAAATGTTTGTGGAAGATTGAAACATTCTCTTAAGTAAAAGGCATGTGATAAAATTACACTTTTATTTTTATTTTTCATTTTATTTATTTTATTTAAATACAAAAAAAAGTGTGTAAATAATATTTAGAAAATATATTTTTCTAGCAATAAATTATAACTAGGAGTTATGAAAAATAATTTGTGTATTATTATAACCTAAAACTATATAAAATAATACATTTGCATATTCTTATAACTCGAAACTATATGGAAATTTTTTTAATATGTTCTTATAGCTTGAAATAAAAATTATCTAAAGTACTTGCATAGCAAAAGGTATAATGAAAGAAAATATATATTTCCTCTAACTAGATTTTTTAATAAAACATTAGAACTTAAATTTTAAATAAAATTTTATTTAAAAATATTGAAAGTGGTTTTAAATTTTTTTATTGACTTTCAAAATGAAATCACAAAATGATTTGATGTTTTGTAAAATAAAAGTAATTTTAAATTTTTTTTCAATAAATTAATACAAATATTTTAAATAAATTTAAGATGATTTTAGAAGAAGTTTTGATAATAGGAGAAATAGTTGTAATACATAAGCATGAAATGTAGGAGATGGCAAGATACAAACCAAAATATCTAGATAGTAATGATAAAATATAGCAAAGTTTTAATCAAAATATAATGCAGAATACCTCAACAACACTCTTTCTCACCATCCTAATATATCACACATCTAAAGATCCATTTCTAGAGGAGGGAAAGAACAAGAACCAAGCATTCAAGCTTTGAGGGGTCCTCATAATTTCCTAGTAATGAAGGTGTTCAAGGATTTTTTACCTTCTCAAAATATTATGTCCTTTTTAAGACCAAAATTTTATTCTTATGATCACAAAGAGATTCGAATGATATAGCCCTAGATTATCTAAACCCAAGATATATGAAACATTAAATCTTGGAGAAGATATTACATAAATCCTAAAACAATTGGAAACACATGAAACATTCTTAGGATTATGGTTTGTAGAATATTAACTAGTAATTTCAAGAATTTTGAACTCATGGGACATGAAGAACTGTTCATAGATTTATGAAGAGAAACAAGATAATTTAATGTATAAAATAATCAAAAGATTTTGAAGCTTACAATAAATAAATCACTTGTATTATTTGAAAACTTCAATTTCAAGTTCCCACTTTAATATTTCAACTAATTAGTCTTACATTCTACAAAGTGTAAATATTAAATTTGAATTCATATAGCTAAATTTATGTTTAACATAACTTTTTCAGCAAGTCCTGCACGAATTTCCAACCTCAATTTTTCTTCCAATTATGTTTTCAATCAATTTTTTTTTTCAATGCCATAATTTTTTGCATAGGATGAAAATTGTTTTTCATCTATAATTATTCATTCTATTTTAGGGATTTTTCTATTTTTGCAAGTGATGACTCTTACGTTTGGATTAAAGATAGAGATATTAATATTTGTGAAAGGTATTTAGCACTTAGAAATGATTCAAACATGTTTGAATACTCTAGTGGCCCATCCATTAGTGTGAGAAAATAATCTCAATTTCAACTAGAAAATAAGCACAAATAAAGTTGCGTCACTCACAAATGTCCAATTACAAAAATACATTATGAGGCATTCAAAATAATCTTTAATCTTTAAAATCATTCTATAGATCAATTAAATTGGATCTAATCATTAAAAAAATAAATAAAGAACAATTAAGTCATGTCAACCTACCCAAATTTCTTTGAAAGATTGGGAAATTTAAGATAATAATAATAATAATCTAAAGAGTGTATTTGCCTTCCAAGGTTAAAAACTTAGACATTTGAACTTTATGAATTAATTATCTTCATAAGTTCATGATCTTAAAACCTAGAAAAGATAAGTTCCCCTTAAAGTCAAGAACTAAACTCAATAAAGAAAATAAAAACCATGCTAATTAAGATATCCTTGTTGTAAAATAAAAGAATTGGAATGTAGACAAAAGATAGAACATCATTTCATTATCAGATCTCTTCCTTCTACCGAAAGTAGAAAGATATTTAGATCAACATGGATGATCATCCACAAATTCTCGCAATTTGATAAATTCTCATATTCCATAACACTCTCTCTTGGATGAAAATAAGAATATGTATTGTTAAAACCTTATTAGGAAAAACCCAATAGGATAAAACCTAATAAAAAAAATACAATATTCTTTAAATGATTTGACCACTACAACCTTACTAGTAAAACCTAGTGGGATAAAACCAAGATGAAGGAGAAAAGAAAATATTATATCTATATTAGTATACTCCCCTCATGTAAACATGATTATGCTTTCTTCAACACTTCAATTATAGATCCCTTAACCATTCCTCTTAGGACATGGAGTCTTGTTTTTATGTTGGCAATTTTGTTCCTTTTAATATTTGGTCATAGAAGTCTTTTTAGATAATGACCTGCTCTCCATTGTATACCAAGAGTTGTCGTTCGTTCAATCGGGAAGTCACAGGTACGTTTAAAGAGGTTTGGCTTGTGGCAAATTAAGCTATATTGAGGTATTAAGAGGATCAATTTTTTTTTTAAACTTAAAAGGTTTTTAAAGTTGACTTTTGAAATAGAGGGCCGCTTAAGCATCTTAAGCACTCAAGTGGTGGGCAAGTTAGCTTGAGCGGTCATGCAGATTCTGCCAAAATTTTTCATGCAAATTTGATTAGAACTCTTCTAAAACTGAGACTCTTCAGGCTTTTGCCTATAAATACCTCCCTAATAATCCCTAGAGGGTTGAAGATTGGAGATAGATTATTGAGAGACCTTATTTTCTTTAGATAAGGTCTCCTTGGGAGAAAGCCTAAAGTGCCACACCATTCATATTCTCTTGTTCAAGGACTAGTTTTTTAAATCTTGGGTTAAAGATCTTCATCCCTTCGGTGAGGCAGAAGTGAACTACTAGAGCAATTGAAGATTGCTAAGTCGTGAGCATGAATCAAGTTATAGGCATTATAGAGTAAGTCTTTAGGGTAAAGCGATCAAGTAAATATGTGTAACTTGGTTTCACATTGTAGATTTAGACTAGTAGGTCTTAGACCTTGTGGTTTTTTATCTCCACAATTAGTGTAGGGTTTTCTATGTAAAAATCTTGTATCTCATTGTTTATATCTTTTATGTTTGACACCCACAAAGGTGGGTGTCTATGGTATCAGAGCCACAAGAAGGGAAGTCGAGGTTCGTTTTGAGTTTTTAATCTATCCTAGGAAAAGTAGCAATCTGCCTTAGTGCAATCCCTGTTGGGTTGAGCCCGTCGTTAGCCAGTGTTAGGCGTTTTTAGGGCTATAAAAGGGTTGGGGTGATTACTCACTAGGTTTGTCAATTTGCTATTAGGCTCTAGATTAAGACCTTAAAATGAGTTCAATTTTTAGAACCATGTATAGGAAATCCACAGATTCTCAAGACGTTGTAGTAAACAATGAAAAGATTAATTATCCTAAGACCCAAAATGATTTAGATGATTGGAAGTTACCCAAGGTGTCTAATCAAGAAATTTATAAGAAAGGAACCTTGAAGTTCTTTACAGACTACACCATTAAGACACTTGAATAGACCATGAGCTTAGAACAAGATAACCAAGTGATAAGACTCTTGGATAGTAGATCCATAGAGAGACATAAGCAAGACTACAACTTCATACACTTTGGTATGATTCAAGTTGCAGCTAAGCTGTTGACAAGAATAGGTCTAAACACCTTTATTGTCATGTGTTTAAGAGATAATAGACATCTTGATTATCAAGATTCTATTATTAGAGCAATCCAAGCAAGATTGAATGATGGTCCTGTTTACTTCCAGTGTTATCCTAAATTCACAGTTAGATTAAGAGATGTTGACATCTTAGATTCTGTTGTCCTCCATGTTAAGACCCATGGATTTAAGTTTAAGGAAGGAAACAGTCCTATTTCCATCATCACCAGATTTGCCTATAAGAGTATGATCACAAGTGTTGGATCTAGAGCACTATGCACTAGTCCTAAGGGTGAAACTATTCTCTTCCACTCAGACGTTCCAAATAAGTCAAACTTCATAATCCCCAAAAGGATCATGTGGAATGAAGTTGAGTTTTCTGAAACTTGGCATTTTGCTAATGATGTTCCAACCATAGAGAAAAGATTTGAAAGGATTGAACAGATTGTTCAATATCCTGATGGAGGAGGAGATTTGATTTTCTCTAACTCTTTTCGTCCTTCTAGTAACCCTAGAATTTCAAATTATGAACCCTCTAGACCTTTAAGTTCATCTATCCCTATAAGAACCACTAGGATAGAAGAAGGATCCACTTCAACAAACCCTAAAAACATTAAGCTAACAGGTGTTAAAAGTCACACCAACTTGGCCAAACCCTTTTACATGGAAGAAAAAGAGTCTACCCAAGGATCTCATCAGGATGAATCTCTTGATATGTCTCCTATTTATTCTCAAATGATTAACATTGTAAGCATAAATGTTGAGGATTTTGAGATCAACAAGGTTCTCTTACAGAAGGACTTCTATTATGAAGCCAATAAGGAAAGAAGAGATTGGTTCTTTAGCACAGTCCCTAAGGTCCTTAGAACCATCTACCAAGAAGAATTTAACACTTACTTAAGACAAGAAAAGAAAAATATTAAGTATTGGATTTGGTTTGAACTCTTTAAACAAGATGAATATCTAGATTACCCAGGTAAGCGTGTTAATAACACATCCACAAAAACTAAGATATGGAAAACTAGTGACGACATTGTCATAGAATCTATTCACCCTCCTGAAGCTAAGATAGAAAAGAATATTAATGGAACCATAGTAAAAACTTCACCTTTTTAGACTAAGCTTAAGGATAAAGGAACTGCTAGTGTTGTAGATGTTAGAAAAATCATGGAAGAGAACAACTACACTAACATGTTTCTTAAGAATCTAGGTGATTAACTCAATAGGGTTGAGGAGATCATTGAAACCCAAGACCACATTAAGACATCTTTTGTTAAGAAAGATAATAAGCCATTATTTAAGTCGTTTGAATTCTCTAAAAAATTCCAAGAAAAACCTCATATTGATCAAGCTTTGATTGATAGGATTAGCCAAAAGGTTAAAAGGTAGCTTAATTATCCCTGAGACACCTCAACCTTCTCATAGAAGAATCAATGTTATTAAGGAGGATATTAGTTCTGAAGTAGAGGCTAATGAACTAACCAAAATCTTTGAGGAACCTCCTGATGAAACAGTCTTAAGGATTATCCATAACCAAGAAACCCCTAGAACTAGAAATTTCTACCCTAGACCAACCTTTCCTGATATGTAGTATGAGGAAAAAAACCAGTATACTCAAGCTTCTTACACTAGTGGTACTATCTATGAATGGAACATAGATGGTATGATTGAGTATAACATACTCGCTAAGCTTCAAGAAATGACCATGGTTAGTACAACTTATAAGTTAAACAATAGACTATTAGATCATGCTTTAGCTCAGACAATTATTGCTGGGTTTATGGGTTAGTTAAAAGGATGGTGGGATAACTATCTAACATTTGAGGATAGGAATGGTATCCTAAAAGCATATAGGATTAATGAAGAAAATGAAGTGGTTAAGGATGAAGAAAGACAAGATACAGAGGATGCAGTAGTTACTATAATCTTTTCAATTTCAAAGCACTTCATGGGAGATCCTGCAAAGATTAAGGACAATACTGTAGATCTCTTAACCAACCTTAAGTGTCCCAAGCTTCATGACTTTAGATGGTATAAAAAGGTTTTCTTAACCAAAGTCATGCTAAGATCATACTATAATAAGCCTTTTTGGAAAGAAAAATTCATCTAAGGACTACCTAGACTTTTCTTTGAGAGAATTAGGATTAAGATAAGGGAATAGTTTAATGGTCAAATCCCTTATGATAAGCTAACTTATGGAGAAATCATAAGCATTGTCACATCAAAAGGAATTAAACTGTGCAATGACTTTAAGCTTAAGTAATAGATGAAAAATAAACAAAAGATCTACAAGAATGAGTTTCAAGTTATGTAATATAAAATTTGTTGTTCATTTTCTTTAAATTTTTTTATTAAATTACTCTGTGTACTTCCAATTTCTCTTATTTCGTTTTGAGCTTTGACATAATTTATGCCTTTAGTTTGCTTTTATGCTGATAAAAATTCTTGGCAATAATCTATTAATTGATTTATTTAATAAAAAGACAAAAATGAAAAATCTCTTGTATTTATCTTGTGTTTCATTTCTCATCTTTTAAAGCCTTATTTTCTTTTTCAAGGACTTTGAATTAGGCTATTAAGGGTCAAGTACCCTAAGACAATTGAAATTCATCTCTTTGAACGGAAGTTGAAGGAAAAAGCTTAAAAAAAACTCCATATTAAAAAATAAATAAAAATAAAAATTGCAAGAATAATAAATATATTAAATGAAGAATAATATTTTGAGGTAAAAAGCTTTTCCTTGAACTCCATTGCAGTTTTATTATGTGTTTGAGTGATTAGAAAAGCCCAATTAGAAATTGAATTAAAAGAAAGAATTTAACTTGAAAAGTATAAGTACTTTTTTCTTATCCAGGAATTCTATTTTAACTTATGAAGGAAGTTTTCTTATATGTATATACATTTTAAGTTTGGCCTTGGTCAACTAGTTTAGCTTGTGATTCATTGTTAAACATGGTGAGCAACAAAGTAATGAACTCATTCCACCAGGGCTCTTATGCATATCATGTTTGATGTATTGTGTATGCTTTAATTCATATGCTTTTATGCTGATAAAAATTCCAGGCAATAATATATTAATTCATTTATTTAATAAAAGGATAAAAGGATAAAAGGATAATGATGAAAAGTTAATTAGTTTGATTAATTTATATACCCCGTACATTAATGATGACAAAGAAACTTATTATTCCATTTATTAACTTTAAATTTAAGTCATTGTAGGGAATGAAAGTATCCTGGATTCTGAGTTTTGATATTCCCACATTCAGCTACTGATAGCAGGATGTATATTTAGACGTCTTAATTGATGTTCATAAAGTTGTTAATCTTTTCTACTACCTCATACACTTGCCCAAAAAAAAAAACCCGAACTTTCGTATAGGACATGGGATATAAGCTAGAAAAGATTCATAAATTTTGAACTTGAACTCGTAGTGGCATTACATCCATTGATTAGATGCCTAAAAAATGATGATACATGTATAAATATTTTTTATTTTAAAATATTGATAATTTTATTTATAAATTTAAATTTATTTTATATTTAATTATCATACAAAATACACAAGAATTAAAATTCAATAATTTATAATAATTTTATTTTAATTAATTTATAATATATATATAATTCATGCATAATTTATAGTACGTATCTATATATAGATAAAATTTATAATATAAATGCATAAGTATAAGATATTTACATTTATGAATTTTATATATATTTTTTATATTGCAAATAACAAAGTTGGTCTGATGACATAGTTACTTCCTTTAAAACTTGAGACAACAACTAAGTCAATATAAAAAACTAGCAAGGTGTCCTATGTGAATGTAATGAAATCGAAATTTCATGTTAACTTAAAATATTTTATTATTTATATTTCCCATCGAACTTAATCTGTTGATAACAACAATGTTCCAAATCCATTGGATAGTCTGTCACTAATTTTTTTTTTATTAGTGACAGAAAATTCTCATAGATAGACTTTTACTAACACACTTTTCCCTGACTACCATGCATGGGGATTATCTGTTGGTGAATGTTTATTCAAACAATGTATATCATTCAAGAAAAGTAAAATTTCTTGTAGTTATATGAGTAGATTTATTTAATAATAGGATAAAAATGAAAAATCTCTTGTATCTATTCTATGTTCCTTTTCTAGTATTTTAAGACCTTATTTTCTTTCTCTTGTTTATAATTAATTTTAAAGGGTTGATATTTTTGTTGGCAATTAATGGGAGTTAGATTTTCAATAGAAGATGTGATCAATATGCATGGGAAATAATTAAAGTTCAATTATTCATTAGTTTGAAATGAATGTCAAAATCACAAGTTAATTAGTTTGATTAATTTAAATACCATGGACATTAATTTATAAGCATTTCAGTTGTGAGCATTATATCCAAGTTTCTTTTTTAGTCAACATAACTTGGTCTAGTTAGTTTATTGGTAGCAAGAATAAGGGTGATCGATTGTAAGAGGTGGTTCCTATAACAAATAAAACAACCCATCATTAATTAAGGACTGAGCATTCAAGGCAAGTTGGTAAGTTTACTAAAATGTAATGCTCTCAAATTACTACATATATCCATGTAAGGTATTCTAGTATCATAAGGATCAAGCCTATTTTAGGTATGTCATGATTTACATTACTAGGTAGAGATCCACTCTAATTAATCACCTTGCCTTAAACATGGAAAGTTATTCTAAGGTAATGACAAATAGACCTTTCATAATTTAACCCTTAGAGTATACAAGTAGGACTACTTTAGGTGATTCTACCACTTCATATCTAAGTTAAGTGTATAACTAAGATCCTTAACATCAATGTTCCCAAGAGAGGAGTTCCGTCTTTAGGATTTACTACTCCTTGTATTAACATATACAATCAAGTCTATAAAAAGAAAGTTCATATCCCTTGATTTCGTGGGCCAATCCATCTTTAGTATAGGGATGGACCTAACATAAGATAGGCTTGATCTTGGAGGCTTTGAGCTTACCATGGACCCTCTTCCACTTAGTACTTTGAAATAAGAGAATTAAATTGATTTTGGTAATTTTCTTAAAATTAAATTCTCTATAATAAGAATTTCAAAATTATTAATTTTCCTAAATTGAAATACTTGTACTCATAAGAAATGTGTCTTTTTATAAAGAATTTTAAAATTAAGAGAATTTCCTCAAATTAAAATAATATAAATTCTTGAAGATCTCAAAATTTAGAAAAGTTCAGAAAAAATGATCTTTTAAGGATTTTTTTTTTTGAAAATTTGGTCTTGCGTATCAACATGAGAAACAAGCCTATCAATGTCATTGAATAAAAATGGTAGCCATACTTAATAGTAGATAATGGACAAGGCAAATCATCATTAGCCTACCATGAAACTAAAACGAGCAACAAATAACCCCTTGAAAAGATGATTACAAATAAAAAGACTCCTTTTGGAACAAGGATCTATGATCTAAGATGACCGACTTTCTCATTTTTGTCTCTCTTTTTTTCCTTGCAGAAGGGATTTAACATACCTTATAAGGTGCTAACATTCATTCTTTCACTCTTCTCTTAGTCCCTCCATCCAAATTGTTACCAGGGCTATGTTTGGTTCCCGAAAAGTACTAGGGAAAGAAAAAAAATGTTAAAGAAAATGATTTTCTCATGTTTGGTTTTACTGTGAAAAATGTGAAAGAAAGCCAAATATAATTAAAATTATTAATAAATTTATATATTTTTAAATTATTTGATCTTTATATCAAAGAGTTAAAATAAGTTAATTGTTTTTGAAGTAATATATAAAAATAATTTATTGATTTTAAATTTTCCTTCACTTTTTCTTTCCTTCTACTTTTTCTCTCTATTTTCTTTCACTGGCATTTTCTTTCAAACCTTCCGACAACCAAACATAGCCTAAATTATTGATCCAAGTATTCACTCTAATGCAAGTTTTGACAAAGTTCAATAACCTACTAGGATAAACTCTTGGTGAATATCAACTAGGTGATTAATTTCGAATGGATTCTTAGAAGGTGACATTTTTGCAACTTCACTACAAAGTTATTACATTACAATAAAATCTCTATAAAAGAATACTCTTAGGAATAAGAAAAAATTATGAACTTAGCAAGGTTATTGATTTATTGAAAAATAAATAATTTATTAATTTATCTATAAATGAATATTTATTAATTTATAAAGAGTGTTATGTTTCTACTGTAAAGCACGTAATCTATGGGGTAGAAAGTTAATACGTTGAAGGCAAAAAGACTCTAGAAAATAAAAGATAGTTATTAATTGTAAAAGATAAAAGAACTTTTGAAAAAAAAAAGGACATGGTGTCAAACCTTAATGCCCTAAAAGATATAGAGGTTTCAAGTATATGATAGTTCCAAGAGGAAGTGAATTTAGAAAAAAAAAAAAAATGTTGTCAAACCTTAATGCGTAAAAGATAAAGATGTTTCAAGTATATGATGATTCCGAGAAAAAGCGAATTGAGAAAAATAAAAATTATAAAAAATTATTCAATACTATATATGTTAATGCCCTAAAAAATAAAGGGGTTTCAAATATATGATGATTCCGAGAAGAAGTGAATTTATAAAATGTTACTCAATACTATATATGAAATTCTATTTGCTATGAAATTTTGTTTTATATATGTGTGTGTGTACTTCATCAATTATCAATTTTATATTTCTTTGGGGTGTTAAGGATTTCTAATAATATTACTATCTTATGCATTTTGTGTGGTTATTAATTTCGTACATTGGCTTGAGTTGGGAGAATAAAATTGTATTACTTAATGGGAAGTTGTTAATTTATTGAACATTCATTTATTGAGGTTTTATTGTAGAAACTAAAGAAAAAGCTTAAAAAACAGCTTTTGATTCCAGACAGAGATTACAAGAGTTGTAATACATGCATACATATACAGACACCCAGTTAAAGGAGTGTCACACATGATGTTGTTGTGGCAATTAATAAGAGTTGATTTTCAATAGAGGATGTGATGAATATGGGAGGGAAAAGGGAAAGGTTAGTTAGTTATCAGTGTAAAAAGAATGTTCTAAGTCACAATTTAATTAGTTTGATATTAATTTATGTACCAAATTAATGAAGAAAAAGAAACTCACTCCATTTATTAGCATTAAACTTAATTTATTACAAGAGAATGAAATCAGCAAATGAAACCGAAACTATTTCCACCACTTTTCCCACCAGGCATACAATATATATACGAATCTTTTCACCCCATCTAATTACCTCCATCAAAAAGATATATTTACTATTCACAAACATAGATCATGGCCAGTTTCTGCAAGGTCTCTATCATCGCATTCTTTCTCCTAGCTAGTGGGGCTTTCCTGTCATCACCAGCACTGGCATTCCAAGCCAATGAACAAGACTTTAGCCTCGCATCAGAACCTTCTTCCAGCAGTGACCCAGGCATTATTCCACCAGCATTACGCCATTATTTGTTTCAATGCCTCGACAAGCTGGGTAAAGAATCCGGGCCATTGTTCTTTGCTAGGATATTCATAGGCGAAAAAAATGAGATCCCTACTACTAGTCTCCAACACCTCGTGCAGATGGGATATAAATGCCACAGTGCAATTACCAATGCTGTAATCTCGAGACCTGAGTTCAGTGACAACGCAACCTTATTTCGTACAAGATCTAACGAGCTTTGGAGACTCGCAGAGACTATCTCTCCACTCCCATCTGCTTAAGATTAGATTTTAATATTTTTGTCTACATGTAATACAATAAAAAAGAGAATAATGCGTTTACAATGTTGTGTCAAAGCTCTCTCAGAGTCTAAGTACAGTTAATTATAATTTTGAATAAGATCTTTTTGTTTGAATACTGGATCCTTTGGTCTCACTGTTGGTCTCATTTTTTTTCTTCTTAATTTCAAAATTATTATAATTATTTTCGTCATATCTTTATCCCTGATTGAAATGAAATGGCAAAAAAAGCAATGATGGGTTTGCTTATTAATTGCAATGCTAGCATTAAAGCCATGCAATCCATGGTTTAGCCAACATCCATCCATTTTTGCCGAACATAGAAATATTTGTATGTAATAGAACATATTTATTAATGAATAACATGGATGGTAGATATGTGTATTTGTTAGTATAATCATATCAACAGTTTCTCTCTTTTGTTTTGAAATGATTCTTATTGCATGGTTTCTGTTTCTTATGCCTTTGACATGGTAAGGCTTTGAATTAGACTATTAATGGAGCATTAGACTATTAAAAGAGTAAACAAGTTGAGGAGTAGGTTGGATTTTTAAAATGCATGGAGCATCAAAGGTAGAGATAGAACTCACCAAAAAACATTTCTTTGTTTTCTTTGAGATTGAGTCCATGTGCACTAGAATGCAGGCCCCTAGCAAAGATGCAATCCCAAGCATAAGGAGTTAGAAATGCCTAGGGTGGGGTAAGTTAAATCCCAAAAACCAACTAAATCTACAAAAACGGCCAATCCAATCTCGGCTGATTAGTTATATTTTCAATGGCCAAATGCTTGGTTTGATGTGAGAAATAAAAGACTTTATGAAGGTGGTGTTTGTTTTTTTGACTTAGTTCTAAATATAACTTAAGGCATACAACGATGAATTTGTTCTCAAGCCTTGTACGCACCACCCGCCACACTATGAGAGTTGGTCATACCCGAAGTCGTTACCTTAACTACAAGAAGGGGGATGCCGAAGGCAGGGCTAGTGCCTAGAGTGAATGCACCCATTGTATTTGCTTCTCCTGATGATTGATCAAGTAACAAAAAATTGTGTTTTTCAATACATCATTGTGGATTGGATTAGTCTTTATGGTAGGTATACTTAATTCTCTCATCTTTTGAACCTATTTGTCCTAGATCCAAAAATGAAATGACCCCTCTCTCTATTTTTTTTTTTTTGTTTTGTTTTCTTTATTTTCATGTTGAAGATTTATATTGAATTTGAATGTGTCTCACAACCAGAAAGAATTCAAGGGAGGGGTTAAGTATTAAGAAGTTAAAAAACAAGCTAGTAGATTCATGTTAGCTTTCATATCAACGAATCGCAACTAATAAGTTCTCCAATATAGTTCATCTACTAAAAGTGAAAAATGGCTCCTTTCATCCTACAGAAGATAACAAAGAATTCCTTAGTCTAGAAGTACCTTTATCTTAGTTTTATTGGTGCACTAATATATCTTGCAAATTGTATAAGACCATACATAACATGCTATGTCAACTTGATTGAAAGATATAAATTTGCACCAATTAACTAGAAGACATTGGGATAAATTAAAGTATGTATTTACGATATCTTCTTGGAATAACAAATATGAGTTTGTTTTGTTGAAAAGAATAAGAATTTCAATTGTTTTATTAAACCCCCATCTTAAAAAGGCTATGTATTTATCTAAGGTAGTACAACAATATCATGAAGATCAATAAAAAAACAATAGTTACAACCTTTTCAAATCATTTAGAGATACCCATAATTCGTAAAGCAAGTTGTGAATTTGTAAGGTGAAGGTTAATGATCCAACATGTGTGGGAATCATGTGGATTCTCCTCCATTTAAGATAATTTGACCAAGCTACATGAACATAATGTTGCTTGTCTTGCAAAACTTATAGGAAAATTTATAACAAATGAAAGAACTAAGAATATCTCCGAAAGTTGTTCTATACTTATGAGCTCTAAAAGAATGGTGAAATTGATGTTCAGTAGATTCGATCATCTTATAATCAAGCAAATCTATTCATGAAAGTGCTACTATGAGCTACATTAAAAAAATTCAAGATACAACATTGCAAGGAATTGAAAAACTGAAAGCATGTGAATGGTGATTTAAAATTATCAATAAAGATTTATATGTTAGACCCAATTCTTTTACCTTGTGAGATGTTAGGGATAATCTTTTCTATTAATTTTAGGTAATTCAAGTACAATGCCAAACATAAAAGATATAAACAATGAGATTCAAGACTTTTATGCAGAAAACCCTACACTAACTGTGGAGATAAAAAACCATGAGGTCTAAGACCTACTAATGTAAATCTACTATGTGAAACCAAGTTACACATATTTACTTGATCGCTTTACCCTAAAGACTTACTTTATAGTACTATAACTTGATTCACGTTTGTTACTTAGCAACGTTCAATTGCTCTATTGGTTCACTTTTGCCTCGCCGAAGGGATGAAGGTCTTCAACCCAAGATTAAAAAAACTAATCCTTGAATAAGAGAATATAGATGGTGTGGCACTTTAGGCTTTCTCTCAAGGAGACCTTCTCTAAATAAAATAAGGTCTCTCAATGATCTATCTCCAATCTTTAACCCTTAAGGATTATTAGGGAGGTATTTATAGGCAAAAGCTCAAAGAGTCTCAATTTTAGAAGAGTTCTAATCAAATTTGCATGAAAAATCTTGTCAAAATTATCTGCATGACTGCTCAAGCTAACTTGCCCACCGCTTGAGCGCTCAAGACGCTTAAGCAGTCCTACTCTATTTCAAAAGTCAACTTTAAAAACACTTTAAGTTCAAAACAAAACTGATCCTCTTAATACCTCAATATAGCCTAATTTGCCAAAAGCTAAACCTCTTTAGATGTACCTGTGACTTCCTGATTGAACAAACGACAACTCTTGATATTCAATGGAGAGCAGGTCACTATCTAAAAAGACTTCTATGACCAAATATTGAAAAGAACAAAATTGCCAACATAAAAACAAGACTCCATGTCCTAAGAGGAATGATTAGGGGATCTATAATTGAAGTGTTGAAGAAAGCATAATCATGTTTACATGAGGGGAGTATACTAATATAGATATAATATATTCTTTTTTCCTTCATCTTGGTTTTGTCCCACTAGGTTTAATTAGTAAGGTTGTAGTGGTCAAATCATTTAAAGAATATTGTACTATTTTTTATTAGGTTTTCTCCTATTGGGTTTTTCCTAATAAGGTTTTAACAAGACATATTCTAATTTTCATCCAAGAGAGAGTGTTATGGAATATGAGAATTTATCAAATTGTGAGAATTTGTGGATGATCATCCATGTTGATGTAAATCTCTTTCCGTCTCCCTTAGAAGGAAGAGATCTGATAATGAAATGATGTTCTATTTTTTGTCTGCATTCCAATTCTTTTATTTTACAACAAGGATATCTTTATTAGCATGTTTTTTTATTTTCTTTATTGAGTTTAGCTCTTGACTTTAAGGGGAACTTATCTTTTCTACGTTTTTAGATCATGAACTTATGAAGATAATTAATTCAAAAAGTTTAAATGTCTAAGTTTTTAACCTTGGAAGGCAAATACACTCTTCAGATTATTATTATTATTATCTTAAATTTCCCAATCTTTCAAAGAAATTTGGGTAGGTTGACATGACTTAATTGTTCCTTTTTTTTTTATTGATTATATCCAATTTAATTGATCTATAAAATGATTTTAAAGAGTAAAGATTATTTTGAATGCCTCATAATGTATTTTTGTAATTGGACATTTGTGAGTGATGAAACTTTATTTCTACTTATTTTCTAGTTGAAATTGAGATTATTTTCTCACACTAATAGATGGGCCACTAGAGTATTCAAACATGTTTGAATCATTTCTAAGTGCTAAATACCTTGTGCAAATATTAATATCTCTATCTTTAATCCAAACGTAAGAGTCACCACTTGCAAAAATAGAAAAATCCCTATAATGGAACGAATAATTATAGATGAAAATCAATTTTCATCCTGTGCAAAAATTATGCCATTGAAAAAAAAAATTGATTGAAAACATAATTGTAAGAAAAATTGAGGTTGGAAATTCATGTAGGACTTACTGAAAAAGTTGTGTTAAACATAAATTTAGCTATATAAATTCAAATTTAATATTTACACTTTGTAGGATGTAAGACTAATTAGTTGAAATATTAAAGAGGGTGATAACCATCAAGAAACACAGTAACAAATATGCACCAGTTAAGCTCCAAGATTGTTAGACGGTTGAGAAGTCTCAAACTGAAAAGTTGTTAGTAGAAGAAACTGTTACCATAAGTTGTTAGGAACTGTTAGCAACTTTATCTATATATAATCTAAAAGATCAATAACAGAAAGTAATGTGGATTTTCTCTTTCAAACTGCTCCATCAAGATTTCTCTCAATGGGAACTTGAAATTGAAGTTTTCAAATAATACAAGTGATTTATTTATTGTAAGCTTCAAAATCTTTTGATTATTTTATACATTAAATTATCTTGTTTCTCTTCATAAATCTATGAACAGTTCTTCATGTCCCATGAGCTCAAAATTCTTGAAATTACTTGTTAATATTCTACAAACCATAATCCTAAGAATGTTTCATGTGTATCCAGTTGTTTTAGGATTTATCTAATATCTTCTCCAAGATTTAATGTTTCATTTATCTTGGGTTTAGATAATCTAGGGATATATTATTCGAATCTCTTTGTGATTATAAGAATAAAATTTTGGTCTTCAAAAGGACATAATATTTTGAGAAGGTAAAAAATCCTTGAACACCTTCATTACTAGGAAATTATGAGGACTCTCAAGAGCTTGAATGCTTGGTTCTTGTTCTTTCTGTCCTCTAGAAATGGATCTTTAGATGTATGATATATTAGGATGGTGAGAAAGAGTGTTGTTGAGGTATTTTTGATTAAGACTTTGCCATATTTTATCATTACTCTCTAGATATTTTGGTTTGGATCTTGGCATGTCCTACATTTCATGCTTATCTATTACAACTATTTCTCCTATTATCAAAATTTCTACCAAAATCATCTTAAATTTATATAAAATATTTGTATTCATTTATGGAAAAAAAATTTAAAATTACTTTTATTTTACGAGACATCAAATCATTTTGTGATTTCATTTTGAAAGTCAATAAAAAAAATTAAATACCATTTTCAATATTTTTAAATAAAATTTTATTTAAAATTTAAGTTGTAATGTTTTATTAAAAAATCTAGTTAGAGGAAATATAAATTTTCTTTCATGGAACTTTTTGCTATGCAATTACTTTAGATAATTTTTATTTCAAGCTATAAGAACATATAAAAAAAAATTCATACAGTTTTGGGTTATAAGAATATGCAAATGAATTGTTTTTTATAGTTTTAGGTTATAATAATACACAAATTAATTTTCATAACTTCTAGTTATAATTTTTTACTAGAAAAATACATTTTCAAAATATTATTTACACATTTTTTTTTGTATTTAAATAAAATAAATAAAATGGAAAATAAAAATAAAAGTGTAATTTTATCACATGCCTTTTAGTCAAGACAATGTTTCAATCTTCCACAAACATTTTTCTCTAAGGGCTTATAGGGATTTTATTCTGCAAAGACTCTTCGTGCTAATAATGTGTCAAAAAATAAATAAATAAAAGAAATAGAAAAAAAAAATTGAGTTATGAGAGAACTCTAGGGTGTGATTTTCAATGATCCATGTCTCTTATTTATAGGAGTTGGAAAAATTAGAATTTAATACAATATTTAGAGTCCATTTGGTAGTGATTCTAGGAAGCGTTTATAATCTTTTTAATACTTGAAAATTTTTATCATTCAAGTATTAAAAAGACTAGAAACGTTTCCTAAAATCACTGATAAACACACTTAATTTTTTTACAAGGAATAAGAAAAATCTATATGAATAACTATGAGGTCATTCACAATTATTAGTACATATTTATAACATAATAGTGTTTCTCACCTTGAAATTCTATTTTAACTTACGGATGAAATTTTATTATATTTAATGAAACATCAATGTACCTAGATTGGCTTCTAAAATCATACTATCAAATATATGAACTCATTTCGCCTAGGCTATTATGCATATCATGTTTGATGTATAATGCTTAATGCTTTAGTTTGCTTTTATGCTGATAAAAATTCTGGGCAATAATATATTAATTGATTTATTTAATAAAAAGACAAAAATAAAAAATCTCTTGTATCTATCTTGTGTTTCATTTCTCATCTTTTAAAGCCTTATTTTCTTTTTCTAGGACTTTGAATTAGGCTATTAAGGGTCAAGTACCCTAAGACAATTGAAATTCATCTCTTTGAACTGAAGCTGAAGGAAAAAGCTTGAAAAAAAATTCCTTATTAAAAAATAAATAAAAATAAAAATTGCAAGAATAATAAATATATTAAATGAAGAATAATATTTTGAAGTAAAAAGCTTTCCCTTGAACACCATTGCAGTTTTATTATGTGTTTGAGTAATTAGAAAAGCACAATTAGAAATTGAATTAAAAGAAAGAATTTAACTAGAAAAGTATAAGTACTTTTTCTTATCCAGGAATTCTATTTTAACTTATGGATGAAGTTTTCTTATATGTATATACATTTTAAGTTTGGCCTGGGTCAACTAGCTTAGCTTGTGATTCATTGTTACACATGGTGAGCAACAAAGTAATGAACTCATTCCACCAGGGCTCTTATGCATATCATGTTTGATGTATTGTGTATGCTTCATATGCTTTTATGCTGATAAAAATTCCAGGCAATAATATATTAATTCATTTATTTAATGAAAGGATAAAAGGATAAAAGGATAATGCTGAGAAGTTAATTAGTTTGATTAATTTATATACCCCGTACATTAATGATGACAAAGAAACTTATTATTCCATTTATTAACTTTAAATTTAATTCAATGTAGGGAATGAAAGTATCCTGGATTCTGAGTTTTGATATTCCCACATTCAGCTACTGATGGCAGGATGTATATTTAGACATCTTAATTGATGTTCATAAAGTCATTAATCTTTTCTACTACCTCATACACTTGCCCGAGAAAAAAAAACCGAACTTACGAACAGAACATGGGATATGAACTAGAAAAGTTCCATAAATTTTGAACTTGAACTTGTAGTGCCATTCCATCCATTGATTACAAGCCTAAAAAATGATGATACAAGTATGATTATTTTTTATTTTAAAATATTGATAATTTTATTTATAAATTTACATTTATTTTATATTTAATTAATATACAAAATACACAAGAATTAAAATTTAATAATTTATAATAATTTTATTTTAATTAATTTATAATATATATATATATATATATATATATAATTCATGCATTATTTATAGTATGTATCTATATATAGATAAAGTTTATAATATAAATGCATAAGTATAAGATATTTACATTTATGAATCTTATACATATTTTTCATATTGCAAATAATAAAGTTGGTCTGATGACATAGTTACTTCCTTTAAAACTTGAGACAACAACTAAGTCAATATAAAAAACTAGCAAGGTGTTCTATGTGAATGTAATGAAATCAAGATCTCATGTCAACTTAAAATCTTTTATTATTTATATTTCCCATCGAACTTAATTTGTTGATGACAATGACGGTCCAAATCCATTGAATAGTTTGTCACTAAATTTTTTTTATTAGTGACAGAAAATTCTCATAGATAGACTTTTACTAACACACTTTTCCCTTACTACCATGCATCGGGATTATCTGTGGGTGAATGTTTATTCCAACAATGTATATCATTCAAAAAAAGTAAAATTTCTTGTAGTTATATGAGTAGATTTATTTAATAATAGGACAAAAATGAAAAATCTCTTGTATCTATTCTATGTTCCTTTTCTAGTATTTTAAGACCTTATTTCCTTCCTCTTGTTTATATATAATTAATTTTTAAGGGGTTGATGTTTTTGTTGGCAATTAATGGGAGTTAGATTTTCAATAGAAGATGTGATCAATATGCGTGGGAAAGAATTAAAGTTTAATTAGTCATTAGTTTGAAACGAATATAAAAATCACAAGTTAATTAGTTTGATTAATTTAAATACCATGGACATTAATTTATAAGCATTTTTATTGTGAGCATTATATCCAAGTTTCTTTTTTAGTCAACATAACTTGGTCTAGTTAGTTTATTAGTAGCAAGAATAAGGGTGATCGATTGTAAGAGGTGGTACCTATAACAAATAAAACAACCCATCATTCATTAAGGTCTGAGCATTCAAGGCAAGTTGGTAATTAAGTTTAGTAAAATGTAGTGCTCTCAAATTACTACATATATCCATATAAGGTATTCTAGTATCAGAAGGATCAAGCCTATTTTATAAGGTATGTCATGATTTACATTACTAGGTAGAGATCCTCTCTAATTAATCACCTTGCCTTAAATATGGAAAGTTATTCTAAGGTAATGACAAACATACCTTTCATTATTTAGCCCTTAAGAGTATACAAGTAGGACTACTTTAGGTTATTCTACCACTTCATATCTAAGTTAAGTGTATAACTAAGATCCTTAACATCAATGTTCCCAAGTGAGGAGTTATGTCTTTAGGATTTACTACTCCTTGTATTAACATATATAATTAAGTCCATAAAAAGAAAGTTCGTATCCCTTGATTCCGTGGGCCAATCCATCTTTAGTATAGGGATGGACCTAACATAAGATAGGCTTGATCTTGGAGGCTATGAGCTTATCAAGGACCCTCTCCCACTTACTACTTTGAAATAAGAGAATTAAATTGATTTTGGTAATTTTCTTAAAATTAAATTCTCTATCATAAGAATTTCAAAATTATTAATTTTCCTAAATTGAAATACTTGTACTCATAAGAAATATGTCTTTTTATAAAGAATTTTAAAATTAAGAGAATTTCCTCAAATTAAAATGATCTTTTAAGGATTTTTTGAAAACTTGGTCTTGCGTATTAACATGAGAAAGA
Source organism: Vitis rotundifolia (assembly GCA_030254885.1). Taxonomy (NCBI): domain Eukaryota; kingdom Viridiplantae; phylum Streptophyta; class Magnoliopsida; order Vitales; family Vitaceae; genus Vitis; species Vitis rotundifolia. Next base: position 3,868,475 of record CM058166.1, read on the forward strand.
AGCCTATCATTGTCATTGAATAAAAATGATAGCCATACTTAAGAGTAGATAATGGACAAGGCAAATCATCATTAGCCTACAATGACATTTAAAACGAGCAACAAATAACCCCTTGAAAAGATGATTACAAATAAAATGACTCTTTTTGGAACAAGGATCTACGATCTAAGATGACCGACTTTCTCCTTTTTGTCTCTTTTTTTTTCCTTGTAGTTGAACGGATTTAACATACCTTATAAGGTGCTAGCATTCATTCTTTCACTCTTCTATTAGTCTCTCCATCAAAATTGTTACCAGGGCTATGTTTGGTTCTTGAAAAGTAATAGGGAAAGAAAAAAAAATGATTTTCTCATGTTTGGTTTTACTGTAAAAAATGTGAAAAAAAACCCAAATATAATTAAAATTATTAATAAATTTATATATTTTTTAATTATTTGATCTTTATATCAAAGAGTTAAAATAAGTTAAAAAATTTTAAAGTAATATATAATAATAATTTATTGATTTTAAATTTTCCTTCACTTTTTCTTTCCTTCTACTTTTTCTCTCTATTTTCTTTCACTTGCATTTTCTTTCAAACTTTCCAACAACCAAACATAGCCTAAATTATCGATCCAAGTATTCACTCTAATGCAAGTTTTGGCAAAGTTCAATTACCTACTAGGATAAACTCTTGGTGAATATCAACTAGGTGATTAATTTCGAATGGATTCTTAGAAGGTGACATTTTTGCAACTTCACTACATATATGATGATTACGAGAAGAAGTGAATTTATAAAATGTTGCTCAATACTATATATGAAGTTCTATTTGCTATGAAATTTTGTTTTATATATGTGTGTGTGTGTACTTCATCAATTATTACTTTTATATGTCTTTGGGGTGTTAAGGATTTCTAATAATATTACTATCTTATGCATTTTGTGAGGTTATTAATTTAGTACATTGGCTTGAGTTGGGAGAATAAAATTTTATTACTTAATGGGGAGTTGTTAATTTATTGAACATTCATTTATTGAGGTTTTACTGTAGTAACTAATTTATAAATATATCAGCTGATAAATTTAAAATAAATAACAATGATGAAATAGCATTATGTCATTTTGAAATTCATCATTTTTTTTTTCAAAGACAGTAGTGCCATTTAGGTAATATCCTGCAAAGAGGCTTTAATATGAAGTCATGAACAGAAAAGGAGGCAGTGGATAAAAGACATAAAATAAATCATAAAAATCATTAAAAGAAATCAAGATTCAATGAAACCAACATGGTTGAATTTCATTTGTTTGAACAGAACCCTTAAAGAAAAAGCTTAAAAAACAGCTTTTGATTCAAGAGAGAGATTACAAGAGTTGGAATGCATGCATACATATACCGACACCCAGTTAAAGGAGTGTCACACATGATGTTGTTGTGGCAATTAATAAGAGTTGATTTTCAATAGAGGATGTGATGAATATGGGAGGGAAAAGGGAAAGGTTAGGTAGTTATCAGTGTAAAAAGAATGTTCTAAGTCACAATTTAATTAGTTTGATATTAATTTATGTACCAAATTAATGAAGAAAAAGAAACTCACTCCATTTATTAGCATTAAACTTAATTTATTACAAGAGAATGAAATCAGCAAATGAAACCGAAACTATTTCCACCACTTTTCCCACCAGGCATACATATATATACGAATCTTTTCACCTCATCTAATTACCTCCATCAAAAAGATATATTTTCCCACAACTCTAGACATATTTACTATTCACAAACATAGATCATGGCCAGTTTCTGCAAGGTCTCTATCATCGCATTCTTTCTCTTAGCTAGTGGGGCTTTCCTGTCATCACCAGCACTGGCATTCCAAGCCAATGAACAAGACTTTAGCCTCGCATCAGAACCTTCTTCCAACAGTGACCCAGGCATTATTCCACCGGCATTACGCCATTATTTGTTTCAATGCCTCGACAAGCTGGGTAACGAATCCGGGCTATTGTTCTTTGCTAGGATATTCATAGGCAAAAAAAATGAGATCCCTACTACTAGTCTCCAACACCTCGTGCAGATGGGATATAAATGCCACAGTGCAATTACCAATGCTGTAATCTCGAGACCTGAGTTCAGTGACAATGCAAACTTATTTCGTACAAGATCTGACGAGCTTTGGAGACTCGCAGAGACTATCTCTCCACTCCCATCTGCTTAAGATTAGATTTTAATATTTTTGTCTACATGTAATGCAATAAAAAAAGAGAATAATGCGTTTACAATGTTGTGTCAAAGCTCTCTCAGAGTCTAAGTACAGTTAATTATAATTTTGAATAAGATCTTTTTGGTTGAATACTGGCTCCTTTGGTCTCACTGTTGATCTCATTTTTTTTCTTCTTAATTTCAAAATTACTAAAATTATTTTCGTCATATCTTTATCCCTGATTGTAATGAAATGGCAAAAAAAGCAATGATGGGTTTGCTTATTAATCGCAATGCCAGCATTAAAGCCATGCAATCCAAGGTTTAGCCAACATCCATCCATTTTTGCCAAACATAGAAATATTTGTATGTAATAGAACATATTTATTAATGAATAACATGGATGGTAGGTATGTGTACTTGTTAGTTTAATCATATCAACAGTTTCTCTCTTTTGTTTTGAAATGATTCTTATTGCATGGTTTCTGTTTCTTATGCCTTTGACATGGTAAGGCTTTGAATTAGACTATTAATGGAGCATTAGACTATTAAAAGAGTAAACAAGTTGAGGAGTAGGTTGGATTTTTAAAATGCATGGAGCGTCAAAGATAGAGATAGAACTCACCAAAAAACATTTATTTGTTTTGTTTGAGATTGAGTCCCTGTGCACTAGAATGCAAGCCCCTAGCAAAGATGCAATCCCAAAGATACAATCCTAAGCATAAGGAGTTAGAAATGCCTAGGGTGGGGTAAGTTAAATCCCAAAAACCAACTAAATCTACAAAAAGCAATCCAATCTCGGCTGATTAGTTATATTTTCAATGGCCAAATGCTTGGTTTGATGTGAGAAATAAAAGAACTTATGAAGGTCGTGTTTGTTTTTTTTACTTAGTTCTAAATATAACTTAAGGCATACAATAATGAATTCATTCTCAGGCCTTGTACACATTGCCCACCACACTATGAGAGTTGGTCATGCTCGAAGTCGTTACCTTAATTGCAAGAAGGGGGATGCCGAAGGCAGGGCTAGTGGCTGGAGTGAATGAACCCATTGTATTTGCTTTTCCTGATGATTGATCAAGTAACAAAAATATTGTATTTTTTAGTACATCATTATGGATTGGATTAGTCTTTTTGGTAGGTATACTTAATTCTCTCATCTCTTTGAATCTATTTGTCCTAGATCCAAAAATGAAATGACCCCACACTATTTTTTTTCTTTATTTTCATGTTGAGGATTTATATAGAATTTGAATGTGTCTCATAACCAGAAAGAATTCGAGAAAGGGGTTAAGTATTAAGAGTTAAAAAACAGCTAGATTCACTTTAACTTTCATATCAACGAATCACATCTAATAAGTTCTCCAATGTAGTTCGTTTACTAAAAGTGAAAAATGGCTCCTTTCATCCTACAGAAGATAACAAAGAATTACTTAGTCTAGAAGTACCTTTATCTTAGTTCTATTGGTGCACTGATATATCTTGCAAATTGTGTAAGACCATATATAACATGCTATGTCAACTTGATTGAAAGATATAAATTTGCACCAACTCGAAGACATTGGGATAAATAAAAGTATGTATTTGTGATATCTTCTTGGAATAACAAACATGAGTTTGTTTTATTGAAAAGAATCAGAATTTCAATTGTTTTATTAAATCCCCATCTTAAAAAAGCTATGTATCTATCTAAGGTAGTACAACAATATCATGAAGATCAATAAAAAAAACAATGGCTACAATCTTTTCAAATCATTTAGAGATACCCATAATTCGTAAAGCAAGTTGTGAATTTGTAAGGTGAAGGTTAATGATCCAACATGTGTGGGAATCATGTGGATTCTCCTCCATTTAAGATAATTTGACCAAGCTACATGAACATAATGTTGCTTGTCTTGCAAAACTTATAGGAAAATTTATAACAAATGAAAGAACTAAGAATATCTCCGAAAGTTGTTCTATACTTATGAGCTCTAAAAGAATGGTGAAATTGATGTTCAGTAGATTCGATCATCTTATAATCAAGCAAATCTATTCATGAAAGTGCTACTATGAGCTACATTAAAAAAATTCAAGATATAACATTGCAACGAATTGAAAAACTAAAAGTCTAATAAGGAACATCCATAAGGGGGTGAATGGTGATTTTTTAAAATTTTCAATAAAGATTTATATGTTAGACCCAATTCTTTTACCTTGTGAGATGCTAGGGATAATCTTTTCTACTAATTTTAGGTAATTCAAGTAGAATGTCAAACATAAAATATATAAACAATGAGATACAAAAATTTTACGCAGAAAACCCGACACTAACTATGGAGATAAAAAACTATCAGGTTTAAGACTTACTAATCTAAATCTACTATGCGAAACCAAGTTACACATATTTACCTCATCGCTTTACCCTAAAGTCTTACTCTATAGTACCTATAACTTGATTCACATTTTTGACTTAGCAACCTTCAATTGCTCTAGTGGTTCACTTCTGCCTTGCCAAAGGGATGAAGGTCTTTAACCAAAGATTAAAAAAACTAATCCTTGATTGAGAGAATATGAATGGTGTTGCACTTTAGGCTTTCTCTCAAAGAGACCTTTTGTAACACCCCAAAATTTAATCTAAGGGCAAAATAGTAATTTATAAAGTAATTAAGTAATTAATTAAATTCATTAAGGGTGAAAGAGTCCTTTTAAAATTAAAAATCCTCGGTATAAATTGGATTCTCATCTTGTCTTCTTCATTAAAAAAACCCCATCAACCAAAAGTAGAGAATTGGAGATCGTAGGGCTCAAGGGTTAGAGATTCAGAGTTGAAGTTCGAATTTTTTCCAGGTAAGATTCTAATCCTAAATTAATATATTATATTCATTAGTTAGTTCTGAACACGCTAGTTATTCTTTGAATTTTATTTTTTTTAAATTTAGATTAGGGTTAGTTTATTTTTAAAATTTGTTTTAATATGAAAATATTGGAAATTTAGGATTATTGGTGGTTTTATTGTTAGAAATTGGGAAATATTTAGTTTTTGAAAAAAAAAAAAAAAAAAGATTCTCTGCAAGATTTTCGATTTATGTTAGGGTTAACCTATTTAAAACTTTTCGGTCAAAATATTGAAATTAGGAATATAGATTGTTCTATTGATGAAAATAGGGAAATTTTAAATTTCTTAGATGAATAGACTAAGTAATGAAATTTTTAAAAAAATAAAAATAAATAAATGAGTAAATAATATATTGTTATATGTGGCTTAAGGTATTAGAAAATATTAGGAAAAAAAAAAAGAAAAAAGAAAGAAAAAATAAAGAAAGAGAACGTGTGTGCACGGGAGGAAGTTTTTTTTTAAAAAAAAAAAGAAAGAAGAATGCGTGCTTGTGGAAGATGAAGAATGGTGAAAAGAAAAAAAAAATAGTAATATTAATAATAAAGGAAGATGTGTACGGATGGTGTTTGGTGGTTAATATATATATATATATATATTATATATGTTAGCAATAATGAAGAATTGTTGGGGATATAGTTTATGTTTAGTGGAAAAAAAAAAACTAAAAGTGAGAGAATAGAAGTTATCAATATTATTATACTAATGATGAGTGTAAGTTAATAAAAAGCATAAAATTTAATTAGTAGAATAAATTGTAGTTTAATTAAATTATGTTGTGTCCTAAGAAATAAATTGAAAATAAAATTTAAGTTTTATATGAATTAGAAATTTATTAATTTTTCTAAAATAGGAATAGATTAAATTATCTTTCATAATTAAAAACATTAATTTGAATACCTAAAATTTTAGGATTGTCAAACCTATAATTTTAGATAAATAATAATGGTTATTTCTCTTATACTTTGTTAGGTGAAGAGTAGATTTTCCAGAATTATTTTTCTCCCAAGTTTTTGAGGACTTCTTTTGAGGTAAGGGAAATTAATGTAATTATTATTTTTTTTAGAAACAAATTTTTATATACATCATTTGGAAACGTTTTAAGTTATTATTCGTTTTATGCACGGATCAAATATGTTTTGAATGAAAAGTATGTTAGAACCTTATATTTTGTTTACAACAGAGAAATGTGAAGATATTATGTTTTGCAAATTTGAATAATTGAAATAAGTGTTTGACTTTGATTTGTTTGGCCCTTGTCAACAGGATATAATAGTTGACCTTTACATTTCTTAGTGGGGAATGTAATTGATTTGGACCCCTGCCTCAAGGGGTTTGGTTAGAGGTTACTAGTACTAGAAATATTTGGTTCCATCCACCTTAAAGGAACAATTTGAGGCTAGACACCTATTTGAAAAGTCCCACCTAACTAGGCACCATTTGATATTTGATGACCAGAGTAAATAAATGATTTGAATGTTTTGACTAAATTTGATATGAAAATGTTTGAATCAGAAATGAAAGTGTACAATTAAAAGTTTTGAATGTATTGGCAAAACTGACTCAAAAGGTTTATGAAAATAATTATTTATAATATCTCCTATTTTGCAAGTGAACTTGAAATATTTGATCCATGGACTGCATTAATGTTCCTTATTGGGCTTTGAGCTCATTCCTATTTGTTGATTACTTTTCAGGTACCCTTAGTTCGGGTGAGGAGTGATGGCTAGGTTAGGGAATGGTCATCATTAGGATTTTGCTTAGGATGTTATTTTTGGACATCGTTAGCTTATAAGTTTATGTTCATTTGGATTATTTGGTTTTTGGAAGCTATTTAGATATTGAACTTTTTTTTTTTTTTTATGATAGTTTGAAGTTGAGATTTGGAGATTATGAAAATTTTGTTAGCACTTGAATTGTTTGAGTTTACAATCTATTTGGATAATGGATTTTGGTTAATGAATGCTTAACTTTAAAGTTAAGTTTTGAAGATTTTAGAAATTTTGTTCTGCTACTCTGAACAGGTATTTGGTAATTGTTAACTTCCAATTACAAGATGATTATTTGGGTCAGATTACACTTTAAGCCTTTGGGTTTGAGGTGTGAAATGACCGTCACACCCTTGGAGTGGGTCTTGGGGCGTAACAGAGTGGTATCAGAGCACTAAGTTGTGATCTTGATGGGAACTTGTTTAGTTTACCTTTGGGAATAGATGAGTAACGCATTAGTTTAAGTTTCAACTTCATCTAGTTTGATTCCTTTTATTCCTTACAATTCTAGTTTGCTTATTTGGCTTCTTAGTCCTGGTTCAATGCACTCTTTTATTTCCGTATCTTTTGCTGGTTTGTTTGGTATGCTAATTGATAACATGGACTTTGATTTATTTGTTGCTACTCCTTTGGGAGATTTTGTTATGGTTAATAAAATACTTAGAGATTGTTGTATGATGATTGGGTATAGAGAGATGATAGTTGGCTTAGTACTCCTTGACCTCTAGGATTTTGATGTGATTTTGGGGATGGATTAGTTAGCTTCATACTATGCATCTATTGATTGTTTTGGGAAAAGAGTGATGTTTTGCATTCTTGGTCAGCCTGATTTTAGTTTTGAGGGGAAGCATGTGGACAAACCACCACATATGATCTCAGCCTTGTGAGCTAGTTTTTTGCTCAGGAAAGGTTGTCAAGGCTTTTTGGCTTATGTTGTGAATAAGGATATGATTTAAAGTTGGAAAACATACCCATTGTAAGGGACTATCCTGATGTCTTTCCAGATGATCTATCTAGCTTGGCACTAGAGAAGGAGGTGGAGTTCACCATTGATTTGGAACTAGGGCCAGCTCCTATCTCTAAGGTCCCTTACAAGATGGCACCTATGAAGCTTAAGGAGCTGAAGATTCAACTTTAGGAGTTGTTAGATAAGGGCTTCATTAGGCCTAGTGTTTCTCCTTGGGGAGCTCCTGCTTTATTTGTAAAGAAGAATGATGGATCTATGAGACTCTGCATTGATTATAGAGAATTGAATAAGGTGACAGTGAAAAAAAAGTATCCCCTTCCTCGGATTGATGATTTGTTTAATCAACTTCAGGGTGCATGTGTGTTCTCTAAGATTGATCTTTGGTCTGGTTATCATCAGTTAAGGGTTAGAAGTGAAGATGTACCCAAGACTACTTTTCGAACTAGTTATGGGTATTATGAGTTTTTTGTTACGTCTTTTGGTTTAACTAATGCACCTGTTGCTTTTATGAACTTAATGAATAAGGTATTTAAGCTCTATCTAGATCAGTTTGTGGTGGTTTTTATAGATGATATTTTGGTGTACTCAAAGAGTAGGGAGGAGCATGAGCGCCATTTGAGTATTGTATTGTAGACTCTCGGAGATAAGCAATTGTATGCTAAACTAAAGAAGTGTGAGTTCTGGTTAGACAAAGTCTCTTTCCTTGGGCATGTGGTGACCAAGGATGGCATCTATGTTAACCTTGGAAATATAGATGTTGTGTCAAATTGGAGGAGGCCTAATATTGTGACCGAGATTTGAAGTTTCTTAGGACTGGCTAGTTATTATAGGCAGTTTATTGAGGGGTTCTCTAAGATCGCCCTACCTCTGACCAGGTTGACTAAGAAAGGGGTTAAGTTTGAGTGGTCTAATGATTGTGAAGGTAATTTCTAAGAGTTAAAGAAAATATTAGTGACAACTCCTATTTTAACTATCCTTTTAGGCTTATGAGGGTTTGTGGTGTACAGTGATGCCTCTCGTCAGGGTTTGGGTCGTGTTCTTATGCAACATGGGAAAGTTGTAGCTTATGCTTCTAGACAGTTGAAGCCTTATGAACGAAATTATCCTACTCATGATTTGGAGTTAGCTGTAGTAGTTTTTGCACTTAAGATCTGGAGACATTTTCTTTTTGGTGAAACTTATGAGATATTCATAGATTATAAGAGTTTGAAGTATTTATTTTCCCAAAAGGAATTGAACATGAGACAGAGGAGGTGGATTGAACTACTTAAAGACTATGACTGCATTATTCAATATCACCTAGGGAAGGCGAATGATGTGGTTAACACCTTGAGCAGGAAATCTGTTGGTTCCTTAGCAGCTATTAGAGGTAGTCAGAGGCAATTATTAGAAGATTTGAGGAGTTTATAAGTCCATATAAGAGTTTTGGACTTGGGAGCTCTTGTGGCGAACTTTAGAGTGCAACCAGACTTGGTTGGGAGAATTAAGACCCTACGAAAGAATGATATGCAATTAGTGCAGCTTATGGAGGAAGTTAAAAGGGGTAGTAAGCCTGACTTTGTCTTATCAGATGATGGGATTTTAAGATTTGGGACTAGACTTTGTGTCCCAAATGATAGAGATTTAAGGAGAGAGCTATTGGAGAAAGCTTATTGTTCTAAGTTTGTGATCCACCCAGGAAGGACAAAGATGTATAGAGATTTGAAGCAAAATTATTAGTGGCCAGGTATGAAGCAGGATATTGCAAGATTTGTGGCTTAGTGTTTGGTGTGCCAACCGATGAAAGCTAAGCATCAACGAGCAGCAGGATCATTACAACCACTTTCTATTCCTGAATGGAAATGGGAACATATTACCATGGACTTTGTGATAGGGTTGCCAAGAACCTTAGGGAGTAAAAATGTTATTTGGGTAATTGTGGATCGACTGACAAAGTCCGCTCATTTTCTGCCTATGAAAGTCAATTTTTCTATGGATTGTTTAACTTCTCTTTATATTAAGGAGAGTGTGAGAATGCATGGTGTACTTGTTTCTATAGTTTCTGACAAAGATCCTCGTTTCACTTTTAGATTTTGGCATAGTTTATAGAAAGCATTAGGTACTAAGTTGAGTTTTAGTACTGCTTTTCATCCACAAACTAATGGTCAATCAGAGAGGGTAATTCAGGTCTTAGAAGATTTGTTGAGAGCTTATGTTTTGGACCTAAAAGGTAATTGGGATGATTATTTGCCCCTAGTGGAGTTTGCCTATAATAATACCTTTCAAGGTAGCATTGGGATGACACCTTTTAAGGCGTTATATGGTAGGAGATGTCGATCTCCTATTTGTTGGGATGATGTTGGAGAGAAGAAACTTTTGGGGCCTGAACTTCTATAGTTGATTGTTGAAAAGGTCTCTTTAATTAAAGAAAGATTGAAAGCAACACAAAGTAGACAGAAGAGTTATGCTGATAATCACAAACGAGATTTGGAGTTTGAGGTGGGTGATCATGTTTTCTTGAAAGTTTCACCTATGAAGTTGATAAAGGAATCTCCAACTCAACCAGCTGATAATGCAATCTGCCAGAAAGGAAAACTACAACTCCAACTCAGCCAATTGCTAATGTAATCTGCCGGAAAGGAAAATCTACTCTCCATATTTGTAATGTGGAAAATCAAGGCTGGAAGGAAATCTCACTTACCTATTATGTATAATGTTCCATTTTCTTTGTAAAGAAAGTATGTATTGTTTATTTATTATTTAGAAAACAATCAGTAAAAGTTTCGTGAAAATTCAACCTTTCAAAAATAGTTTCTGTTCTTCATGGTATCAAAGCAGGTTAACTTAAAACAATCCAAAGCTTCCATGGCAACCCTAGAAAATGTTCTTAGCATTCAAGCTTTTCATCAATGCTTAAGCCTCGTCTCCATCAAATTGAATATGTCCAATCTCCTTTTGTGGCGCTCACAAGTTCTTCCTTGCGAAGCCTAGGATTAGTCCACCATCTCTCTGAAAATAAATACGCATCAGAGGAGACAATGGGTACTGAAACAAAGGAGACCCATGATCAGTCAATAGAGACATGGTCTCACAATGATGGTCTACTTACCTCCTGGCTTCTTGGACTCATGACAGAAGAAGTGATGCTTTTGTTGGATGGAATAGAACAGAGACTGCCTATGATGTCTGAAACTCTCTAGAAGAAAAGCTCCTTCCAATGACCAAAGAGAAGGAAGTGCAATTGACCAACAAACTTCACGGGCTGAAGAAAGGCACAAGGTCCCTTGATGAATATCTAAGGGAGTTCAAAGGCATTTGTGATGCATTAACTGCAGTTAGAAAACCAGTAAGTGACCTAGACAAAGTTTTTCAACTAGCTCAAGGTCTCGGAACTAAATACATGGATTTTCGGGTGGCCATGTTATCAAAGCCACTGTATCCCTCTTACAATCAATTTGTTCTAGCTCTACAAGGGCATGAACAAATGATTATGACAGAAAATGAAGAGAATAAGGAGTCAATAAACCATGAACAAGCCTATTTTACCCAACGAGAAAGAGGAAGAAATCGAGGAGGAAGATTTCTTTCAAGAGGTCGTGGCTTCACTCCAGCAGGACGATTCAATCACAATGCCACCAGTAACCAAAAGCAGAATGGTCATCCCAGCACCAAAAATCTAAGAAATAGCTTCAACAACCAATTTTCACCACAACAGAAACTCCAAAAATATGAAGGTACTCTTATTTGTCAAATCTGTAATAAAGCTAACCATTCAGCTTTTGATTGCTGGAACAGATTTGACTATTTGTATCAATCAAAAGAGATTCCTCAAGCTTTGGCTATTATGGCTCTAAATGAAGAAGAGAAGGATCCTAATTTTTATGTAGACTCGGGAGCAACAGCCCATATAACAAATGACCCAGGTAAGATGTCCCAAGTAATTCCATATAAAGGGCATGATGTAATTTTTGTTGGAAAAGGAGAAGCTTTAAGAATCTCACATATTGGTGAAGCTAGACTAAAAACTAAACATAGAGATCTAAAGCTTAAAAAATTATTGGTTGTTCCAGAAATTAAGAAAAAATTTTTATCCATTAGACAACTTACCTCTAATAACCCATGCTCCATAGAATTCTCATCAACTGGTTTTGTCATTAAGGATCAACTTCAGCAAGTGCTAGCCAGAGGAACTAACAAGGGAGGTCTCTATGCATTGGAGGAAAATGTGATTCAAGCCATAACGATTACTAGGTCTAGCAAGGCATCATCAAAAGTGTGGCATCAACGCATGGGGCATCCACAAACAAAATCTATAAAGCTTCTGCAAGATAAGAATTTCATTGAAAAGTATCTAGTTGGATGAAATCAGCAACAGTATGTGCTAGTTTTCAGTTAGGAAAAAGCTGTAAACTTCCTTTTGGCTTAAGAAATAAAATTTCCAACAATCCTCTTGACAAAATTCATTGTGACTTATGGGGACCTGCACCAAATAATTCAACTCAAGGATACAAATATTATGTTGTCTTTATTGATGATCATACTCGCTACACATGGTTTTATCCCTTGAGAAGAAAATCGAATTTCTTTGAATGTTTTTTGAAGTTTCAAAATCTGGTTGAGAATCAAATTGAAAGATAGATAAAAATCTTCCAAAGTGATGGTGGAGGTGAGTTTCAATCAATTAAGTTTCAAAATCACTTGAGCAAGTGTGGAATTTTGCAACAAGTCTCATGCCCAGGAACTCCAGAACAAAATGGGGTTGCAGAGAGAAAGCATAGACACATTGTTGAAATAGGTCTAACAATGCTTTTCAATGCCAAACTACCATTGAGTCTATGGGTAGATGCATTCCTTACTACTGTATACCTCATTAATCAGTTGCCTTCCAAGGTGTTGAAAATGGAGAGTCCATTCTTTATGCTCTTCAAACAATATCCAGAATATAGGAGCTTAAGAATTTTTGGTTGTCAATGTTTTCCATACCTTAGAGACTACAGGAAGAATAAATTCTCACCTAAGACATATCCATGTGTTTTTATTGGATATAGCTCTCTACACAAGGGTTATAGATGCTTGCATCCTTCAACTAAAAGAGTTTACATATCTCGTCATGTCATCTTCAATGAAAATTGTTTTCCTTATACTAACTCTCTTGTTAAGGAAAATCATTTATAGATTCCTATAGAAATGGTATCATTCTCAATTTCAGATGCTTCTTGTGAGACTTCAAAAATAGATCACCAAACTAAGTCTTGGAAGGAGAACACTGCTAACCAATCAAGCAACTCCAAGAAGTGCAACCACTGCCCATGCACTACTGAGCAAAGAAACCAGTTTAGTGTTGAAGGAAGAATTTCTGCTAGTTGCAATACTAACCAAAATACAGAAGCATCATGTGTTAATCCGACTGGAACTCCCACTATTGTTGCTATTGAAATTTCCACTGTTGCTGAAGGAAACTCCAACTCAACCAGCTGATAATGCAATCTGCCAAAAAGGAAAACTACAACTTCAACTCAGCCAGCTACTAATGCAATCTGCCGAAAAGAAACCAGTTTAGTGTTGAACGAAGAATTTCTGCTAGTTGCAATACTAACCAAAATACAGAAGCATCATGTGTTAATCTAACTGGAACTCCCACTGATGTTGCTCTTGGTGCTAGTGGCCACAATTCCAACACTGCTACTACTACTAGAACACTCTCCCAGATTGAGTCTACTAGTAGCTACAAGCCTGCCAATGTTGGTAATTTTCCTAATATCGGTAAGCACCTAGTTGTTGATCTCTCCTTTCCTGAAAAATGGTAGAAAAATAAGCATGTTGGTCCATCTCCACAAAACAAATCAACCAGTCATAGTGCTGATGATGAAGTTCCTAAATATTAGCAAGCAAATTGTTGTTGACATCTCTTCTCCTCAGGCCAACACACAGATAACAAAGGAACTCATATGATCACCAAAAGTAAACTCAAGAATGATTCTAGTTTAAAGTCTCAAATGGTTACTTTTGCTGCCATAAGAAGTGATATTAGTGAGCTAAACACTTATCGTACAACATTGAAAATTCCCCATTGGCTCAAAGCAATGCAAGAGGAAATCAAGGCTTTAATCCAAAATCGAACATGGGATTTGGTTCCTAGGCCTCCAACTGCAAATATTGTGGGTTCTAAATGGGTGTTTAAAACAAAGCTGAAGGAAGATGGAACCATAGATAGATACAAAGCACGATTAGTTGCTCGAGGCTTTTCTCAAATACCGGGTTTGGACTTTGGAGAGACCTTCAGCCCAATTATAAAGCATACTACAATTAGATTGATCCTTTCACTAGCAATAACCTTGGGGTGGACAATGAGGTAATTGGATGTTAAGAATGCCTTCCTACATGGGTTTCTAAAGGAAGAAGTATTCATGGAACAAGTTTCAGGATTTATAAACGAGGACCTTCCAAATCATGTCTGCAAATTGAATCGCTCTCTTTATGGCCTTAAGCAAGCTCCAAGGGCTTGGTTTGATAGACTATCCCAATGTCTTCTTCATCTGGGGTTTTATTGTGGTAAAGCAGACTCAACTCTATTTATTCTTCACAAAGATTAGTATATTGTTTTGCTACTTATCTATGTTGATGATATTATAGTCACAGGCAATGATAACAACATCATTAGTGACCTCATCAGCACCCTGAGTAGTGAATTTTCTCTCAAGGACTTAGGATCTTTGCATTATTTTTTGGGATTAGAGGTTAAACATCTTCCTAATGGGTTGTTTGTTTCTCAAACAAAGTACACTAGAGATCTCCTAGAGCACACAAAAATGATGAAGTGTACTCATATCAACACACCCATGGCTCTTAAGTCTATCATCACACCTTCTGATGAACAGCCTATTGATCCTACACGATATAGGCAACTTGTTGGATCCCTTCAATATTTAACTTTCATAAGGCCTGATATTGTGCATGCAGTAAACAAGGCCTGCCAACATTTCCAAGCACCCACTAAAGCTGACTTGCGAGCTGTCAAACGCATCCTGATTCGTCCCCAATTGGTGTTCTACTTGATTCATCAATCAACTGATGTACCTTTGATTCAATCCCCAGACGGGAGTTATCAACAAAATTTATAAACCTATTTCACCATATACTAGGGTAGCATAGCTAGCATAGCATAGTGGCTCTAGGATCGTCCACAGAGATGGGTTTTCACTTCACAATTGATATTAGTTCAAAAGCTGAATTGGTGCTTCTTCTTCTCTAAGTTAGCTTTAAAAGAAAACATAAGTTTGCATGAAAACGATTGGTTTTAAGCTAACCAAATAAAAAGTAACTGAAATTAACTAGAAAGAAAGGTGTTTCTTGGGATTTCAGGTTACTAGGATCAGGTGCCATCTACAAAAGAGGAGATTCCGGTCACTTGTTTCTTTTCCTCGCGTTGGGGATTTAACATATAGTTATTTCCTGAACCGGTGTGGTACAGATGCTTACCATTAATGGTTTCAACACTAAATCCCTCTCACTGATCCACCTTGCAATGGCTCGTACCTCTCACCTAGTATTTGCCATTCAAGGTGATCATTAACCTTGGACTTCCCTTCTCAAGCTCGCAAGAGATAACTAATGGATGTCTTCTTGGAGTCCAAAAGCTTACCAAGTGTTGGCAATTCAAGAAAATCCCACCTTCAAGTCACCTCCCAAAAGCTCGCAAGAGGTAAACTAGTGCATCTCCATGGACGGAGATCACTTGCCTTACCAAGTGTTGGCTCAGGTGAATTGCAAGGTGTTTTAAGTTAACTAAAAACATAGAAATCATTAACGGGTCACACTTTCTTTTCATTAAAAATGGAAACAAAAAAAACTCACACTTATGCATGCCGGCACCTTACCTGGCTTCCGTCACCCAAGAAACAAAAAGCCTAGCCACTCATCCTCTGAGGAAACATCCTCAGAGTTTGTTTGGCTAGAAAGAAAATGAAAGAGAAAACAAAAAGAGAAGGAAAAACAGAGCAAGTGCTCTGTTCGTTAATTACATATCTGATATATCATTTTCATCATGATTTTTACAACGGATGCAAGAGAACATATATAAGGAAGTTTTTCCAAGCTTCCTAGCTAAGAAATCTTATGATTGGCGGATTACAAGGAGAAGAATGGAAATTTATACAAAAATATCTGAAGAAAAGATCTAATAGAGTCGGTGCACAAATATCCCAGTTCGCATGTTGGTTTCGCACGTTGCATGGTGATTTCACAACTTGGAGGTGATTCCGCAACTTGGAGATGATTTGCAACTTGATTCGTAGCTTGGAGGCCATTTCGCAACCAAGTGTCATTTCGCAGCCAAGGAGCATTTTTGCAGGGTGGAGACATTTTCGCAGCCCATTTCGCAGCTGCGAAATGAGGAGGTGGAGCTGCGAAATGGCACTCATGTGCCAAAGGGTGGTTTTGCAGCTGCGAAACACCCTGCGAAATTTTCGCAGCTCATTTCGCTCAGCTTTGCGCGGTTGTCTTCAAACGGCCATAACTTCTTCATTTCAACTCAAATTTGCACACCATTTGAAGAATTGGACTCTTGACTTCCTGAGCTTTGAAATGGTATATAGCATGTAGAAAATGGACTCCGGAAAGTACTCCAAAAGTGCGAAAGAAGACTGCAACTGCTGTCCCCTGTTTTTCTTCATGATTTCCTTCTCTCTATTTTTCCTCCTTGTATGCTGTTGAACGACTTTGGCAAAGGGCTATGGAGCTCCAAAGCTTGGTTCTTCATGAATTTGAGCTTCCAAAAGCTTTTCCATGAACTATATACAGATCTCCCTCATTCTTGGATTGCTTTGGTGAGCAAAAAGCTATCAAAAACACCAAAACTTAACACAATTTGATTAGAATTGATTGCAAAGGTCCTTAATATGTTAATTGGGTTAAAAGGTAATAACTACTACTCAAAAGTGTTTAAAAGAGTTAATTACAAGCTATGAAATAGCACTTTTTGAGTAGTAATCACATCCTTAGATATTTGAAAGGAACAATGGAGCATGGAATCAGGTTTTTTAAGAAAAGTTCTCTTCGTCTCACTGGTTTTTATGATGCTGATTGAGCGGGATACACAAACACAAAAAGAAGCACATCTAGGTATTGTATTTTTTTTCGGAGCCAATTATATCCCATGGTCCTCAAAGCGACAACCTACAGTTTCTAGATCAAGCGTTGAGGCTGAATATCGATCCCTTGCATCCAGTGCCGCAGAAATAACTTGGCTTCCTTTCCTTCTCCGTGATATTGGCATTCAACTACGTGAACCTCCTCAATTGCTATGCGATAATCTCAATGCCCTTCACATGATAGTAAATCCCATCTTCCATGCACGTTCCAAGCATATTGAGTTGGACTATCATTTTGTTCGGGAAAAAGTTGCAAATGGAGTTTTGATTAATCGTTTCCTTCCATCGTCCTTACAAGTAGCTGATATATTCACAAAGGCACTCCCTAAGACTTCATTCCAAGTCTTTCGATTCAAGCTAGGAGTGCACAAGTTACAACTCACTAGCTTGCAGGGGGCTGATAAAGGAAACTCCAACTCAACTAGCTGATAATGCAATCTACCAGAAAGGAAAACTACAACTCCAACTCAGCCAGCTGCTAATGCAATCTGCCGGAAAGGAAAATCTACTCTCCATATTTGTAATGTGGAAAATCAAGGCTGGAAGGAAATCTCACTTACCTATTCTGTATAATGTTCCATTTTCTGTGTAAAGAAAGTATGTATTGTTTATTTATTCTTTAGAAGACAATCAGTAAAAGTGTCGTGAAAATTCAACCTTTCAAAAATAGTTTCTGTTCTTCAGAAGTCTATAATAAGATTTGGAAGAAAAGGAAAACTCAGTCCTCGTTTTATGGGACCATTTGAGGTATTAGAAAGAGTAGGCACTTTGGCTTATAAAGTGGCCTTGCCCCCAAGTCTATCTAAGATTCATAATGTATTCCATGTTTCGACTTTGAGGAAATATATTTATGATCCCTCTCATGTTGTGGAGTTGGAGCCTATTCAAATTTCTGAGGACTTGACCTATGAAGAGGTGCCCATTCAAATTGTGGATGTGATGGATAAGGTACTATGACATGCTATTGTCAAGTTAGTAAAAATCCAATGGAGCAATCACAGTATTCAAGAAGCCACTTGGGAATTAGAAGAGGAGATGAGAGAAAAACACCCACATCTTTTTCAAGACCCAAGTATCTTAAGTTTAAAGGACTAAACTTTTTTTAAGGAGAGGAGGATGTAACACCCCAAAATTTAATCTAGGGGCAAAATAGTAATTTATAAAGTAATTAAGTAATTAATTAAATTCATTAAGGGTGAAAGAGTCTTTTCATAATTAAAAATCCTAGGTATAAATTGGATTCTCCTCTTGTCTTCTTCATTCAGAAAACCCCATCAACCAAAAGTAGAGAATTGGAGGTCGTAGGGCTCAAGGGTTAGAAATTCAAAGTTGAAGTTCAGGTTTTTTCTAGGTAAGATTCTAATCCTAAATTAATATATTATATTCGTTAGTTAGTTCTGAACACGCTAGTTATTCTTTGAAAAAAAAAATTAGATTAGGGTTAGTTTATTTTTTTAATTCATTTTAATATCAAAATATTGAAAATTTAAGATTATTGGTGGTTTTATTGTTAGAAATTGGGAAATATTTAGTTTTTGAAAAAAAAAAAAATGATTCTCTGGAAGATTTCGATTTAGGCTAGGGTTAACCTATTTAAAACTTTTAGGTCAAAATATTGAAATTAGGAATATAGATTGTTCTATTGATGAAAATAGGGAAATTTAAAATTTCTTAGATGAATAGATCTAAGTAATGAAATTTTTTTTAAAAATAAAAATAAATAAATGAGTAAATAAATATATTGTTACATGTGGCTTAAGGGATTAGAAAATATTAGGAAAAAAAAGAAAAAAAAGAAAAAAAAAAAAAAAAGAGAACACGTGTGCATGGGAGGAAGTTTTTTTTTAAAAAAAAAAAAGAAAAGAAAAATGTGTGCTTCTGGAAGATGAAGAATGGTGAAAAGAAAAAAAAATAGTAATATTAATAATAAAGGAAGATGTGTACGGATGGTGTTTGGTGGTTAATATATACATATATATATTATGTTATCAATAATGGAGAATTGTTAGGGATATAGTTTATGTTTAGTGGGAAAAAAAAAAAAAAAAAAAAAAAAAAAAAAAAAAAAAACTGAAAATGAGAGAATAGAAGTTATCAATATTATTATACTAATGATGAGTGTAAGTTATTAAAAAGCATAAAATTTAATTAGTAGAATAAATTGTAGTTTAATTAAATTATATTGTGTCCTAAGAAATAAATTGAAAATAAAATTTAAATTTTATATGAATTAGAAATTTATTAATTTTACTAAAAATAGGAATAGATTAAATTATCTTTCATAATTAAAAACATTAATTTGAATACCTAAAATTTTAGGATTGTCAAACCTATAATTTTAGATAAATAGTAATGGTTATTTCTCTTATACTTTGTTAGGTGAAGAGTAGATTTTCCGGAATTATTTTTCTCCCAAGTTTTTGAGGACTTCTTTTGAGGTAAGGAAAATTAATGCAGTTTTTTTTTTTTTTTTTAGAAACAAATTTTTATATACATCATTTGGAAACGTTTTAAGTTATTATTCGTTTTATACACGGATCAAATATGTTTTGCATGAAAAGTATGTTAGAACCTTATATTTTGTTTACAACAGAGAAATGTGGAGATATTATGTTTTGCAAATTTGAATAATTGAAATAAGTGTTTGACTCTGATTTGTTTGGCCCTTGTCAATGGGATATAATAGTTGACCTTTACATTTAGTGGGGAATGTAATTGATTTGGACCCCAGCCTCTAGGGGTTTGGTTAGAGGTTACTAGTACTAGTAGCCACCTTAAAGAACAATTTGAGGCTAGCCACCTATTTGAAAAGTCCCACGTAACTGAGCACCATTTGATGTTTGATGACCAGAGTAAATAAATAATTTGAATGTTTTGATTGAATTTGATATGAAAATGTTTGAATCAGAAATGAAAGTGTACAATTAAAAGTTTTGAATGTATTGGCAAAATTGACTCAAAGGTTTATGAAAATAATTATTTATAATATCTCCTATTTTGCAAGTGAACTTGAAATATTTGATCCATGGACTGCATTAATGTTCCTTATTGGGCTTTGAGCTCATTCTTATTTGTTGATTACTTTTCAAGTACCCTTAGTTCGTGCGAGGAGTGATGGCTAGGTCGGGGAATGGTCATCATTAGGATTTTGCTTAGGATGTTATTTTTGGACATCGTTAGCTTATAAGTTTATGTTCATTTGGATTATTTGGTTTTTGGAAGCTATTTAGATATTGAACGTTTAATTTTTTTTTACGATAGTTTGAAGTTGAGATTTGGAGATTATGAAAATTTTGTTAGCACTTGAATTGTTTGAGTTTGCAATCTATTTGGATAATGGATTTTGGTTGATGGATGCTTAGTTTTAAAGTTATGTTTTGAAGATTTTAGAAATTTTGTTCTGCTACTCTGAACAGGTATTTGGTAATTGGTAACTTCTAGTTACAAGATAATTGTTTGGATTAGATTACACTTTAAGCCTTCGGGTTTGAGGTGTGAAATGACCGTCACGCCCTTGGAGTAGCTCATGGGGTGCGACACCTTCTCTAAAGAAAATAAGGTCTCTCAGTGATCTATCTCCAATCTTTAACCCTTTAGGGGTTATTAGGTATTTATAGGCAAAAGCCCGAAGAGTCTCAATTTTAGAAGAGTTCTAATAAAATTTGCATGAAAAATCTTGGTAGAACTTGCATGACTGCTCAAGCTAACTTGCCCCCTACTTGAGTGCTCAAGACACTTAAGCGGTCCTGCTCTATTTCAAAAGTCAACTTTAAAAACCTTTTAAGTTCAAAACAAAATTGATCCTCTTAATACCTCAATATAGCTTAATTTCCCACAAGCCAAACCTCTTTAAACATACTTGTGACTTCCTAATTGAACGAACGAAAACTCTTGATATTCAATGGAGAGTAGGTCACCATCTAAAATGACTTCTATGACCTAATATTAAAAGGAACAAAATTGTCAACATAAAGACAAGACTCCATGTCCTAAGAGGAATGATTAAGGGATCTATAATTGAAGTGTTGAAGAAAGCATAATCATGTTTACATGAGGGGAGTATACTAATATAGATATAATATATTCTTTTTTCCTTCATCTTGGTGTTGTCCCACTAGGTTTTACTAGTAAGGTTGTAGTGGTCAAATCATTTAAAGAATATTGTACTGTTTTTTATTAGGTTTTCTCCTATTGGGTTTTTTCTAATAATGTTTTAACAAGACATATTCTTATTTTCATCGAAGAGAGAGTGTTATGGAATATGAGAATTTATCAAATTGTGAGAATTTGTGGATGATAATCCATGTTGATGTAAATCTCTTTCAGTCTCCTGTAGAAGGAAGAGATCTAATAATGAAATGATGTTTTATTTTTTGTCTGCATTCCAATTCTTTTATTTTACAATAAGGATATCTTTATTAGCATGTTTTTTGTTTTCTTGATTGAGTTTAGTTCTTGACTTTAAGGGGAACTTATCTTTTCTAGGTTCTAAGATCATGAATTTATGAAGATAATTAATTCAAAAAGTTCAAATGTCTAAGTTTTTAACCTTGGAAGGCAAATACACTCTTTAGATTATTATTCTTATTATCTTAAATTTTCCAATCATTCAAAGAAATTTGGGTAGGTTGACATGACTTAATTGTTCCTTTTTTTAATGATTAGATCCAATTTAATTGATCAATAAAATAATTTTAAAGAGTAAAAATTATTTTGAATGCCTCATAATGTAGTTTTGTAATTGGACATTTGTGAGTGACGAAACTTTATTTCTATTTATTATCTAGTTGAAATTGAGATTATTTTCTCACACTAATAGATGGGCCACTAGAGTATTCAAACATGTTTGAATCATTTCTAAGTGCTAAATACCTTGCGCAAATATTAATATCTCTATCTATAATCCAAACGTAAGAGTCATCACTTACAACAATAGAAAATTCCCTATAATGGAATGAATAATTATAGACTAAAAACAATTTTCATCCTATGCAAAAAATTATGCCATTGAAAAAAAAAATTGATTCAAAACACAATTGTAAGAAAAATTAAGGTTGGAAATTGATGTGGGACTTACTAAAAAAGTTGTGTTAAACATAAATTTAGCTAGATGAATTCAAATTTAATATTTACAGTTTGTAGGATGTAAGACTAATTAATTGAAATATTAAAGTGGGAACTTGAAATTGAAGTTTTCAAATAATACAAGCGATTTATTTATTGTAAGCTTCAAAATCTTTTGATTATTTTATACATTAAATTATCTTGTTTCTCTTCATAAATATATGAACAGTTCTTCCTGTCCCATGACTTCAAAATTCTTGAAATTACTAGTTAATATTCTACAAACCATAATCCTAAGAATGTTTCATGTGTTTCCAAATGTTTTAGGATTTATCTAATATCTTCTCCAAGATTTAAAGTTTCATTTATCTTGGGTTTAGATAATCTAGGGATATATTATTCGAATCTCTTTATGATCACAAGAATAAAATTTTGGTCTTAAAAAGGACATAATATTTTGAAAAGGTAAAAAATCCTTGAACACCTTCATTACTAGGAAATTATGAGGAATCGTGACTCAATAACTTTTATGGTTCAATAACCAATCGAGTACTAAAACCTTTGGATGTTTATAATAAATATAAATATATTTTTAATTTATTTATCTAATATGTTTCTTCAATAAACTCAACTATGCCCCTCTACATATGGAAAGTACTTGACATCATTCAACCCATGGTTATTCTTTAAATAGAATATGAATGAAAATGCTCTTAGTTTTTTATTATACTTTTAAGTTATAATCTATGACATTGGTTAGGAAATTTGAAAAATATTGAATTGACCTAAAATGCAAGTGAAAGACTTTGAACTTATTTAGGAACAATGCTTAATTACATGTTAGAAGTACCTTCTAGGGTAAAATTTTTAGAATTTAGAGAATCACTAAAAATTATGTTTTTCTTAGGGGGAAAAAAAATCACTTCCATATTATGTAACAATACCTTCATAATACTTAGATTTGCTTTTAAAATCATAATATCACTAAAAAAATAAAATATAAAAAATAAAATATTTAATTAATTAGGCCTTAGTCAAAAAGCTTAGCTTGTGGTTCGTGGTAAGAAAAATGAAAACAATCAATTCATTTCACTTCATGTTTGATGCATAATATCATATTTTAAAACTTTATTTTCTTTTTCTTGTTTATCACCAAGCTAAAGGGATGTCACACATGATGTTTTTGTCAATAATTAATAAGAGTTGATTTGCAATAGAGGATGTGATCAAAATGGGATGGAAAGGTTAGATAGTTATAAGTTTTAAATGAATGTTCAAATCGCAAGTTAACTAGTTTGATCAATTTATGTACCACATTAATGAAGACAAGGAAACTCATTCCATTTATTAGCTTTCAATTTAATTTATTACACAGGAATGAAAGTGGCAACTGAAACTGAAACTATTTCCACCACCTCTCCCACTACACATATATATAAGAACCTTTTCACCCTATCTAACTCCATCAAATTGCCAACAACTACACGAACTACTATTCTTAGGCATTGATCATGGCAAGTTTTTGCAATGTCTCTATCATGACATTTTTTCTCTTAGCTACCGGGGCTTTCCTAGCATCTCCAGGATTAGCATTCAAAGCCAGTGAACAAGACCTTGCCCTGTCACCGGAATCTTCTTCTAGTGATGACGAAGACCTTCTTTCATCAAAAGACATCCACAGTTAGTTGTTGCGATTGTGGGCCATTGTTCTTTCGATTGATATTCCTGGGTGAGAGTAGCGATATGTTTACTAGTTGTTGTGAACAATTGATCAACATGGGAGTGGGTTGTCACAATGCTCTGACCAATTCCATTTCCTTAAGACCTGAGCTCAGTGACAAAGGACCCCTATATCATAAAAACCGTGTCCATATTTGGAGGTTTTGTAACCTACTCGTGTAGGATATCTCTCCAAGCTCATCTCTTTAACAATATAATTTAACATTTTTGCTCACCTGTATTAATGCAAGAAAAATGAGGATAATGTCATCACAATGTATCCTTTAGTCTCATTGTTGGTTTCCGTTTTGTGAAGAACATGATTTTGGTCAGCTTTGGGCGCCAATATATTCATTAGTGTTTCCAAAGCTTATCTCTTTAAAATTGATGATGTTTAATATACCAATCCAATCTTAAAAGGTTCTATTTGCATGCATGGTGGGTGATGTATAGGTTCTATTTGCATGTAAAATTAGCAACTAAAATTTTAAGAAAATACAAACCTACCATTAGAGAACCATCCTTGTCTAAAATAACCATTAGTCAAATAAAAAATGGTATGAATGTTTTCTTTAACATGGAAACATAATTTACTATCCTTTGGAAGTATCTTGCATTAGCGAGAAAAGGGTGGTTTAGGTTTGGTTTTTGTTTGGAGGTTTCTATCATATTTCATTAAGGTTTTTCAAATAATGGGTGGGGGGGAACTAAGAATTTTTATCTAACTTATACCCTTTCAAGATAAGTATTTAAGAATTCTTACATTCTATATATGGGAGTTAATAATATTTTTTGTTTTTACAAATAGAAGACATGCATTGTATCCAAATAATGTCCTAATACTAGAAATTTGATTTTTCCCAACCAACATATTCCATGGGGAAAGACTTTTACTGATTACAAAATTTTATTCCATGGCAATTGGCTAAAGATGTGTTGCTAAAAGTCTATCAATGGATTTGTTCAGTCACCGTTAGAATGTTTTTTAGCATTTGACATATCTATACTAATGCTGTTGCCAACAAATTAAGATGATTAAGAAAGACTATTGTTAAATGACTAATATAGCAACCCATAAAAAGCTATTGTTGATTCCAAGGTCCTAAATTTGGTTGCAATAAACTAAGAATAGAGGATTACAATAATTGATTTGACAACAAATATTGTTGTTGTCAACTTTTACCATTCATTGTATTTGATCTAACAATGTATTAAAAGTGTCCATGTCATTAACCATCAATGTAAACTAATCCAAAATATATTTAACTAAAAAAATCAATTATATCTATAAATTAATTAAAATAAATTTATGGTAACTGAATAACAATGCTACAATGTAACATAAACATTAATAACAATTTATTTCAACATAAAACATTCTTTTAGTCTACAAGATTTCAAAACACATCTCAAAAGGCATTATTGCTCCTTAGTTATTCTTTTTTTCCTTTTTTTTTTTTTTCTTTAGCAACTCTACAACACCTACAACATAAAATCACATTTCAACATAAGTTTGAAAACTTAACCATTTTATAGAAATATATGAATGAATTTATTCATCATTACAAGTAAAACAAAAGTAAAACTAACTATTAAATTTTCATAGATATAATAAGAGTTGAACAAAATGCATATGTTTTTAGCTAAGAAAACTTTAAAGGTAAATTTCAACTGTATTGAATAAATTTGTATTATTATAATCCTTGTAGCATAAGAACCTTTTTCAACTATATTAAAGAAATTGATTTCATGCAGTTTTATACTAAAATAAATATTTTAATTACAACTCCATGGTCAAACCATTTTCTCAATTGAATACACCTAGTCTCATTCAATATTCTGTTCAATTATATCAAGTTTTGTACAATGTTATATTTGAACTTGTTTCTTAATTCTCTAACCTAATTTCTGAACTTATAATTCATATTGCAATTGAATGTAAAAATAATTTTACATAGTAATCACATAATAATTATTTTTCTTTCATTGCATGAGAATTAATAAACTAAAAGCAATATCAGTACTTATCTTGTGTTGTAAAACAATCAAATAATCTTTGGAAATGCTCTAAGAACCATAATATGTTAAGAAATAACCTAGATTATATTAGAGAACGGTTAGTCAAAGAAGAAAAATTTGTTAGAAAAGAAATCAAACAAATAAAGTTAGAACAACAAAATTTAAAAGAAACACTAGAAAAGGTCAACCAAAAAATAGATAAACTTTTAGAACAAAGAAAGACAGGATCATCAGAAGAACAAAAATTAAATAACCTTTTAAAACAATTTGAAAACTTTAGTTTAGGAGAAAAACCAGTAATTAGAATAGAACAAAACATAAATCCTTTTGAACCAAAAAGTTTAGCAATAAAACCATGGAAATAGAAGAAGCTATAAACCCAAAAGATAATGTAAAAGTATCTATTGAAGAAAAATATTTTTAAAAGATAGTAAAGGAAGTAATAATTTACAACAAACAAATAGTTCAAAATTCTAAAATAACTAGATTTTTAAACCAACATGCTATAAGTTCAATAGAAAATATTGTATATTTAGACTTAGTATCTCTATAAATAAAACATAAACTATTAAAAAATAAAATCGATAAATATATGCATTTAGGAATAATTCTAATAGGAATAATAGGACTCCATCGTAAAGAAATTGGAGCACTTACAAATATTAACCTTTTAGATACTAGAAATAATATAGTAGGACGAGTTCTTTTAGCTAGCGTAGAAGTTAATATGAACCAAAATTACACAGTCATTGGTTGTATACCTCGATTTTGTATAGATCTTAAGGAATTCATAGAAAAAAAGTTAATTGTAAATACTAAAGGTTATGATATGGAATTAGGAAGTAAGAACCTTAGCATAGCTATAAGATTTATAGGAAAAACCACTAATGCTCTAAGTTTGAAATTTATGATGCAATTTGATGATATAGCAAAAACCTTTGGAAGTAAGGCTGTAAATATTATAGAAGCAAAACTTGTAAATATATACTATTTGTTAGGACGAGAATGGGAATTAACCCAAATAAATAAACCAATAATAAAATATCCAACATCTAGTAGTTTATATGAAAACCAAGATGGAAGTGCAAGTATAACCTTTGGAAACTATAAAACCATAAATGTAGAGATAGAGTCAAATAGTGAGATAGAATCTATAAATGTTACACAAGAAGATATTTTATTAAACATCAAAACACTGGAAAAGCTACACAAAAATTCAAAACTAGTTAATATAATGTTAGAAGAATTTAGTAACCCAACGTTACTAGAAGAACAGGTAGACCAAGAAAACTTTGTTGATAAAATGTGTAAAATCTATGCAGACGAACAAATAATTGAACAACTTTATAAAACAAATTTGATCAAAAAACTTATAGATATAGAAATAATAAATCAATTTACTATTCAACCAAAAGCTAAAGAAAACTTAGAAACAGTATCAAATGAGTCAGTAAATACAATAAATATAGAAAAGGAATTTGTAAATATAAAAACTGAAATAGTAAGGTATAGTAAGTTGTACAGTAAGCCAAAAGGGCCTCAATGGAAAACCAAAATAAAACCTTTTAGTTCTTTACAACCAATATATGAATATGGAATAATATTAGATATAGATAGTACACAAGACCTTAAGAAAATCATAAAAAATTGGGAACAATCCTTAAATTCAGCCGGTGTAGTAGTATATTTTGAAAATCAACAAGAAATTTATGAATTTTGTAAAAGCACCCTTAGAGGAATTGTATTACAATTCTTTAGAAACATGGAACAAGAAAATAGTAGTTATTTTCGAGAAGTTAAAAATAATTTTAACATATTTGTATGATTTTTCTTTTTTAAAAAAAAAAAAAAGATATGACATTTTTAAAAATCATAAATTTTTCTCTACAAAACTATCATATGAGAAATTACAAAAAAACCATATATATATCAAATTATGATTAAAAATTAAATTTTTATATGAGAATAGACTATGAAAAAATTAAAGGAATCATGCCTTTTTTTTTTCTTAAATTTTAAAAATATAAATCAAATATATTATCAATATCATCAACAAAACATTACTTAAATTTTAAAAAAAAATTAAAAATATATTAATATTTTAAATAATTTCTTCTAAAACAAACAAAAAAAAAGTATTAAAAATTCTAAAAATGTTATTATTTGCAATGGTTTAACTCCATTACAATAATACACTTTTGTCAATGGATATTTAGTATTGCAATTAATATTAATAAAAAAAATTACATATAAGCAACGGGTAATTCAATTTGCAATATAGTAGGTATGTTAGAAATTTGTGATTGCTTAAATCCATCATAAAAGTTAACTTAATTGTGTTAACAAAACTCAATTTTTATTTTTATTTTTTTTTGTAGTAATTGATTATTTATATTTTATTTAGAAGAGTGTCAACCAAATCAATGATTTTAGTCGTGGGATTTTAACTGCATGCATTTACCTTGATCGAACATCAATGTGATCATGGAACTTTAAAGGCCTTAGCAATCATTATATGATAATATAACACTTATTATACATAGCTAGTCCTTAATTCTCTGTGATCTTCAAGTACAATTTATTTTTTTTTCTTTGGAAAAAAATAAATCAGTGAGAAAATTATCGAGTTCCAACATTTTAATTCTAGCCAAATGACTCAAGTGGTCATTTAGAAACAACTTTTTTAGCTTCTATAAATAGTTGTTTAGATCAAAATCCCTCTTACTAACTTGAATCAAAGAATTACTAGTTCAATTTTGCCCAAAATTGAAATGGACTAAGGTTATGAACTTTTAATCTATAATTTGATGCTCGAGTCAATTTCATAAGTTCATTTGTTATTAAATAAAGAAAGGAATTATGACCTCTTGTAAGGTGCTCACAATTCATTCTCAATCTTCTCTTTGTCCCTCCACTCAAATTGTTTACTAAATTATCGATTCAAGTGTTTTCTTTATCACAATTAATATAACTTGCCTTGCAAAGTATTCTCTTTAATCCGGTTAATATAGCTTGCCTTGTAAGTTTTGTTTATGTTCAATTACCATCTAGAATATAACACTTGATGAATGCCAATTTGGTGACTAATTTCCAACTCATTTTTTGTTCCTCACATTTTTGCACCTTCACTACAAATTTAGTAAATTAGTTAGTATGTAATTTGTAAATAGCTTAGCTAATAAATTTAGAAGTAAAAAATAATAATGAAATAGCATGATGCTAAGCCTATGATTATGTAATTTTGAATTATATTTATGATTTTCAAAGACTATAGTACCATTTAGGTAATATCCTGCAAAGAGGCTTAATATGTAGAAACATCAACACAAATGAAGGTAGTATATAAAAGACATAAAATAAATCATTAAAGCATCAAGAGCCATTTCAACTAGACAATCAAAATTCATTACTTTGAATAGAATCCTTGAGGAAAGAGCTTCAAAAAATCACCTTCTAATTAATAAAAAAAAATAATAATAATTTGCAAGAGTGTTAAATATATCAAATTAAATAATGATATTTTATATATCAAAAGTTTTTCCTTGAACTTAATTACAATTTCTTTATGTGTTGGGTAATTAGAAAAGCCCAATTATGGCTTTAATCAAAAGAAAGAGCTTAACATAAAGTATAAATAGTTTTTCTTGTTCTGAACTCTTTTCTAACTTATACACTATGTTCTATAATGCTCAATAAAACTTTTATAATACCTAGATTAGCTTTCAAAATCATAAAGGATGTGATCAATAAAACATTTACTCATCAATTTGAAATGAATGTTCAAATCACAAATTAATTAGTTTGATCAATTTATGCAGCACAATATCAAAGACAGAAACTCACTCCATTTATTAGCTCTCAATTTAATTTATTAAAAGGGAATGAAAGCAGCAAATGGAACTGAAACTTGTTCCACCACCTCTCCCACCACACGTGTATATATGTAACCTTTTCATCCTATCTAACTCCATCAAAAAGCAGTAAATTGATCATGGCAAGTTTCTGCAATGTCTCTATCATGGCATTCCTTCTCCTCTTAGCTACCGGGGCTTTCCTAGCATCACCAGGATTAGCATTCGAAGCCAATGAACAGGACCTTGCCCTCGCACCAGAATCTCCTTCTAGTGATGATGAAAACATTCTTTTATCACCGGACGTCCGGCGTTATTTGGTGCATTGCAGAGACAAAGTGGGTCCAAAATGTGGGACATTGTTCTTGGAAAAGATATTCCTAGGTAAGAGTGAGGAAATATCTACTAGATGTTGCACACGATTGGTGAACGTAGTAGGACTGAGTTGCCACAATGCTTTGACCAATTCCCTTATCTTAAGACCTGAGTTCAGTGACAAAGCACACATATATCATAAAAACCGTATCCATATTTGGAAATTTTGTGAACTACAATCATAGGATATCTCTCCAACTTCATCTCCTTAACAATATATTTTTAATATTTTTTTTTTACTTGTAATCCAAGCAAAATAAGAATAATGTCTTCACAGTGTTGTGTCAAAGCTCTCTCAAAGCTTAAGCCACGTTATGATGTTTTTAAATTTGTTATTTTTTATGGAATGTTCTCTCATCGTTGATTTCCGTTTTTCAAAATTTTCATAATTAGTGGTTTTGTTTTTATCATACCTTTATTCCTATTTTAAATAGAACGGTAAAAAGTAATGGCAAGTTTGCTCGGCAATTGTAATGACAACCCTTAAAGTCATGCGATTCAAGATTTCATTAACATCCATCCCTTTATGGACTAACAAGAAAAAAAGAAAACATAAGTCTTGGACGGAGAACATGATTATGGTGAGCTTTGGGCACCAATGAGATGATGCAACCTTTCTTAGTTTTATATTGAACTTGTGAAATTATTAATTCTTGTATTAGTGAGACAAGAGTGGATTTGGGTTTGGTTTTTGTTTCGAGTTTTCTATCTTATTTCATTTACATTTTTCAAATATTGGCCGATACTAATATTTGTAAACAAATGCAAATTTTAAGATGAATGCCATAGATATTTATCCATATCAACCATAAGGACACCATGAAAAGAAAGAAATGAAAGACTATAAAATGAAATTAAATTATTGGAGAAACTCTTACACAAAAACAAGAAATAGTTACAACATTTATATAGCAATAACATTATATAAATGTAGAAACTCTTATAGAAAAGGTATGTGCTATAAAAAAAAAAAATGAAGCTTTAAAAATTTTTAAATTTGAGTCGATAAAATTTTTTTAATACCTCAATTTTTTTAAATAGTTATTTTAAAATAAGTATTTAAGAGTTCCTTCATTTTATATAGGAGTCAATATTATTATTTTAAAAAAAAAAATAGAAGACAAGAAGTGTGTCCAAATAACACCCTTATTAACCTATTTAAGAAATTTCGTATTATTTCATCTTCCTAAACATCACTTACATATTTGTTTCTTTAGATTGTTGAAAAATTTTCTAATCCTTTAGTTTTTTAATATTATGTTTGGTTTAAGGATAGTATCAAGGAAGAAAATAATTTTCTCATATTTGGTTTTTCTATAGAAAAAAAAAAGAAAAAAGAAAAAAAAATACAAAAGAAACTCAGATATAATTAAAATTACTTAGAAGCATAAAAAAAATTTCAATTTATTTAGTAGCTATGTAGAAGTGGTAAAATGAGTTTAAAGAAATATATAAAAATAATTTATTAATTTGAAATCTTTCTTTTACTTTCCTTCACCTTTTCCTTTCTATTTATCCTCTATACTCTCTTTTCCTTGTACTTTCCTTCAAAATTTCTACCTACCAAACATAGCCTAAAAAAAATTGTTACATCTATTTAATTTGAGGAATTCGTACTATTTGATTATTTATATTCAATTCAGAAGAGTGTCAAACAACTCATGTCATTTTGGTCATATAATTTTAACTACATGTCATTTACCTTGATCTAGTATCAATATGATCATAGGATTTTAGGTGCCTTAGTAGTTATTTTTATGATAATGTCATACTTATTATACATAGTTAATCCTTAATTCTTTGTGATCTTCAACATATATTTTTTTTATATATATAGAAAAAATAAATCATTAAGAAAATTCATGAGTTCCAAGAACTCTTAAGGAAAACAAAAGTGGCACTAAATTTAGGGAAGATTTTGAAAATTTAATGCATTACAAAATGATTATCTTTTATTCTAGGCAAATGACTCAAGCGATCCTTTAGAAACAACTTTTTTAGCTTCTAGGATCTATTTCTTGGTCCAACATCCCTCTTACTAATTGGAATCACAAAATTACTAGCTCTATTCTACCAAAAGAAAAAATATGGGCTAAGGTTATGAACTTTGAATCTATAAGCTGATGATCCAATCAATTCCATAATCTTAAATTAATTCCATATTAAATACACAAAGGAGTTAGCATCCCTTGTAAGTGTAAGGAATCCCAAATTAGTTCCTTTCTTGCCTTGGATCTCATTAGATGCTTGTTACTATCTTTAGGACTACTATATCCTAGCAACGAAAGCAAAACATATATTAAAAACTTGATAGGATCTAGCAAACAAGGTTAGGTGTGCTTACTGAAATCTACATATTCCAAGATTTATCCATTGCAGTAAAGAACTGTTTGGAAACCTTGAATTACTTCGTTCCTAGGCCTTAGATCATTAGGGACCATGTAATCCTATCTCAGGTTTCTCTAAATTTAGGCACAACGTAAAACTTGACATTAAAAAAAAAAACATACCAAAGATTCAATGAAAAGTATCATACTTGTGATCCAGATATTCCTGGATCAATTCTTATCGATATAGAAAGCTTCAAATTTAAAGATCTTGTAAACTAGTAATCATCCGTTTGATGACTCCTCTTTTAAGTCTAGGCATTAAGATTGTAAAGATATCAGGGTTAGAGACTAGGGTTCTCTCTTTGGACTATAGAAAGAGAATGGCAAGACTTAAGCCATAACCTCTAAGAGGGGTATTTGTAGGCTTCTTATTAGGCTTAAGTAAATTGAGCCCTCCATGGGCTTGTGTCACTTAATCTTAGCCTAAAAAAGTTGTTAATTGATTAATTAAACCAATAGGGCTCCAATTAATCAATTAGCCTAGTATAAGGATACTGTTCGCTTAACTTTGTGCAACTTTGCATAATTACCAAAATACCCTTGTGCATATGAGTGAACCAAAAATCCATCCAACTCTCATAAATTGTGTCATCAAGGAATATAAGTTCAAGCGAGGACTACTAGGACTCATAGGATAGTAATGACTTTCTTATAATCCAATTCTAAAATTGACTCAACATTCCACTACGGAGAGTTAACTACACTCCAATACATCATTTATATTACAATAAGACACTAAGTGCTCAGGTTCATGACTTGCTATCTATTACATATAGTCTTCCCATGAACTGGTTGTTTATTATCTAACAAGGTAAAAGCTATCAGTCTTTCAAGACTACTTCTACAATCCTTGAGTTATAGATCTTCCTATTATGTGATCAAATGACATATTCTAACTTACAAAGAGCATATGTCAAATTCCACTAAATGAATTACTACAAGCTCACAAATTTCATGATCACACGTCCTTAAGATCACCCAAGGGGACACATTATCTCAAAGTTCATGAGATATCATAGTGCCTTTATTGAGAATACTTATTGCTACCGAATTTCATCAATAGTGACCCAATCTATAAGGAATATAAGATCACTTTAGGATCTCACCTATAAGTTAAAGCCATTACTAACTTTGGCACAAACTCAATATTCTCTCAAGGTTGAAAGACAATATAGTGTAGCAACTTGGTGAAGTCATGACTACCTAATAGTCTTATATCATGACTCACCATATGTCCTATCTAATGTATAGTCATACACAATAGTGCACTCACCATGAGAACCCCATCCCAACGAATCCCTTCAATTAGGAGGTGTTGCACTACAACCTCATATGGATTGCCTAAATCCATAAACCTATTGTGAACAAATCATCTACTTGCAAGGAATTCATGACTTGGATCTTTTATGCAACTCCTAATACACTCAAGTCATGTACAATGAAAAAGATGTTATGTCAGAATGCTCATTGAGTATAATGCATGAAATAAGGATAAATAAAAGTGAAACTGGAATATTATTAAATAAATAATGAATTTTAAATGTGTTACATCATGTCATACTTTTAAGGACTTTATCCTAACAAAAACGTTGTTGAATATTACGGTAATCATTAGAGATCTCATAAAACCACTAATCTTCCATCTAATGTCTACTCATAAAAACTATATACCTAGATGGTGGAGATTTAGAGGGTTTAAGCTAGGGTTCTCTCTCTAGAATGTAAGGGAGAATGGCAAAAATTTGAAGTCCTAACCCTTAAAAAGTTATTTATAGGTTTCCCATAAGGCTTAAATAACTTAAGCTCACCTTAGGCTTAATTAGGTCACTTAAATCTAGCCTAAAAAGGGTTATAATTGATTAATTAATCCAATAAGGATCTAATTAATCAATAAGTCCACTCCAGTGATATCATTCACTAACCCCTATGCAACCTGGCATATTTATAAAAATGCTCTTATTCACATAAGTGAGCCAAGAACCCATCTAACCCTTATAAATTGTGTCATCAAGCTATATGAGCTCAAGTAGGGACCATTGGGACCATAGGACAATACTAACTCCCTTATAATCCAATTCTAAAATTGACTCAATATCCTACCACAAAGAGTCGATTGCACTCCAATACCTTATGTCTATTACCACGAGATGTAACAAGTTTATGACCTACTATCCACTATATATGGTCTACCCATGAACTAGTGTTTGTAATCTAATAAGGCGAAAGATATTAACCTCTCAAGATTATCTTTACCTTGAGATACAAATCCTCCTATTATGTGATCAACTCAGAAATCACAGCTCATAAGAGCACAAGTCAAATTCCATTGAAGGAATTATTGTAAGCACATATTTCATGATCATATATCCTTAGGATCAACCAAGAGGACATGTTATTTAAAAGTTCATAAGATATTATAGTGCCTCTATTGAGAATACTTATTGCTACTAGCTTCTATCTATAGTAACTCAATTCGTAGAAAATATATGAACACTTTAGAATCTCACTTGTAGGTTGAAGCCATTGCAAACATTGGCACTACCTAATAGTCTTAAGTCATAACTCACTATAGGTTCTGTCTAATGTGTAATAGTACACACTACTCACTCACAATGGGAACCCTATCCCGATGGCCAAGACTAATCATCCCTCTAATTAGAAGGTAGTGTACTATAAACTTAAATGGATTACCTAAGTCCATGAACTGATAATGAATAAAACATCTACTGATTCGTCCCCAGACGGGTGTTATCAACAAAATTTATAAAACCTAAATCACCTCACACTAGGGTAGCATGGCTACTATAGTATAGTGGCTCTAAGATCGTTCACAGGGATGGGTTTTCTTCGTACAAGTGACTTTAGTGAAGGTAATGAAATGGTGTTTTTCCTTATGAAAATTAGCTTTCAAAGAAAATGGAATTGTGGTTGAAAAAGTTGATTTTAAGTTAAGAAAAAATAACAATTGAAGTTAACTACAAAGAGAAGGTCTCTTGGAGCTTTAGGTCACTAGGATTGAGTTCCTTAGGCAAAGGGGGAGATTTCGGATCTTCTCCTTGCATTGGGGACAATAACATAAAGGATGGTTATCTCCTGAACCGATTTTGTATTTAGTAATTAAGATTTGATCTAAAGAGTTCATGAAAAATGGTAGTTGCTTCCCATTAATGGCTTCAAACACTAAAGACCCTCACCTTGAACCACCTTCCAATGGCTCGTACTTGATAACTAATGGACATCCATGGATCTAGCAATAAGCATCCATAGAATCCGAAAAGCTTACCATGTATTGGCCATTCAAGGTGATTCTAAGGGATTTAAAGCTAAACCTTGAAATAAAAACCATTAATGGTTAACAACTACCTTCATTTAAAGCAAGGAAAACTCCCACATTTGCATCCAGGTCCTTCACCTAGCTTCCATCACTCCAAGAAACGTGAAACTTAGCTACTCATCCCCTGAGAAATCATCCTCGGAGGTTGTTTGGCTAGAAAGAAAAATGACAACAAAAATGAGAAGGAAAGGTAGAGCAAGGGCTCTATATATTTCTTTTTTATGGGAATTACAAGTGAAGTATTTTACAAAAGATGTAAAAGATATTTAGAGAGGTTTTTTCCAACCCCCCCTTTATAGTTCCTAAACATGAAATCCTATCATTGGTTGATTACAAGGAGAAAATAGGAAATTACACAAATATTTGGAGATAAAAATCTAATGAAGTCGGTGCACAGGAAGATTTCACAGACCATGCGAAATTTTGCATGGTGTGCAAAATTCATTTTTGGCTGCATCTTGTGGTTTCGTAGGGTGTGCGAAATTTCCTTCAGTGTGCGAAATTTTTGCATAGCCATGTGAAAATGCTACCTGTTGGATTTCTTCCTTTGGTTTTCTTCTTTGCATCTCTGATTGGCTTGTCAACCTATTGCCAAGCTTGAGAAAGGGATATGAAGTGCTCCAAAGCTCAGATTTTTCATGTATTTGAGCTTCAACTTGCATTGCCATGGATTGCACAAAATTCTCCCTCATTCTTGGCTTGTTTCAATGATCAAAAAACTAGCAAAAACACCAAACTTGCCAAAAACTGATTAGTAACCCTTGCTAGGTTCCTTAATGTGCCAATTGAGTTAAAAAATATTAACTACTACTCAAAAGTGTTTAAAACAGTTAATTTCAAGCTATAAAAGAGTACTTTTTGAGTAGTAATCATCTACTTGTAAAGAACTCATTATTTGGATATTCCATGTAATTCCTAATGCACCAGATTTATGTACAATGCAATAGATGCTTAGGCATAAAATTCTTACGCAAGTTTTCACATCTATAGGATGCTTAGAAGCTCTCTAAGCCAACCTACACCTTCCCCCACAAGATGATAACAACAGCAAGCCACACACGAGGATTACAAGGCATCAGCCCTAACTTGTATTTTGTTAGTTTATTGAATAAGAATACAAGACTTTAGCTAGACTCCCACAATAGCACCGATGAGTTCAAGATTTCCTCATGATCTCTTCTTTAGATCTTTGTTGGGAAGCTCTCTAGTCTTCTCTATTTATAGAGTAGTGCCACCCACCCCTTGCTAGACTAGGAGTATACGTCCTAGTTCTACTAGGACTCATTTTGATAGGTCGTGGCACTAGTTACTCCTATTAGGACTCAAAGTCTTAGTCCCACTTAGACTATAATTACAATAGGAATCAAGACTTCTACTCATGTTTGACTTGCAATCCATTTCGAGTCCAACTTTTCATACTACATCCACATGCATTTACATATGGTTCTTGTGCATGTCAAGCCTTCTCTTGGCATGCACATCCAAATTTTGTTTGTGTTAAGGCAAAATACTTATGCATCTGCCTTCTTGTTGTTGCAACTTCATGCATTGCCCAAACCTTCTTTTTGGTACAACAACATGCCATGGTATTGCTCCTATAACTCCCTACACATAAGGTATTATGCCTTTGTGTATTGCTGCTCTGCATCGGTATGCCTCATCCATATTATAAATATTGGATCTTGCATCTTACATGTTATAGATTGTAATTATTTAGATCTGATTTCTTCCTTGTTAGACACAA
The DNA here is from genome assembly GCA_030254885.1 of Vitis rotundifolia. NCBI lineage: Eukaryota > Viridiplantae > Streptophyta > Magnoliopsida > Vitales > Vitaceae > Vitis > Vitis rotundifolia. The sequence goes on from CM058166.1 coordinate 3,905,889, forward strand.
CTAGATCATTGATCTAGACAATGCTCAAAGTTGCGATATTAAGTTTTTTGGCACAATGTTCTTTCTTTTTATAACATAAATCATAAGAAAAATATTTTTCTTACAACTTTAGACTTAAGAATCTTCTTCCTAGGTTAAAGTTAAGCTGACTATGCCATTAAGTTGTGATCAATAGAGCACAAAGAAGGCCTCACACTCTTGCATATTTATGCTCTCAAGGCAATGAACATCTAAATTTTCGTTAACTTCATAGGTGAAGTGGCTTCATAGATTACTAATAGAATATCCAAGCTTTCTTAGCACGCTAGCGTATAAATATCCTACAAAATTCATCAAGACTAATCTTACTGAAAATACTGAAAAGTGCTTGAGCATTTGCTTCATTGCCCTCATTATCTAGTTTGTCTCATTCCTATTTTGGCTTTAGTTATTTAGTCAATCTTCCAGTACCATCAAATTTCAATGGCAACCCTCATTTAAATTCCATTGAATTCTAGACTCATTCTCTTTGCATTTTGAAGAAAAACTTCATACGAACCTTCTAGTGAGAATAGTTGTTGCCATCAAAAGAGGGTGAATTATTAATGAAAGATCCTACCCTATGTGGTTCCATAACTTGGATCTAGCATGATCATAAATAAATTTGATATTTTAAAAAAGTTTTCCTACTCTAATATCAATTGAAAGTTTGAAGATCTAGATTTGGGAACACTTGGATTAGGTTGAATAGGTGATAGGAAATTTTTAGCCCAAAATTAATTATCTTTAATTCTTTAACTTTCTTCTCTAATGTAGGGAATAAAATAAAAAAATCAATGCAAAAAAAAAATAAAGATTTTTTACATGGAAAAACCAAACACACAATGTCCCAAAAGCAATGCAGTTATAACAACCACGAGGGATGAGACTTATAATCACAGATCTATTATTTGAAAGAATAGTACACAATTTTACCTAGCAGATGAAATCTCTAAGTCTTATTCCTTAGTACCTACACTAACCTTCACATCCACAATACAACACCATGAGTGCTCCTGGTGGATTCTTCCTCATTGCTTGAAGGGATGCAAATTTATCTCTCAACCCAATGAATGTGAAGACAAATGTCTTGAGAGTTTTAGGACATATGGAAGACTAATTAGGTTTTTCAATATTCATATGAAAATGTCAAAACCTTTTTTAGCATGGTATTTAGAGGAAAGAATACCTAGTGGTCTCAAACTCGAATTTTCAAAATAAAATCAATTAAAATATGAAAATAAATATAACTACAGAAATTGGAATCTCTAGTGTGAGTGCTCAAGTGCCCTTATGAGTGCTTAAGCATTGTAAGTAATGCTTGAGCGCTCGAGAAGTTTTTCAAACCCAATTTAAAACATTTTTCTCTCAAATTAAAAACCTATAGTCCACTCCATGCCTAAACTAAATCCAATTAGTCTTTCTTGGACCTTTCTATACTTGTTCCAGTGAATCATGAAACACCCTTGTATCATCAACGAAGAGTAAGATACAATCTAAAAAAAAGTTCGAAACGGGAATGAATGGAACAAAATTATCAATATTAAAAAAAATATTTTGTCTAATGTAAATATTTCAAATGTCAACCTTTATCTTATAGTGCTTTGATTTTTTTTCCTATCTTTTTGGTAGCAAAGCAGGAAAGAAATTTTATTTGCATTCCACATTTGGATGAATTTTATTTAGTTTATCAAAATTTTAAATTTATTTTTCATAAACAAAAATAAAAATAAAAATAACTTTTGAATAAATGAAAATAGTAATGACTCTTATGAAATTTAGGAATTTTTATATAAATATTTGGTTTTATATTATATTCTTAAAACTCCTTAAAATATATATATATACTTAAAGTGCTATCATACAATGACTTTGTAAAAATAGAAATATAAAACCTAGCCAATTATATATTACTGGAGTAAAATTAATTATTAAATATTTTGTAAAGTAATTGGATCAAATAATTATTTATATAAGTTGTCATTTGAAAACAAAAAGGTAGTTATTTCTCTAGTGGAAAAAGGCAATATGGCTTTACCTGACTTGTTATGTCAAAGGTTTTTGTTTGAAAAAAAACCTATGTAACTTATCATCAAATTGGTCAATAAAAAAATCATTAGAGCTATCATTTTTACAAATTCATACCACTACGTATCAATGAAGTAGGATCTACATAAAAAGGTTTGACGTTTAAGAGGATCACATAAGAAATTTTCTATCCATCACATCAAATTCTCAATATTTTGATATAAGAAAAAGGATGCATGACAATAAAACTACCCCAGGGAATCAAGATAAATCTCTCAACACTAATATCTCCCCTGACCAATCTCCCAATTAATCCTATTAACTAATTCTAAAATTTAAATAAAATTGCAATAAGCCTTGTCATGTTGTATTTATTCTTAAACATATATATGGATTAAATCTATCATAATTTTGCATCTCTTTTCTTTATACCTCCAACAATTAGAGGATTCTCTACCATAATTTTGCTTTAATCCTTATTTTCATTCCTCCAATGATAAGAAATTATAGAAATATAGGTGGTCGAATTTTTATGACAATATTGGACAAAAAATTGGGCAAAATTTTCAAGCAAGACAATAATTAATCAAAATTAGAAATATTGAACAATTCTAAAAATGATTAAAAAAAAAAAAGAAATAATATATATTCTCAATAATATAAAGGAAATAACGTATGTATAATTATTTTTAAAAATAATATAATTTTATTAATAAATCTTTATTTTTCTTGTGTTTAACTATTATATAAAAGACATATAAAACAAAGATGAGATAATCAAAATTAATTTATTTATTAAATGCAAGATAAAGTTTGTATAGATTATACATAGATATATAATAAAAGATACAATGAGTTTTAGGCATTTAGCATTTAAAAAAATATTTTTTAATGGGTTTGACTTGATATAAACCACAAAAATTAGTAATTCCAAAATTAGTAAACATGATAAATATTTTTTCACTACGTATCCTGTATCCACTACACCTCACAGAATGCCCAAAATTCTCTTATACCTTTTTATAAATTTAATTCTTTGATATTATTTAAAAATCTTTAATTTCTATATTTAAAAAAACACGTGTATCCTATTCTTCCGTACTATCTCAAAATCATTAATTTCCTTCAATATTTTAAAAATACATGTAAACTCCATATTGAAAAGGATAAAATCCAATTCTAAAGTTGATTCAACATCCCACTATAGAGAATCAACTATATTTCAATACCTTTTGTAAATAACAATGAGACAAAACTCGAGTCCATGACCTACTATCCATTGTATGCAAACTCCTCATAAACCGGTGTTATAATCTAACAACGTAGTGCTATCACCTATCCAAATTACCTTTCCAATCCTTGAGTTACAAATCTCACTTATTATGTGATCAATTAATATACTTTAGCTCCAAGGAGTATATGTCAAATTTTTATTAAAGGAAATGTTATGACCATAGTCTTCTAAATCACATGTCATTTGCATAACCCAATAGGACACTATATCAATTTATGAGATATCATGGTGCATCTATTGAGAATATCTATTGCCATTAGCCTCCATCAACAATAACCCAATTCATAGGGATATGTGATCATCTTAGGGTTTTACCTATAACTTAAAGCCTCCTGTTGACTTTGATATAGACTAAATATCCTCTCAAGGTTGAGAGTTCATACAATATAGTAGCTTTGTGAATCATGACAAATGATAACCTTATGCCATGATTCACCATAGGTCCTATCTAGCATGCATCACATACACTAATGCACTCACTATGAGAAAACCATCCCAATGACCAAGACAAGTCCTCCTTCCAATTAGGAGGTACTACACTACAATCTCAAATGAATTACCCAAATCAATAAACTAACTATGGACTACTGATCACTCTATAAGGAACTCATAACTTGGATCTTTTGTGTAACTCTTAAGGTACCTAAGTCATGTACAATGCAAGTGATGTAGGTGTGTATGCTCAAATAACCAATTAAAGCATATGAGATAATAAAAAGAAACTAAGAAACATAAATAAATAAATTTATAAATGAATCTTTATCTATTACATCACGTTACGATTTCAAGGACCTAATCCCAACAGTCATGAATGCTTGTCACATCAATTTTAGAAACTATGTGAGGAGAAAGGAATATGTAGGCAATTAACAATTCTAGCCACTTTGCAGCAAAAATAGTGTAGCGAAAAAAAGGAATCATACTTTACTAAACATGCTTAGATCAATGGTACTGTAAGGTAACCTTTCAATATATTTTTGAGAGGATGCTCTTCACAAGGTCCTAATTTACATAGAAGTAAACGTGGCAAAATTCCCGATCATCGTTTTAAAATTAAATGCAAGGTAGATGGTTTAATTGACAAATAAAAGGCTTTTTAATGGTGAAAGGATATACCTAGATACAATGAATAGATTATGACGAGACATTCTCCTTAGTGGTAAGATTTTCCTTTACTCACCTTATTCTTACTATAACCACATATGTAGGCTTGGAGCTCTTCCAAATAAATATGAAGACTTCATTTCTCAATAGAAAACTGGATGAAGAGATCTATATGGATCAACTTATTCATTTTGAGGTCGAGAAACAAGAGTGCATAGTATGTCGTCTCAAGCGTTCTATTTATATCCTTAGATGGTGATACTTTAGATTTCATAAGACCGTTATTTCTATTGGTTTTGAAATGTTGGAAGATGACCATTGAGTGTATGTCAAACAATGAAGAAGAGACTTTCTCATTCTATTTTTATATGTTGATGACATTCTAATAGTTGGACATGATCATTACCGCCATAGAGTTATCCTCCACTTTTAATATGAAGAACATGGGAAAGCAAATTGTGTGCTTGGAATTAAGATCCTAAGGGATTGTTTAAGAAAATTTATTGTTTTGTCACAAGAGACTTACATTAAAAAGGTTTTAGAGTAGTTTTTGATACAAAATTACTAACCTATTGAAACCCTTATTGAGAAAGGACATCCTAAGCCTTTATCAATGTCATAATAATCATAGAGAAAAGAAACAAATGACAAGAGTTCCTTATGTTAGCATCATTGGTATTCTTATGTATGTTATGTTGCGTACTAAATTAACATGTATGTTATGTTGTGTACTCAACCTAACATATGTTTTCCAATTGGATTGGTCAATCGTTACTAGAGTAACTCAGGCCTTATTCATTGGCAAGTAGTTAAAAGGATTTTTTTTTATTACATCCAAAGGGCTAGAGATTTCACCCTCTACTATCTAGGTGGGGACTTGAGATTAAAAGGATGTTATGGTGCGAATTGGGTTAGTGACAAGATGAGTGCGAATCCACTGCAGGATATGCTTTCTTCCTCAATGGTACCACTATTACTTGGTGCTAAGAAGAAACCATCCTACTTTACTTTATCCACTATGGAGTTGGAGTATGTCACTTGTTCAACAGTCGTAATGGAGCTATTACTCTAGTAACGATTGACCAATCCAATTGGAAAACATATGTTAGGTTGAGTACACAACATAACATACATGTTAAGTTGAGTACGCAACATAACATACATAAGAATACCAATGGTGCTAACATAAGGAACTCTTGTCATTTGTTTCTTTTCTCTATGATTATTATGACATTGATAAAGGCTTAGGATGTCCTTTCTCAATAAGGGTTTCAATAGGTTAGTAATTTTGTATCAAAAACTACTCTAAAACCTTTTTAATGTAAGTCTCTTGTGACAAAACAATAAATTTTCTTAAACAATCCCTTAGGATCTTAATTCCAAGCACACAATTTGCTTTCCCATGTTCTTCATATTAAAAGTGGAGGATAACTCTATGGCGGTAATGATCATGTCCAACTATTAGAATGTCATCAACATATAAAAATAGAATGAGAAAGTCTCTTCTTCATTGTTTGACATACACTCAATGGTCATCTTCCAACATCTCAAAACCAATAGAAATATTGCTCTTATGAAATCTAAAGTATCACCGTCTAAGGATATAAATAGAACACTTGAGACGACATACTATGCACTCTTATTTCTCGGCCTCAAAATGAATAAGTTGATCCATATAGATCTCTTCATCCAGTTTTCTATTAAGAAATGAAGTCTTCATATTTATTTTGGAAGAGCTCCAAGCCTACATATGTGGTTATAGTAAGAATAAGGTGAGTAAAGGAAAATCTTACCACTAAGGAGAATCTCTCGTCATAATCTATTCATTGTATTTAGGTATATCCTTTCACCATTAAAAAGCCTTTTATTTGTCAATTAAACCATCTACCTTGCATTTAATTTTAAAATGATGATCGGAATTTTGCCACATTTACTTCTATGTAAATTAGGACCTTGTGAAGAGCATCCCCTCAAAAATATATTGAAAGGTTACCTTACAGTACCATTGATCTAAGCATGTCTAGTAAAGTATGATTCCTTTTTTTCGCTACACTATTTTTGCTGCAAAGTGGCTAGAATTGTTAATTGCCTACATATTCCTTTCTCCTCACATAGTTTCTAAAATTGATGTGACAAGCATTCATGACTATTGAGATTAGGTCCTTGAAATCATGACATGATATAATAGATAAAGATTCATTTATAAATTTATTTATTTATGTTTCTTAGTTTCTTTTTATTATCTCATATGCTTTAATTGGTTATTTGAGCATACACACCTACATCACTTGCATTGTACATGACTTAGGTACCTTAAGAGTTACACAAAAGATCCAAGTTATGAGTTCCTTATAGAGTGATCAGTAGTCCATAGTTAGTTTATTGATTTGGGTAATTCATTTGAGATTGTAGTGTAGTACCTCCTAATTGGAAGGAGGACTTGTCTTGGTCATTGGGATGGTTTTCTCATAGTGAGTGCATTAGTGTATGTGATGCATGCTAGATAGGACCTATGGTGAATCATGGCATAAGGTTATCATTTGTCATGATTCACAAAGCTACTATATTGTATGAACTCTCAACCTTGAGAGGATATTTAGTCTATATCAAAGTCAACAGGAGGCTTTAAGTTATAGGTAAAACCCTAAGATGATCACATATCCCTATGAATTGGGTTATTGTTGATGGAGGCTAATGGCAATAGATATTCTCAATAGATGCACCATGATATCTCATAAATTGATATAGTGTCCTATTGGGTTATGCAAATGACATGTGATTTAGAAGACTATGGTCATAACATTTCCTTTAATAAAAATTTGACATATACTCCTTGGAGCTAAAGTATATTAATTGATCACATAATAAGTGAGATTTGTAACTCAAGGATTGGAAAGGTAATTTGGATAGGTGATAGCACTACGTTGTTAGATTATAACACCAGTTTATGAGGAGTTTGCATACAATGGATAGTAGGTCATGGACTCGAGTTTTGTCTCATTGTTATTTACAAAAGGTATTGAAATATAGTTGATTCTCTATAGTGGGATGTTGAATCAACTTTAGAATTGGATTTTATCCTTTTCAATATGGAGTTTACATGTATTTTTAAAATATTGGAGGAAATTAAAGATTTTGAGATAGTACGGAAGAATAGGATACACGTGTTTTTTTAAATATAGAAATTAAAGATTTTTAAATAATATCAAAGAATTAAATTTATAAAAAGGTATAAGAGAATTTTGGACATTCTGTGAGGCGTAATGGATACAGGATACGTAGTGAAAAAATATTTATCATGTTTACTAATTTTGGAATTACTAATTTTTGTGGTTTATATCAAGTCAAACCCATTAAAAATATTTTGTAAAATGTGAAATGCCTAAAACTCATTGTATCTTTGATTATATATTTATGTATAATCTATACAAACTTTATCTTTCATTTAATAAATAAATTAATTTTGATTATCTCATCTTTGTTTTATATATCTTTTATATAATAGTTAAACACAAGAAAAATAAAGATTTATTAATAAAATTATATTATTTTTAAAAATAATTATGCATACCTTATTTCCTTTATATTATTGAGAATATATATTATTTCTTTTTTTTTTTAACCATTTTTAGAATTGTTCAATATTTCTAATTTTGATTAATTATTGTCTTGCTTGAAAATTTTGCCCAATTTTTTGTCCAATATTATCATAAAAATTCGACCACCTATATTTCTATAATTTCTTATCATTGGAGGAATGAAAATAAGGGTTAAAGAAAAATTATGGTAGAGAATCCTCTAATCATTGGAGGTATAAAAAAAAGAGATGCAAAATTATGATAGATTTAATCCATATATATGTTTAAGAATAAATACAACATGACATGGCTTATTGCAATTTTATTTAAATTTTAGAATTAGTTAATAGGATTAATTGGGAGATTGGTCAGGGGAGATATCAGTGTTGAGAGATTTATCTCGATTCCCTGGGGTAGTTTTGTTGTCATGCATCCTTTTTCTTGTATCAAAATATTGAGAATTTGATGTGATGGGTAGAAAATTTCTTATGTGATCCTCTTAAACATCAAACCTTTTTATGTAGATCCTACTTCATTGATACGTAGTGGTAAGAATTTGTAAAAATGATAGCTCTAATAACTTTTTTATTGACCAATTTGATGATAAGTTACATATGTTTTTTTTCAAACAAAAACCTTTGACATAACAAGTTAGGTAAAGCCATATTACCTTTTTCCACTAGAGAAATAACTAACTTTTTGTTTTTAAATGACAACTTCTATAAATAATTATTTGATCTAATTACTTTTACAAAATATTTAATAATTAATTTTACTTTAGTAATATATAATTGGCTAGGTTTTATATTTCTATTTTAACAAAGTCATTGTATGCTAGCACTTCAAGTATATATATATATTTTAAGGAGTTTTAAGAATATAATATAATATATATATTTACATTAGACAAAATATTTTTTTAATATTGATAATTTTGTTCCATTCATTCCTGTTTCGAACTTTTTTTGGATTGTATCTTACTCTTTGTTGATGATACAAGGGTGTTTCATGATTCACTGGAACAAGTATAGAAAGGTCCAAGAAAGACTAATTAGATTTAGTTTAGGCATGGAGTGGACTATAGGTTTTTAATTTGAGAGAAAGAGGTTTTAAATTGGGTTTGAAAAACTTCTCGAGTGCTCAAGCATTACTTACAATGCTTAAGCACTCATAAGGGCACTTGAGCACTCACACTAGAGATTCCAATTTTTGTAGTTATATTTATTTTCATATTTTAATTGATTTTATTTTGAAAATTCGAGTTTGAGACCACTAGGTATTCTTTCCTATAAATACCATGCTAAAAAAGGTTTTGACATTTTCATATGAATATTGAAAAACCTAATTAGTCTTCCCTATGTCCTGAAACTCTCAAGACATTTGTCTTCACATTCATTGGGTTGAGGGATAAATTTGCATCCCTTCAAGTATTGAGGAAGAATCCACCAGGAGCACTCATGGTGTTGTATTGTGGATGTGAAGGTTAGTGTAGGTACTGAGGAATAAGACTTAGAGATTTCATCTGCTAGGTAAAATTGTGTACTATTCTTTCAAATAATAGATCTGTGATTATAAGTCTCATCCCTCGTGGTTGTTATAACTGCATTGCTTTTGGGACATTGTGTGTGTGGTTTTTCCATGTAAAAAATCTTTATTTTTTTTTTGCATTGATTTTTTTATTTTATTCCCTACATTAGAGAAGAAAGTTAAAGAATTAAAGATAATTAATTTTGGGCTAAAAATTTCCTATCACCTATTCAACCCAATCCAAGTGTTCCCAAATCTAGATCTTCAAACTTTCAATTGATATTAGAGTAGGAAAATTTTTTTAAAATATCAAATTTATTTATGATCATGCTAGATCCAAGTTATGGAACCACATAGGGTAGGATCTTTCATTAATAATTCACCCTCTTTTGATGGCAACAACTATTCTCACTAGAAGGTTCGTATGAAGTTTTTCTTTAAAATGCAAAGAGAATGAGTCTGGAATTCAATGGAATTTAAATGAGGGTTGCCATTGAAATTTGATGGTACTGGAAGATTGACTAAAGAACTAAAGCCAAAATAGGAATGAGACAAACTAGATAATGAGGGCAATGAAGCAAATGCTCAAGCACTTTTCAATATTTTCAATAAGATTAGTCTTGATGAATTTTGTAGGATATTTATACGCTAACGTGCTAAGAAAGCTTTGATATTCTATTCGTAATCTATAAAGGCACTTCACCTATGAAGTTGATGAAAATTTAGATGTTCACTGCCTTGAGAGCATAAGGATGCAAGAGTGTGAGGCCTTCTTTGTGCTCTATTGATCACAACTTACTGGCATAGTCAGCTTAACTTTAACCTAGGAAGAAGATTCTTAAGTCTAAAGTTGTAAGAAAAATATTTTTCTTATGATTTATGTTATAAAAAGAAAGAACATTGTGCCAAAAAACTTAATATCGCAACTTTGAGCATTGTCTAGATCAATAACCTAGTTAAGCCTAACAAGGGAGAAATCAGATCTAAATAATTACAATATATAACATGTAAGATGCAAAATCCAATATCTCTAATATGGATGAGGCATATCGATGTAGAGCAACAATACACAAAGGCATAATACCTTATGTGTGGGGAGTTATAGAAGCAATACCATGGCATGTTGTTATACCAAAAAGAAGGTTTGGGCAAGGCATGAAGTTGCAACAACAACAAGGCATATGCATAAGTATTTTGCCTTAGCACAAACAAAATCTAGATGTGCATGCTAAGAGAAGGCTTGGCATGCACATGAACCATATGTAACTGCATGCGGATGTAGTATGAAAAGTTGGACTCGAAATGGGATTGCAAGTCAAACATGAGTAGAAGTCTTGATTCATATTGTAATTATAGTCTAAGTAGGACTAAGACTCTGAGTCCTAATAAGAGTAATTAGTGCCACGACCTATCAACATGAGTCCTAGACTAGGATGTATACTCTTAGTCTAGCAAAGGGTGGGTGGCACTACTCCATAAATAGAGAGGACTAGAGAGCTTCCCAACAAAGATCTAAAGCAGAGATCATGAGGAAAGCTTGAAATCATCGGTGCTATTGTGGGAGTCTAGCTAAAGTCTTGTATTCTTATTCAATAAGCTAACAAAATACAAGTTAGGGTTGATGCCTTGTAAACCTCGTGTGTGGCTTGCATGTTGTTATCATCTTGTGGAGGAAGGTGTAGGTTGGCTTAGAGAGCTTCTAAGCATCCATAGATGTGAAACCTTGTGTGAGAATTTTATGCCTATGACACCTAGCATCTATTGCATTGTACATAAATCTGGTGCATTAGGAATTACATGGAATATCCAAATAATGAGTTCTTTACAAGTAAATGATTAATTAATTATCAGTTCATGGACTTAGGTAATCCATTTAAGTTTATAGTGTACTACCTTCTAATTAGAGGGATGATTAGTCTTAGCCATCGGGATAGGGTTCCCATTGTGAGTGAGTAGTGTGTACTATTACACATTACACAGAACCTATAGTGAGTTATGACTTAAGACTATTAGGTAGTGCCAAAGTTTGCAATGGCTTCAACCTACAAGTGAGATTCTAAAGTGTTCATATATTTTCTACAAATTGAGTTACTATAGATAGAAGCTAGTAGCAATAAGTATTCTCAATAGAGGCACCATAATATCTTATGAACTTTTAAATAACATGTCCTCTTGGTTGGTCCTAAGGATATATGATCATGAAATATGTGCTTACAATAATTCCTTCAATGGAATTTGACTTGTGCTCTTATGAGTTGTGATATGTGAGTTGATCACATAATAGGAGGATTTGTATCTCAAGGTAAAGATAATCTAGAGAGGTTAATATCTTTCGCCTTATTAGATTACAAACACTAGTTCATGGGTAGACCATATATAGTGGATAGTAGGTCATAAACCTGTTACATCTCGTGGTAATAGACATAGGGTATTGGAGTGCAATTGACTCTTTTTGGTAGGATGTTGAGTCAATTTTAGAATTGGATTATAAGGGAGTTAGTATTGTCCCAATGGTCCCAATGGTCCCAATGGTCCGTACTTGAGCTCATATAATTGGGAAATGTTCCTTCACTCTCTCTTGGTGTTCCAAAGTGGCAACCGAATTTGTTGTCCAAAGAACCTTGTTGCCCTAAAAAATCTATGCCTATTGTAGGGAGTCTTATCGTGTGTGTTAGAATGATTTCTTCCTTGCTTCAAGGAATGGTGCGGATGGTTTCCTTTTCAAGACAGCATGAAATTCCTTTCAGATCAATGAATGGAGGTTGTTTCAAAATACAAAAGTGCAGGCTGTTTTCTTCTCCAAAGTGGCACGCTGTTGGAGATATGTAGGGTCTTCCTACTCCTTTCTCTTTAAAAAAATTCTTACATCCATCTATATATCTCCTCAGACGTGAATTCCCCTATTCCACTAAAACTCTTCCGATCCTTTAATTTTTAACCTCTTTTTGAACTTATCCTCTCATTTTTTTTTTCAATTGAATACCATCTCCAAAAATATATCTTCTCAAAATACTCGATCCTCCCCTTGAAGAACACCTTCTTCCATTTTTATTGGTCTTCGGCAGCCATCCTATGCGTGGAGAACTCTTTATTTCTCCAAATTCTATGTTTCCTCCACTAGAATTTTTTTTTAATTAAAAAAAAAAAAAAAAAAACAATCTGTGCATATCACCTAAGGAGTCCCACATTTTTCAAAACTTCTTCACCCCTATTAACTCTCCGATGATCTTCAATAATGCCCAAAAGAGTTCTTTTCCTTTTCAAAGTCTTACCAATTTCAAAAAAAATTTCCTTAATTGGTAGATTTCCCTATAAAGGCATCAAATTATAATATCAGATAAATGAATAAAGATTTTTAAAGAATGATAAGATAATAATAATAAAGAAATGAGTAAATAGCAAGATAATAAACAAATAAATAAGTAATAGTAAATAAATAAGTAAATAAAAAAGTAAATAAAAAACTAGGTGATTGATAATAATGATAATGAAATAAATAAATAATAAATAATATAATAAATGATTAAATAAAAGTGATTGATAATAATAAAAATAATAAAAATAAAATAAAAATAAATGAATAAGTAAATAAGACAAATGAGCCATGCAACCATACAAGTCATGCTAAGAATGCCTAATGGGCCAAGTGTACCTAAATGGACCTAAGTGAACCTAGATAGGCCTAAGGTGGTGCCAAATGGGCCAAGTGTACCTAAATGGGCCTAAGGTGGTGCCTAATGAGCCAAGAGTGCCTAAGTGGGCCTAGGGTGTTTAGGATAGTGCCTAAGTGACCTAAAGTGATCAGGACATTGTCTGAGTGACCTAAACACGTCTAAGTGTGCTATCCTAAAAATGAAGGAGAAACCTAAGTCTAAATCAGGGCTGCCAAGAGTCACAATGGGGTTAGATAAATCCCTTAACCAAAGTCTCCAAGGCAGCTCATAAAAGATAAGCTACGTGAGTAGTAATGGGATATTAGGGAATTGTTGTAAAGTACCGAACGAAAAACCTAATAGGACATGTACTAGGAAGGCAAAATGGAAGGTCTACACCAATCGTTAGTCGTTTGCTCAGTGGGAGATGGATATAGTCGACCTATTACCAACCGATGTAGCTTAGAAAAAACTCTCGCTTGTAGCCATAAACTACTTAAGCAAGTAGGTAAAAGTTGAGGCTTATGCTAGCATCAAAGACAAAGACATAATAAAGTTCGTCTAGAAAAACATTATATGTCGATTCGATATTCCTCATGCAATTGTCACAAACAACGGGCTGCAATTCGATAGTAGTACCTTTCACAAGTTTTGTTTGGAATTGAAGATAAAAAATGTTTATTTGATGTCTTAGTATCCATAAAGCAATGAGCAAGCAGAAGCAACGAATAAAACATTGTTAAATTCTTTGAAGAAATGACTGGAAAAGGCAAGAGGTAAATGAGTAGATGAATTATTAGACATACTATGGGCTTACAGAACCACCAGGAATTGCCCTTATTCACTAATCACTCGTTATCTCCAATTTGAATGTCTTATTACTATCAATATAAATAAATCTCCCCCTTTCTCTTCCAAAACTTCATACCATAGGTCTTTCTTATTGCTAGAAAACATGGAAATGGTTTGGGAACGTGTAAATAATGTATAAGTGTGTAATACATTTATGAATAATATGTCGAGAAAATAGTTTTCTATTCGAGTTATCGAACAAAAATTTGTTATTATGAAAACGGCTCTTAAGAATAATTCTTAAAAATATGTTTTTGATAACTATATTTGAAAACATTCTTAAACAAACCTTATACCGCACGGTGCACCAATCATAAATACAACACAACATACTATAAACACTCAAATAAACAAACCATTATATTTGATGATAAAAATTATAGAACACAAAGAAGCATGTCGTGACAACGAGCACCTATTGTTTTTTGAAACAAATTTTATTTTAAAATTCAAACATAGAACTTTTTTTTTTTTTCCTAATTCTCTTAATAGACATCATGAACTTATATAACAATACAGTCCCTAATTAATTTTTCATATCTATAATTGTTTACTCTTAGTAGCACATCAAATTTGCATTTCAAATATGATTATGTTTTCAAGGTAAATTTTCAAAAAGTCCTACTTAATTTAAAATTTGGTAAATGAAATTCCAAGTTGGAAAACTATTTTTGAAAAACAAATTTCAATTTTATTTTTAAAAAGTTCTTAAAATGGTTTGCTTTTGATTTAAATCCAAGGGTTGGTAGTGTTAACTCGTTTGTGCCATAAAACTTGCCAGAAAAAATACATCTCTATGTATGGAAATTTTGAGGACATTTTTATTCATAGAAATATGGGGAAAAAAAAAGAAAATGAAAAGAAAAGTAAAAGGGGAAAGTGAACAAGACATATTTATTATTATTATTATTATTATTACTAGTGACAAAATTGCGGGAAAGATAAGAGAGAGGAGAAACCAAGAACATGACTATACAAGATTTTAAAATTTGAGGACCTATATATATATATATTTTAATATTTTAATGTTTGTTTGGTCCAACAATTTGCTGTTTTTCAAAACAATTACAATATAAAAAAATAAGGGTTAATTTAATCATATTTTCTAAAATTTGCTTTTCAAAACCATTAATTATTTTTTAACTTAAAAATCGTATTTAAAAACAAGTTTTAGAAAAAAATCACAAAATGAACCAGTATTTCCATTTTTTTTTTCAAATAAGTGAGAACAATTTTTATTTGTTATTTAAAAACTGTTTTAAAAAACAACAATCAACAATGTTAGAAAATTTTAAAAACAATTTTTTATTTTTAAAAACAAAAAATTATTTTTAAATCATATGATCAAACAGACTTTAAAATTTTTGATAATTTTTTATTTTATTTTTATTTTTAAAAACTGTTTTTAATAGCAAAACATTAAGAAATCAATTTTTTTCTCACACTTAAAAACATTTTTTTTAAATGTGGCCAAATGACCCCTTAATTTTTTAAAAAACCATTATGTTTTTAATTCATTGATTTTATTATCTTTTCAAAAAATAACCAAATAAGATTTTAAAAATAAAAATAAAAATTTCTTCACTATTTTGTTTCATTATATTATTCTTCTCAATTTTCTCGTCCCCAAATTTCATAAAATTTGAACCACTAGATAATGGTACAATGATTAAGGTATAAATCATATGCAAAATATTTTAATGGTTCCAAGATTAAGTTATAATCATATGTAAAATATTGAATTAAGCTATATGTATAAGGGACGAAGCAATAAGACCGATGTGAAATGGATGTGTACACATGTTAGCCAATATATGGAATGATTTTATTTTTTATTTATTAAATATATATTTTTTACATCCAATCATCGTATGCCACCTTGCACTTTTCGTTTCACCGCCACCCCCCTAAATTTACAAATTATCTGGCGGAAGCACAAGATGGGAACAACTCATTCGAAAAAAAGGGTGTGCCCTCATTTCCCGCCATATAAAAGCGAAACCAAAACCCTCCATTTCATCTCCCCGATACTCAGATCTTCTCTGGCATCGCATCCATGGAAAAGCTTGGAGTAGTGTCTGCAAGGAAAAACCTGAAACGGAAGCTCGAAGAGGAGTTCAAAGAGGATGGTAGACTGGATACTCTCTCACAACCCCACGCGCTTCACGAACTGGTGCGTGAGGTCAGCGCGCATGTCAGCGTTCTCAACTCTGCTCTCTCTTCGTCCGAAGCCGATCGATCCGCTACTAAGCGCGTCGTTCATGTTCTGACTGAGCTCACAAAGAATGGTGATGATATGGACGATATGAATGACTCGAGATTTCGTGAGCTCAAACCTCTCAATGCTATGAACAACTCAAGACTGTGGATGATACGAATGATTCTACATTATAAGCTCAAGCCTCTTGATGCTATGAACGGCTTAAAGATGTGGATAATATGAACAACTTTGGGTCTTAAGCTCAATGCTCTAGATGGTAGAACAAATCAAGGTTGTGGATGACATGAGCTACTTTGGGTTGTAAGCTCGGGGCTTTGGATGATATGAGTGACTTGGGATCCTATGAGCTCAAGCCTTTAAATGTTATTAATTGCTCAAGGTTGTGGATGATATGAACAATTTCGTATCATGAGCTTAAGCCTTTAGATGTTATGAATGGCTTAGGGTTATCGATGATATTAATGACTTTGGTCATGAGCACAAGGCTTTAGATATTATGAGCAACTTTGGTTTGTGCTTGACACGAACGACTTAGGTCGTGAGCATAAGGCTATAGATGCTATGAACATCTTAGGGTTTTGGTTGACATGAACGACTTTAGGTCATGAGCCTTGAGCTCTAAATGCTATGAACAACCTAGGGTTGTGGATGATATGAACGATTTTGCATCATGAGATCAAGCCTTTAGATTCTATGCACGACTCAGGGTTGTGGATGATATGAACTACTCTAGGTCTTAAGCTTAGGGCTCTTAATGCTATGAACAGCTCAAGGGTGTGGTTGACATGAACAACTCTTGGTCATGAGCTCAGGTCTTTAGATGCTATGAAAAACTTAGGGCTATAGTTGAGATGAATGACTACGGATCATGAGCTCAAGGCTTTAGATACAATGAACACCTTAGGGTTGTGGTGGACATGAACGACTCCAAGTCATGAGCTTTACGCTCTAGATGCTATGAACAACTTAGGGCTGTGGATTACATGAACAATTTCGAGTCATGAGCTCAAGCCTCTAGATACTATGAACAACTTAGAGTTATGGTTGACATGAGAGACTCCAGGTCGTGAGTTGAGGGCTCTAGATGCTATGCATAGCTCAGGCCTGTCGATGACATGAAAGTCTCCAAGTTGTGACCCTAAGACTCTAGAGGCTATAAACTGCTCAGAGCAATGGATGATATGAACAATTTTATGTCATGAGCTCATGCTTTTAGATGTTATGAACTGATTAGGGCTATGGATGATATGAATGACTCCCAGTTGTGAGCTCAAGTCTCTAAATGCTATGAATAACTCAAGGCTGTGGTTGATATTAATAACTTCTGGTCATGAGATCAAGGCTCTAAATGTTATGAAAAATTCAAGGCTATGGATAACATAAATGAGCTCTAGATACTATGAATAACTTAAGGCTATGGTTGACATGAAAGACTATGGGTCATGAGCTCAAGGCTCTAGATGCTTTGAATAGCTCAAGATTGTAGTGGACATGAACAACTTAGGGCTATGATTGACATTAACAACTCTAAGTCCTGAGCTTCGATCTTTTGATGTTGTGATCAACTTAGAGTTATGGTTAACATGAAAGACTCCGAGTCATGAGCTGAGGGCTCTAGATGTTTCGAACAGCTCATGGTTATGGTTGACATGAACAACTCTGAGTCATGTGATCAAGGGTCTAGATGCTATGCACAACTTAGGGTCGTCGATGACATAAACGAATCTGGGTCGTGAGCTTAAGGCTCTAGATGTTATGCATAGCTTAGGGTTGTGGATGACATGAATGAATCTGGTTCATGAGCTGAGGCCTCTAGATGCTATGATCAACTTAAGATTGTCGTTGATATTACAAAGTCCGAGTCATGAGCTTAGGGCTCTAGATGCTATGAACAACTCAGGTCTATAGATGATATGAACAACTCAGAGACATGAACCCAGGCCTCTAGGTACTATGAAAAGCTCAGGGCTATGGTTGACATGAAAGACTTCGGGTCATGAGCTCAATAGTCTAGATGCTATGGACATCTTAAGGCTATCAATGACATGAAAGAATCTGGGTCATGAGCCAAAGGCTCTAGATGCTATGCACACCTCAAGGCTATTATTCACATTAAAGACACTAAGGGTCAAGCTTAGGGCTCTAAATGCCATGAACAGCTTAAGGCTATGGATGACATGAACGACTTTAGGTCTTGAGACCAAGGTTTTAGATGCAATGAACAACTCATGGTTATGAATGACATGAGCTTTCAAAGATTCCTTCTATTTAGAACGTAGTTCCTCATAGCACCTAAATAGATTTAGAAACTGGAGTTTATCCAATATTGGTGAATATCAACACCTCAAATGCTTATAACAAACCCCATAAAGCAAATTGATTTAACTAATGGAATAGAAGATTATTAAATAGTTGGAACAAATTGAAAACCAGAATCTACAATTAAAAACTAAAATTTAGAAGAAAAAAAATGTACATTGTCTTCATTTTTTGTGGGGCCATATGACACGTGGCACAATAGAAAAATCAAAACGTACCTTGTCATAACGCATGTAATAATTATTACAAAAGCATACGCCTCAAATATAATGCAAAATTTATGATAAATTCAAGGGCATTTATCTCTCTATATGGTACTTTGATTGTTTTAACTTTCCTCATTTATTATTTACGTATATCACAACTAAAACTTCCATTTTGATGATTAAATGTAACATATAACATTTAAGGTACTAGTTCAACTTCTTCTCAACACCCCTCCTCCTCCTCACACATATATACACCTACCTCCATAGATCTATTCTCAAATTACTCGAAGAATCAATTAAGGAAGGGAATATTGAGTTGAAATATTTGCAACATGGCAAGGCTAACATACGTGATTCCAACAATGGTGGCTTTCTTTCTTTGCAGTGCTATGGCTGTAGATCTAAGGAATCTCAATGATAGGACTGTTCCATGGTATGGCCAAGTCATACCTCCTGAGCCCTTTCGAGGTTTCTATGGCAAGATAGTTCAATGCATGTGGATTCTAGACCCAATTTGTGGCAAACAAGTCTACGCACGTATATTCAATCCGTCCACGAGCGTGGATGATAATTGTTGTCGCAACATTGCAACAGTAGGTGTAACATGCAATAGATACCTTGGTTGGGCCCTCAGTTTGTTTGAAAAATTCAAACGTTATGCAGGGTTGATTGATAGGAGGACTAAAATAATATTTATTGATTGTATTAAGCCAAAACTATAAGTAGGTCATTTATAGGTGAATATGTACTTGTTTCGATTCTACTCTTGTAATAAGACATGTTTTTTATTAAAGTTAAAATAAATCTTTCAGTTGTCAACAACACATATAATCATCGTTTCTTCTCAAATGCTGCTACTATAAAATTAATTTATATTATTCAAAAATAGAAAAACATGTTTTGTTATGACCCAAAGTCCAAGTGACTTGAAATTCAACTCATTACCCTAAGTCGAAGGTTTGACTCTAAGGGTTATACTATATATAGGTTGGCCACCTATGTTTGCCCTTAAATACTCACCTAAGTTAGGCAACTAAGGTGAAGTCAAACATCAATATCACCCAAAGCCTTTATCGCTTAAGCCAAGCCTCAAAGGTGAATTCAAACCTCAACCCAACCAACCCACATCTCACCCTCTTATACTTGAGCTAAGCCAAAGGGGTAAAGTCAAGCCTCATCCTACATCAAGCCTTTGCCACTTGACCTAAGCCTCAAAGTTTCCATAATTATCTATCAAGCATGATAGAAAGTAAATTTAGGGCAGGGTTAATTGATAAAATAGAGTTAACAAGGGGAGAATCCAGAAACATACAAAGAAAATAATGTACCTATGTGTCCAATTCTCATGTGTTTGGGGTGTATGAATAGCTCATGAAATTATTTTGACCCCTTAAAAGAACTTTTTATTTTAAGATTTGTTGATCAAAAAATAGTTTTTTGTTGTCAATTTTAGCATCTTATCCTCTATCAGTATTTTGCTTGTTGGGTGTGACACCGTTGTCTAAGTTACCCTGCATCCTAATGGTGCCAAGCTTCTGGTAATCAATTTATTATTCAGTTTTTACATTGAGCTCTTGTATACATATGTGAGGGTGAAGAGATTAAAAAAGAGTTTATATTAATTTAAAATTTGGTATAAACTGAAGGAGTGAAGTGAAAAACTTGGTTGTAAAGGAAAAAAATATGGGTCTATGTGAGATTTCCTATTAATTAAATTTTGGTGTTAATACAAATTGAAAAGGTATCCGATTGAAATTCATTCAGGCTAAATCCGGTATAGAGGCTAAGAAGATTGGGATTAGGTTCAAATAGAGCATCTTAGGCTAGAGATTAGATGAGTTGGGAACAAGGGTTTCTTAATTTTAATTTAGTTTGGATCAGCAAAAAATCCAACCCCATCTGTCAGTGTTACTGGTCATTGGCAACAAATTAGGTTCTTTTGGCCCTGTCCAAAATTCTAAAACAACCCAAATGTTTAGTAATGAGATGGTGTATGGTTGAGGGAAAGAGCTCAAATTGGCATTTAGCTTCCGCTTGGCATTCAGTTTAACTCACCATTTTAAGTTGTTTCATTGTATGGAGCAATGATAGGCCATAAAATAGCAATAAGAATATTAATAAAGATTGAGAATTGATCGAAACAACACAATACACAAAAAATTTACATGGCACAGGAAACCTCCTACATTCATGAACATGGCTAGATTACTAGTTATTAATAAACCAGAAATGTACAAAGTGTTTCTTCTTTCATAATATTCCGTATGTTTTATGTAGAGATTAAATGTAAACACCAATCTTTTTTATCATACTTGGAATCCTTGAACCGAAAACTTACCTAAACTTCTATCAGAATTTTTATTTTTACTTTTAATATACACGTGAAGTTATGAAATATTAACACTAAAACTCACTTCAAGTAACTTCTATACTAGAACTAGCTCCCACTAACTTGTACACCAACATTGCAACCTTACTGTATGATACTATAGCCATATCATTTCTAAAAGAGAATATGGAGAGTTGGTTCTAGTTTATCAACATTTCTAACAGTCTCTATATTCAATAATGCCAATGAGCTTTTTATCAAATTCCATGATAATTTTCAAAGATTCCTTCTGTTTAGAACGTAGTTCCTCATAGCACCTACATAGATTAAGAAACTGGAGTTTATCCAATATTGGTGAATATCAGATTGATTTAAATAATAGAATATAAGATTATTAAATAGTTGGAACGAATTGAAAACCAAAATCTACAATTAAAAAATAAGATTTAGAAGAAAAAAAATGTACATTGTCTTCATTTTTTGTGGGGCCATATGACACGTGGCACAATAGAAAAATCAAAACGTACCTTGTCATAACACATGTAATAATTATTACAAAAGCATACGCCTCAAATATAATGCAAAATATATGATAAATTCAAGGGCATTTATCTCTTTATATGGCTTTTTGATTGTCATAACTTTCCTCATTTATTATTTACGTTTATCACAACTAAAACTTCCATTTTGATGATTAAATGTAACATATAACATTTAAGGTACTAATTCACCTTCTTCTCAACATCCCTCCTCCTCCTCACACATATATACACCTACCGCCATAGATCTATTCTCAAATTACTCGAAGAATCAATTAAGGAAGGGAATATTGAGTTGAAATATTTGCAACATGGCAAGGCTAACATACATCATTCCAACAATGGTGGCTTTCTTTCTTTGCAGTGCTATGGCCGTAGTTCTAAGGAATCTCAATGATAGGACTGTTCCATGGTATGGCTAAGTCATACCTCCTGAGCCCTTTCGAGGTTTCTATGGCAAGATAGTTCAATGCATGTGGATTCTAGACCCAATTTGTGGCAAACAAGTCTACGCACGTATATTCAATCCGTCCACGAGCGTGGATGATAATTGTTGTCGTAATATTGCTACAGTAGGTGTAACATGCAATAGATACCTTGGTTGGGCCCTCAGTTTGTTTGAAAAATTCAAACGTTATGCAGGGTTGATTGATAGGAGGACTAAAATAATATTTATTGACTGTATTAAGCCAAAACTATAAGTAGGTAATTTATAGGTGAATATGTACTTGTTTCGATTCTACTCTTGTAATAAGACATGTTTTTTATTAAAGTTAAAATAAATCTTTCAGTTGTCAACAACACATATAATCATCGTTTCTTCTCAAATGCTACTACTATAAAATTAATTTATATTATTCAAAAATAGAAAAACATGTTTTGTTATGACCCAAAGTCCAAGTGACTTGAAATTTAACTCATTACCCCAAGTCGAAGGTTTGACTCTAAGGGTTATACTATATATAGGTTGGCCACCTATGTTTGCCCTTAAATACTCACCTAAGTTAGGCAACTAAGGTGAAGTCAAACATCAATATCACCCAAAGCCTTTATCGCTTAAGCCAAGCCTCAAAGGTGAATTCAAACCTCAACCCAACCAACCCACATCTCACCCTCTTATACTTGAGCTAGGCCTAAGGGGTAAAGTCAAGCCTCATCCTACATCAAGCCTTTGCCACTTGACCTAAGCCTCAAAGTTTCCATAATTATCTATCAAGCATGATAGAAAGTAAATTTAGGGCAGGGTTAATTGATAAAACAGAGTTAACAAGGGGAGAATCCAGAAATACACAAAGAAAATAATGTACATATGCGGCCAATTCTCATGTGTTTAGGGTGTATGAATAGCTCATGAAATTATTTTGATCCCTTAACAGAACTTTTTATTTTAAGCTTTGTTGATCAAAAAATAGTTTTTTGTTGTCAATTTTAGCATCTTATCCTCTATTAGTATTTTGCTCGTTGGGTGTGACACCGTTGTCTAAGTTACCCTGCATCCTAATGGTGCCATGGTTCTGGCAATCAATTTATTATTCAGTTTTTACACTGAGCTCTTGTATACATACGTGAGGGTGAAAAGATTAAAAAAGAGTTTATATTAATTTAAAATTTGGTATAAACTGAAGGAGTGAAGTGAAAAACTTGGTTGTAAAGGAAAAAAATATGGGTCTATGTGAGATTTCCTATTAATTAAATTTTGGTGTTAATATAAATTAAAAAGGTATCCGATTTGAAATTCACTCAGGTTAAATCTGGTATGGAGGCTACAAAGATTGGGATTAGGTTCAAATAGAGCATCTTAGGCTAGAGATTAGATGAGTTGTGAACAAGGGTTTCTTAATTTTAATTTAGTTGGGATCATCAACAAATCCAACCCCATATGTCAGTGTTACTGTCATTGGCAACAAATTAGGTTCTTTTGGCCCTGTCCAAAATTCTAAAACAACCCAAATGTTTAGTAATGAGATGGTGTATGGTTGAGGGAAAGAGCTCAAATTGGCATTTAGCTTCCGCTTGGCATTCAGTTTAACTCACCATTTTAAGTTGTTTCATTGTATGGAGCAATGATAGGCCATAAAATAGCAATAAGAATATTAATAAAGATTGAGAATTGATCGAAACAACATAATACACAAAAAATTTACATGGCACGGGAAACCTCCTACATTCATGAACATGGCTAGATTACTAGTTATTAATAAACCAGAATTGTACAAAGTTTTTCTTCTTTCATAATATTCCGTATGTTTTACGTAGAGATTAAATGTAAACACCAATCTTTTTTATCATACTTGGAATCCTTGAACCGAAAACTTACCTAAACTTCTATTAGAATTTTTTTTTTACTTTTAATATACATGTGAAGCCATGAAATATTAACACTAAAACTCACTTCAAGTAACTTCTATACTAGAACTAGCTCCCACTAACTTGTACACCAACATTGCAACCTTACTGTATGATACTATAGCCATATCATTTCTAAAAGAGAATATGGAGAGTTGGTTCTAGTTTATCAACATTTCTAATTAGTCTCTATATTGAATAATGCCAATGAGCTTTTTATCAAATTCCATGATAATTTTCAAAGATTCCTTCTATTTAGAACGTAGTTCCTCATAGCACCTAAATAGATCAAGAAACTGGAGTTTATCCAATATTGGTGAATATCAGCATCTCAAATGCTTGTAACAAACCCCCTAAATCAAATTGATTTAAATAATGGAATATAAGATTATTAAATAGTTGGAACGAATTGAAAACCAGAATCTACAATTAAAGACTAAGATTTAGAAGAAAAAAAATGTACATTGTCTTTATTTTTGTGGGGCCATATGACACGTGGCACAATAGAAAAATCAAAACGTACCTTGTCATAACACAAGTAATAATTATTACAAAGGCATACGCCTCAAATATAATGCAAAATATATGATAAATTCAAGGGCATTTATCTCTCTATATGGCTCTTTGATTGTCATAACTTTCCTCATTTATTATTTACGTTTATCACAACTAAAACTTCTATTTTGATGATTAAATGTAACATATAACATTTAAGGTACCAATTCACCTTCTTCTCAACACCCCTCCTCCTCCTCACACATATATACACCTACCTCCATAGATCTATTCTCAAATTACTCGAAGAATCAATTAAGGAAGGGAATATTGAGTTGAAATATTTGCAACATGGCAAGGCTAACATACGTGATTCCAACAATGGTGGCTTTCTTTCTTTGCAGTGCTATGGCCGTAGATCTAAGGAATCTCAATGATAGGACTGTTCCATGGTATGGCCAAGTCATACCTCCTGAGCCCTTTCGAGGTTTCTATGGCAAGATAGTTCAATGCATGTGGATTCTAGACCCAATTTGTGGCAAACAAGTCTACGCACGTATATTCAATCCGTCCACGAGCGTGGATGATAATTGTTGTCGCAACATTGCAACAGTAGGTGTAACATGCAATAGATACCTTGGTTGGGCCCTCAGTTTGTTTGAAAAATTCAAACGTTATGCAGGGTTGATTGATAGGAGGACTAAAATAATATTTATTGACTGTATTAAGCCAAAACTATAAGTAGGTAATTTATTGGTGAATATATACTTGTTTCGATTCTACTCTTGTAATATCACATGTTTTTATTAAAGTTAAAATAAATCTTTCAATTGTCAACAACACATATAATCATCGTTTCTTCTCAAATTCTGCTACTATAAAATTAATTTAGATTGTTCAAAAATAGAAAAACATGTTTTGTTATGACCCAAAGTCCAAGTGACTTGAAATTCAACTCATTACCCCAAGTCGAAGGTTTGACTCTAAGGGTTATACTATATATAGGTTGGCCACCTATGTTTGCCCTTAAATACTCACCTCAATTAGGCAACTAAGGTGAAGTCAAACATCAATATCACCCAAAGCCTTTATCGCTTAAGCCAAGCCTCAAAAGTGAATTCAAACCTCAACCCAACCAACCCACATCTCACCCTCTTATACTTGAGCTAGGCCTAAGGGGTAAAGTCAAGCCTCATCCTACATCAAGCCTTTGCCACTTGACCTAAGCCTCAAAGTTTCCATAATTATCTATCAAGCATGATAGAAAGTAAATTTAGGGCAGGGTTAATTGATAAAACAGAGTTAACAAGGGGAGAATCCAGAAATACACAAAGAAAATAATGTACATATGCGGCCAATTCTCATGTGTTTAGGGTGTATGAATAGCTCATGAAATTATTTTGATCCCTTAACAGAACTTTTTATTTTAAGCTTTGTTGATCAAAAAATAGTTTTTTGTTGTCAATTTTAGCATCTTATCCTCTATCAGTATTTTGCTCGTTGGGTGTGACACCGTTGTCTAAGTTACCCTGCATCCTAATGGTGCCATGGTTCTGGCAATCAATTTATTATTCAGTTTTTACACTGAGCTCTTGTATACATACGTGAGGGTGAAAAGATTAAAAAAGAGTTTATATTAATTTAAAATTTGGTATAAACTGAAGGAGTGAAGTGAAAAACTTGGTTGTAAAGGAAAAAAATATGGGTCTATGTGAGATTTCCTATTAATTAAATTTTGGTGTTAATATAAATTGAAAAGGTATCCGATTGAAATTCACTCAGGTTAAATCTGGTATGGAGGCTACAAAGATTGGGATTAGGTTCAAATAGAGCATCTTAAGCTAGAGATTAGATGAGTTGTGAACAAGGGTTTCTTAATTTTAATTTAGTTGGGATCATCAACAAATCCAACCCCATATGTCAGTGTTACTGTCATTGGCAACAAATTAGGTTCTTTTGGCCCAGTCCAAAATTCTAAAACAACCCAAATGTTTAGTAATGAGATGGTGTATGGTTGAGGGAAAGAGCTCAAATTGGCATTTAGCTTCCGCTTGGCATTCAGTTTAACTCACCATTTTAAGTTGTTTCATTGTATGGAGCAATGATAGGCCATAAAATAGCAATAAGAATATTAATAAAGATTGAGAATTGATCAAAACAACACAATACACAAAAAATTTACATTGTACGAGAAACCTCCTACATTCATGAACATGGCTAGATTACTAGTTATTAATAAACCAGAATTGTACAAAGTTTTTCTTCTTTCATAATATTCCGTATGTTTTAAGTAGAGATTAAATGTAAACACCAATCTTTTTTATCATACTTGGAATCCTTGAACCGAAAACTTACCTAAACTTCTATTAGAATTTTTATTTTTACTTTTAATATACATGTGAAGCCATGAAATATTAACACTAAAACTCACTTCAAGTAACTTCTATACTAAAACTAGCTCCCACTAACTTGTACACCAACATTGCAACCTTACTATATGATACTATAGCCATATCATTTCTACAAGAGAATATGGAGAGTTGGTTCTAGTTTATCAACATTTCTAACTAGTCTCTATATTGAATAATGACAATGAGCTTTTTATCAAATTCCATGAAAATTTTCAAAGATTCCTTCTATTTAGAACATAGTTCCTCATAGCACCTAAATAGATTAAGAAACTGGAGTTTATCCAATATTGGTGAATATCAGCACCTCAAATGCTTGTAACAAACCCCCTAAATCAAATTGATTTAAATAATGGAATATAAGATTATTAAATAGTTGGAACGAATTGAAAACCAGAATCACTAAGATTTAGAAGAAAAAAAAATGTACATTATCTTCATTTTTTGTGGGGCCATATGACACGTGGCACAATAGAAAAATCAAAACGTACCTTGTCATAACACAAGTAATAATTATTACAAAGGCATACGCCTCAAATATAATGCAAAATATATGATAAATTCAAGGGCATTTATCTCTCTATATGGCTCTTTGATTGTCATAACTTTCCTCATTTATTATTTACGTATATCACAACTAAAACTTCCATTTTGATAATTAAATGTAACATATAACATTTAAGGTACTAATTCACCTTCTTCTCAACACCCCTCCTCCTCCTCACACATATATACACCTACCTCCATAGATCTATTCTCAAATTACTCGAAGAATCAATTAAGGAAGGGAATATTGAGTTGAAATATTTGCAATATGGCAAGGCTAACATACGTGATTCCAACAATGGTGGCTTTCTTTCTTTGTAGTGCTATGGCCATAGATCTAAGGAATCTCAATGATAGGACTGTTCCATGGTATGGCCAAGTCATACCTCCTGAGCCCTTTCGAGGTTTCTATGGCAAGATAGTTCAATGCATGTGGATTCTAGACCCAATTTGTCGCAAACAAGTCTACGCACGTATATTCAATCCGTCCACGAGCGTGGATGATAATTGTTGTCGCAACATTGCAACAGTAGGTGTAACATGCAATAGATACCTTGGTTGGGCCCTCAGTTTGTTTGAAAAATTCAAACGTTATGCAGGGTTGATTGATAGGAGGACTAAAATAATATTTATTGACTGTATTAAGCCAAAACTATAAGTAGGTAATTTATTGGTGAATATGTACTTGTTTCGGCTACTCTTGTAATATCACATGTTTTTATTAAAGTTAAAATAAATCTTTCAATTGTCAACAACACATATAATCATCGTTTCTTCTCAAATTCTGCTACTATAAAATTAATTTAGATTGTTCAAAAATAGAAAAACATGTTTTGTTATGACCCAAAGTCCAAGTGGCTTGAAATTCAACTCATTACCCCAAATCGAAGGTTTGACTCTAAGGGTTATACTATATATAGGTTGGCCACCTATGTTTGCCCTTAAATACTCACCTCAATTAGGCAACTAAGGTGAAGTCAAACATCAATATCACCCAAAGCCTTTATCGCTTAAGCCAAGCCTCAAAAGTGAATTCAAACCTCAACCCAACCAACCCACATCTCACCCTCTTATACTTGAGCTAGGCCTAAGGGGTAAAGTCAAGCCTCATCCTATATCAAGCCTTTGCCACTTGACCTAAGCCTCAAAGTTTCCATAATTATCTATCAAGTATAATAGAAAGTAAATTTAGGGTAGGGTTAATTGATAAAACAGAGTTAACAAAGGGATAATCCAGAAATATACAAAAAATAATGTACCTATGCGGCCAATTCTCATGTGTTTAGGGTGTATGAATAGCTCATGAAATTATTTTGATCCCTTAACAGAACTTTTTATTTTAAGATTTGTTGATCAAAAAACAGTTTTTTGTTTTGAATTTTAGCATCTTATCCTTTATCAGTATTTTGCTCGTTGGGTGTGACACCGTTGTCTAAGTTACCCTGCATCCTAATGGTGCCATGGTTCTGGCAATCAATTTATTATTCAGTTTTTACACTAAGCTCTTGTATACATACGTGAGGGTGAAGAGATTAAAAAAGAGTTTATATTAATTTAAAATTTGGTATAAACTGAAGGAGTGAAGTGAAAAACTTGGGTGTAAAGGAAAAAAATATGGGTCTATGTGAGATTTCCTATTAATTAAATTTTGGTGTTAATATAAATTGAAAAGGTATCCGATTGAAATTCACTCAGGTTAAATCCGGTATGGAGGCTAAGAAGATTGGGATTAGGTTCAAATAGAGCATCTTAGGCTAGAGATTAGATGAGTTGGGAACAAGGGTTTCTTAATTTTAATTTAGTTTGGATCAGCAACAAATCCAACCCCATCTGTCAGTGTTACTGTCATTGGCAACAAATAAGGTTCTTTTGGCCCAGTCCAAAATTCTAAAACAACCCAAATGTTTAGCAATGAGATGGTGTATGGTTGAGAGAAAGAGCTCAAATTGGCATTTAGCTTCCGCTTCGCATTCAGTTTAACTCACCATTTTAAGTTGTTTCATTGTATGGAGCAATGATAGGCCATAAAATAGCAATAAGAATATTAATAAAGATTGAGAATTGATCGAAACAACATAATACACAAAAAATTTACATGGCACGGGAAACCTCCTACATTCATGAACATGGCTAGATTACTAGTTATTAATAAACCAGAATTGTACAAAGTTTTTCTTCTTTCATAATATTCCGTATGTTTTACGTAGAGATTAAATGTAAACACCAATCTTTTTTATCATACTTGGAATCCTTGAACCGAAAACTTACCTAAACTTCTATTAGAATTTTTTTTTTACTTTTAATATACATGTGAAGCCATGAAATATTAACACTAAAACTCACTTCAAGTAACTTCTATACTAGAACT
Source organism: Vitis rotundifolia (assembly GCA_030254885.1). NCBI lineage: Eukaryota > Viridiplantae > Streptophyta > Magnoliopsida > Vitales > Vitaceae > Vitis > Vitis rotundifolia. The sequence continues at coordinate 3,935,723 of CM058166.1, forward strand.
AGCTCCCACTAACTTGTACACCAACATTGCAACCTTACTGTATGATACTATAGCCATATCATTTCTAAAAGAGAATATGGAGAGTTGGTTCTAGTTTATCAACATTTCTAATTAGTCTCTATATTGAATAATGCCAATGAGCTTTTTATCAAATTCCATGATAATTTTCAAAGATTCCTTCTATTTAGAACGTAGTTCCTCATAGCACCTAAATAGATCAAGAAACTGGAGTTTATCCAATATTGGTGAATATCAGCATCTCAAATGCTTGTAACAAACCCCCTAAATCAAATTGATTTAAATAATGGAATATAAGATTATTAAATAGTTGGAACGAATTGAAAACCAGAATCTACAATTAAAGACTAAGATTTAGAAGAAAAAAAATGTACATTGTCTTTATTTTTGTGGGCCCATATGACACGTGGCACAATAGAAAAATCAAAACGTACCTTGTCATAACACAAGTAATAATTATTACAAAGGCATACGCCTCAAATATAATGCAAAATATATGATAAATTCAAGGGCATTTATCTCTCTATATGGCTCTTTGATTGTCATAACTTTCCTCATTTATTATTTACGTATATCACAACTAAAACTTCTATTTTGATGATTAAATGTAACATATAACATTTAAGGTACCAATTCACCTTCTTCTCAACACCCCTCCTCCTCCTCACACATATATACACCTACCTCCATAGATCTATTCTCAAATTACTCGAAGAATCAATTAAGGAAGGGAATATTGAGTTGAAATATTTGCAACATGGCAAGGCTAACATACGTGATTCCAACAATGGTGGCTTTCTTTCTTTACAGTGCTATGGCCGTAGATCTAAGGAATCTCAATGATAGGACTGTTCCATGGTATGGCCAAGTCATACCTCCTGAGCCCTTTCGAGGTTTCTATGGCAAGATAGTTCAATGCATGTGGATTCTAGACCCAATTTGTGGCAAACAAGTCTACGCACGTATATTCAATCCGTCCACGAGCGTGGATGATAATTGTTGTCGCAACATTGCAACAGTAGGTGTAACATGCAATAGATACCTTGGTTGGGCCCTCAGTTTGTTTGAAAAATTCAAACGTTATGCAGGGTTGATTGATAGGAGGACTAAAATAATATTTATTGACTGTATTAAGCCAAAACTATAAGTAGGTAATTTATTGGTGAATATATACTTGTTTCGATTCTACTCTTGTAATATCACATGTTTTTATTAAAGTTAAAATAAATCTTTCAATTGTCAACAACACATATAATCATCGTTTCTTCTCAAATTCTGCTACTATAAAATTAATTTAGATTGTTCAAAAATAGAAAAACATGTTTTGTTATGACCCAAAGTCCAAGTGACTTGAAATTCAACTCATTACCCCAAGTCGAAGGTTTGACTCTAAGGGTTATACTATATATAGGTTGGCCACCTATGTTTGCCCTTAAATACTCACCTCAATTAGGCAACTAAGGTGAAGTCAAACATCAATATCACCCAAAGCCTTTATCGCTTAAGCCAAGCCTCAAAAGTGAATTCAAACCTCAACCCAACCAACCCACATCTCACCCTCTTATACTTGAGCTAGGCCTAAGGGGTAAAGTCAAGCCTCATCCTATATCAAGCCTTTGCCACTTGACCTAAGCCTCAAAGTTTCCATAATTATCTATCAAGTATAATAGAAAGTAAATTTAGGGTAGGGTTAATTGATAAAACAGAGTTAACAAAGGGATAATCCAGAAATATACAAAGAAAATAATGTACCTATGCGGCCAATTCTCATGTGTTTAGGGTGTATGAATAGCTCATGAAATTATTTTGATCCCTTAACAGAACTTTTTATTTTAAGATTTGTTGATCAAAAAACAGTTTTTTGTTTTGAATTTTAGCATCTTATCCTTTATCAGTATTTTGCTCGTTGGGTGTGACACCGTTGTCTAAGTTACCCTGCATCCTAATGGTGCCATGGTTCTGGCAATCAATTTATTATTCAGTTTTTACACTGAGCTCTTGTATACATATGTGAGGGTGAAGAGATTAAAAAAGAGTTTATATTAATTTAAAATTTGGTATAAACTGAAGGAGTGAAGTGAAAAACTTGGGTGTAAAGGAAAAAAATATGGGTCTATGTGAGATTTCCTATTAATTAAATTTTGGTGTTAATACAAATTTAAAGGTATCCGATTGAAATTCACTCAGGTTAAATCCGGTATGGAGGCTAAGAAGATTGGGATTAGGTTCAAATAGAGCATCTTAGGCTAGAGATTAGATGAGTTGGGAACAAGGGTTTCTTAATTTTAATTTAGTTTGGATCAGCAACAAATCCAACCCCATCTGTCAGTGTTACTGGTCATTGGCAACAAATTAGGTTCTTTTGGTCCTATCCAAAATTCTAAAACAACCCAAATGTTTAGTAATGAGATGGTGTATGGTTGAGAGAAAGAGCTCAAATTGGCATTTAGCTTCCGCTTGGCATTCAGTTTAACTCACCATTTTAAGTTGTTTCATTGTATGGAGCAATGATAGGCCATAAAATAGCAATAAGAATATTAATAAAGATTGAGAATTGATCGAAACAACACAATACACAAAAAAATTCATGGCACGGGAAACCTCCTACATTCATGAACATGGCTAGGTTACTATTTATTAATAAACCAGAATTGTACAAAGTTTTTCTTCTTTCAGAATATTCCGTATGTTTTACGTAGAGATTAAATGTAAACACCAATCTTTTTTATCATACTTGGAATCCTTGAACCGAAAACTTACCTAAATTTCTATCAGAATTTTTATTTTTACTTTTAATATACATGTGAAGTTATGAAATATTAACACTAAAACTCACTTCAAGTAACTTCTATACTAGAACTAGCTCTCACTAACTTGTACACCAACATTGCAACCTTACTGTATGATACTATAGCCGTATCATTTCTAAAAGAGAATATGGAGAGTTGGTTCTAGTTTATCAACATTTCTAACTAGTCTCTATATTGAATAATGCCAATGAGCTTTTTATCAAATTCCATGATAATTTTCAAATATTCCTTCTATTTAGAACGTAGTTCCTCATAGCACCTATATAGATTAAGAAACTGGAGTTTATCCAATATTGTTGAATATCAGCACCTCAAATGCTTGTAACAAACCCCTTAAAGCAAATTGATTTAAATAATGGAATATAAGATTATTAAATAGTTGGAACGAATTGAAAACCAGAGTCTACAATTAAAAACTACAATTTAGAAGAAAAAAAAATGTACATTGTCTTCATTTTTTGTGGGGCCATATGACATGTGGCACAATAGAAAAATCAAGAGGTACCTTGTCATAACACATGTAATAATTATTACAAAAGCATACGCCTCAAATATAATGCAAAATATATGATAATCAGTTTACTTAAATTGCTGCTTCTAGGTTCTTGATTTTTAATTTTCTCCTCAAAGCTGAATAAAAATCATCACTCCCTCCCTCGCCTTCCTTTTTTCCTGTTTAATCATAGTTTCTCAGTTGTCTGCTGATATACTTGCAGCCAACTAAAGATTGTGTGGCAAAGACATTGAAAAGATTAGAGGAGAAGATTCATGGACAAGTGAGTTTTCCTTTATGGGCTAGACTTCTTTGGTTTTTTTTCATCCAGTTCTTTTGCATTTGTTGCCAGTTAGCTACTCTCCCTTACACAACTAGTTTATTCATTGGCTTATTAAGATTTATTATATATTTTCTTGGGGCAAGCATTAGAACTTCAGAAATAAACTTGTGCTACCTTATCAGGCTTGAATTCTTTCTCCTTGATGTCAAATTGGTTTTTGGCATTGCTTGGTGTTGATAGTTACTGTTTCTTTATTGCTTTATTTAACAGGTATTGAACCATCTATCATATCTAATGAGGGTAGCAGAGAAGTCTGTACAAAGACGAGTTGTTCTGGCTCTTGCTCATCTGTGTTCCCTTGAACATCAAAAAATTATTTTTATTGATGGCCATGGTATAAATCACTATGCCAACTATTTTGGTCAGCATTTTCTGTCTTGTACAGAAGTTTATTCTAATTATTCAGTGAGTCTGGATTCTTATTTTGTAATGATTGTGGCTTATATGCAAAATGTTTTTGCAGGATTAGAGTTGCTGTTGGAGCTTCTTGAATCCACAAGCGTGAAGCACCAACAAGATGCTTCAGTGGCATTGTACAGGTTGGCTAACAAAGCAACTTCATTCTGTGTCGTGGATGCAGCTCCTCTATCACCAACACCCCAGGTATCTTTTCTCCTTGTTTCTTATTGGTTTGTGGTAGGTGCATTCTTGTGTTCAAGTTGAGGCCATAGGGTAGCATGACATGCAGTCCTGAACTGAAATAATAAAAAGATATTTAGTTTTTAATTAAATGTTTGTGATTTGAATTAGTTCATGGAATTATTTCTTGTTCTGTTAATTGAATTCTCAGTTAATGTCTCATGCAAAATATTAAAGATCTTTTTTCCTTTGTCTGGCAAAAGACTATGTGGAGTCTGCAGATGAGTTGATTTTTTCTTTTAATTGCTCGAAATTCTTGCTGTCCTGTAACACTCACAGTTGTTGTGAGCTTCCTATGGTACTTAAGTTTGTATTAATATGGGCTACAATATGTTTGGGATTTCTATATCCCAAATGATGTTTTGGTTGGCAAAGCAGATATTGGTTCATTACTTTGGGCTGTTGCAGTTGTCTTTAATTTAAAGCTACAATATTTATATTGATTTATCGTAGTAGTTTGACTTGCAGTTCTTATGGTTGTGAACCAAAATTAACTATTTTAGTTTAAAGTTTCACCAGCCATAAATTTGTCCAAGATTAGTCACAGTGATTCTATTTCCTTGTCATTTTTAAAGGAAATTGTCCAATTATTGATTGTAGCATGGTGGTGATAATGCACATTGGACCCCCATGTTGGTTATGGAAGTACTGAAATTTCTTTCCTTTGTTCAGTCCAGTGACTTTGGTTGAGAAGCAATACTTTTATTATTTATATTAGTGTTTGTGAGTTTTGAATGGTTTCAAAACTTCTGCATCTACTCTTTCCTGGAGGGTCTGAAGTGTTGATATCTTCTCTCAATTTTAGTTTTCACGTAAATCTTTTTGATCAGTGTTCTAAAAGTATACAGAAGAAGGTTTTCACTATGGCTCTTTCCTTTCCCCTTCCCATCACTTTTGTGCCTGCTGATGTGACATGCTATTGTGTTTCTCTTCCCCTCAATGTTTTGAAAATGATCATTTGTTATGAATACTTGTTTCTTCCCTCCTAAAACAGAGAAGTAGACTTCCTTTTTGTTGTCTGTTCAGAGGTTCATTTATGTGGATAGTCATTTCCTCATTATTTCTGTCAAGAGCATTAAATCAGTATCACTTAAAAAGAATGGGTTGCAATTGTCATCTCTGTTGTTTTACTCCAATGATTTATTCTTTTGGATGTTAAAGGACTCAAACAATTTTTAGGTTTTCTATTAAGCCTTTCAATTTTGTTGCAGGTGTATTTGGGTGAGCAGTATGTAAACAATTCTACACTCTCTGATGTTACATTCCTAGTTGAAGGTAGTAAACTTGTTATCACTCCAAATTTTGTTATTTTGTATTTTTGTTTTGTACTGCAATCCCTACTTAAAATCCATGCAGCATTGGGGCGATCTCGAACACTCTCAGTGCCCATTGCAGCTTGGCTCAAGTGGCCTTGAGTATTGTCTAAGCAAAAGAAGTGAAATAAAGAGTCAAAAGTAGACAACATTTAAGGAAAGCAAGTGTAGTGACAGTACAAAGTTTTGGTGTACAATCTAGCTTTCAATTTGGAGATCTTGACATATTAGGGACTTGAGATCCCCATGGCTAAGAATTAGACTGAGCTTGTACAGTAAAGCTTCCAAGTATTACTACACTCACTCTTTTCAAGTGTTTTATTTCTTAGGCTCTTTATTTTGGTTTGCCTAGAGGTTATCTAAGCCTGCTCTAGTTTGGCTGATATTGGCACTTGAGGCTGCTAGGTTATGCTATTTTTAAAAAATGTAAGTCTTTCTCAGCGATCTCTTCGTCATCTTGGTTCATACTGGTTAATGCATTGTGCAATCACCATATTGATTTAAAAAAAAAAAAAAAAAATTGAGAATACTATACCAAATTCCATAGAAACTTTCATAGTTCATCCCCAAAATGTTTTAGTATTCTTCTATCCCATTTAATCATATCAAATCAAGTGTCTTAGATCTCTCTCAAAAATATTTAACAACCATACTTTTAGTAGTTTCCTCATACTTATATTTCAAAATCAAGCATGCAACATAAGTTGTTGACGGTGAGCCTAAGACTAGGATAGGACTCTAAATAGTCTTTCCATTGCCCTTATGAAATTCAACTTTGACCTAATTTTTTGTCCAATAATATGCCTTTAGATTACATCTAATGATGACTACAGGCAATATACTAAAGCAGCATAGAATAAACCTCTGCATCATAACATACTCAACAGTCATATAGGATAGAAAAGTGATCATAAAGATCTATAAGGATTGAAACAATAAGGAAGCAAGGATTTATTCAGTTATCCTATCATTTAGTTGCTAAGCATATGTGGTAAGAAAATATGCTATGGTCGAGCTCTCCAAAGTGAGTGTATGTTATATCTCCTACATTGTATAAATGTTAGCCTAGTTGCATCAAGTGCTTAACTTGATTCCTTTATATTCTTGTTGATTCAAGCACCATAATAAGATCTCATATCATGGCTTATAAATAGGCTTTAGATTGTGGGTCTCTTTACTTGGTCTCCATCATCATAGTCATGGACGCATAAAGTTTAATGATCCAAGCTTACTATCTAAGTATGTTGGATCATTATGTCTCTTCTTTCCTCGCTATTCATACTCTTAGAGGTGATCGCTTGTGTGAGTGAGTCGATCTCTACTTGTTGACATGCCTTTCCACCTATGATATAAACCATATGGTAAATCTTTGTGTGTTCAAATCATATCATGTTGAAATCATAAAAGATCAAATATTGATACATCAATATACTATCCAATTAATAAATGAATGTCAAAGTATAATAGTCAACTACCCAATACAATATGAAATTAGAATATATGCAATTCTATGCTCCTAGCACGATCCTAATAAACATCTTTGAGTATTGTCTTAGTCAGGAGATTTGCAACCATCAAACTCATTTCTTCAAGATCACTTCATGTTATGCAACCATGTCTCGTATAAAATGATAATCTAATATCAATGTTTCTAGCTCGACCTTGATATTTTGAGTCCTTTGCATATGATAAAGGTGCCATATTGTCATAAAAGATAATAACAAGATCAAAAGTGCTTGTGAAAAGCTCATAAAGGAACTTTCTAGACCGAACACCTCTTAAACAATAATTGAACAAGCAATGTACTCCAACTCTATGTTGAACAATGCTATAACAATGGTAGATGACAATGTTGGATGTTCATTTGTGCTCATCTAATTCATTATCCCATCAACATCACTAAAACCAAATAGGTACAAATTAGATCCTTGATTGCAACATAAGTATTTGTTGTTATGATGTACCAAAGTATCTATTTCATTATTTTCTAGTGAACAAGGCTAGGATTTGACTAGAAGCCATTATCCAACCTAACTATATAACAAATATTAGGATATGTACACATCATCATGTATATCAAGCTACAATTAACGTTAACATATATAGAGAACAGGTATCATCTATTCCTTTTCTTCTAAAGTCTTTGGAGACATATTGAAGCTTAAGGTCTTCCCTTTCTTAACAAGACTATCAATGGATTTGCAACTTCACATTTGAAACTATTCAAGAATCTCTTAATGTAAATCTCTTAAGACAAACCAATAAGTCTTCTTAAATGATCCCTTATGATATTAATTCATGGACATAGTTTCTTTTAGGATGGAGCCCTTAAAAACATGACATGAGGTAACAATAAATGAATTTCATTAATATTTATATTATGATTTTGGTTTCACTTTCACAATCGCATTTATGCATTATTTATGTTGAGCATTCAGGCCTATATCACTTGTATTGTAAATGACTTAGGTGCATTTGGAGTTCCACGGAAGATCCAAACCATGGTTTTTTTGCTAGCTAATGAGTGTTTTCATAGTCAATTCATGGAATTAGACTATCCATTTAAGCAATTAATAATGCACTATTTCCTTATTAAAAAGATGACTTGTCTTCGTCACGAGACAATTTTCCCATGTTGAGTGTACTTGTATGTATGTTTACATACAAGAAGGACCTACAATAAGTCATGACATTAGCTATCAAGTAGTCATGACTTCAACAAACTACTATATTATATTAGCTCTGAACCTTGAGAGGTTATTGAACTAGTTTTGAAATCTTTAGTGGCTTTAACTTATAGATGAGACCCTAAGGTTATCATATATGTTTTATAAATTGGGTCATTGTTGATTAAAGTAGATGGCAACATGTATTCTTAAGATAGGAACTATGATAACTCATGGTTTGAGATATTGTGTCTCCTTAGTTAATTCTAAAGACTTATGATCATAAAATTTGTGGTTGTAGTAAATCCTTTAGTGGAACTTGACACATGCTCTTATTGAGCTAAAGTGTGTAAGTTGATAAGATAATTAGAGGACCTAAGACTCAAGGATGGTAAAGGTACTCTTGAGAGGTAGACAATATGCACCTTGTTAAATTATAGGCGCTAGTTCATAGAGAGTTGCATGTAGTCATTAGTAGGTCATGAACCTGAGTTTTCTATCTAGATATAATATCATAAAATATTAAAGTATAGTTGTCTCTTTGTAGTGGGATGTTGAGTCAACTTCACAATTAGATTTTGATGGAACTGATACTTTCTTGTAAGTCCTAATGGTCCTCGCTTGAGATCATATTCCTACATAGCAAATTTATTGAGGGATATTAGGATTCTATATCCATATTCATGCATAAGGGAGTCTTAATAAATACATAATGTTACATAAGAGCTTATGCATGGTCTTTTTGGATTTAGTTAATTAATTAATTAGAGCCAAATAGGGTTAATTAATAATTAGGTTATAGGTAGGTTGGATTAAGTAAATGAAGCCCAAGATAAGCTCAAGTTACTTAAGCTTATAACCTATATAAACTCCTTAGGGGTTTAAAGCTTAAGTTTTAGTAGTCTTGCTATTCGATTTTCTACACAAAGTGAGACTTAGCCTCCATCCTTACAGAGATGATTCCACCATCCTCATAAGCCAAGGTCTAAGAGAGGACCATCAAACAGAAGATCTCGAGGTACTTGAGATATACATAGAACTCTTCACTCACATGACTTGATCTAGGAACATTAAGATCATAGGTATGTTTTTCTAAGCACCTATATCTAAGCTTTAAATTTTGAATGCTTTTGTTGCTTAGATCTAGTATCCTTAGGAAAGTTTTGGACAATATCTTAACTAATGCGACTACTTTATAAAGTATTGTCGGAGCTCTCCAATACTTAACTTTCACACTGCTAAATATTATTCATGCAATTAATCGGGTATGTCAATATTTCAATAACCCTTACTATGGCTCACTTGAAGACTATAAAGTGCATCTTAAGATTCCTTAAGGGAACCCAACACTATATTTTACGTTATCTTTCTAATATTCTAATATCTCTTTGGTTTAGCGATGTTGATTAGGCAGGTTGTCCCACTTCAAGAAGAATCACCATTATTGTATCTTTATTAGAACGAATTGTATCTTTTGGTGTTCAAAGAAACAACCAATAGTTACTTAGTCTAGCATTGAGGCAAAGTATCACTCTTTGGCCTTCTTTGCAATTCAATTGAGTTGGATTACTTATCTCCTACAAGATATTGATGGGTCCCTTTATAAACCACCATAATTATTTTGTGACAATGTTAGTGCTATTTACATGTTCATTAATCTTATGTTTCATGCTCATTTCAAGTATATTGAGCTTGATTATCATTCTGTGTGAGAGAAGGTAAGGCACTTTTGTGACTCGCTATGTTTCCATACCTTCTCAATTTGTTGATATTTTTTTTACCAAATCTTTAACAAAGGATGTCTTCACCATGTTTTGTACATGGTAGGAGTCCATATTCACTCTCATTCTAGCTTGAGGGGGTATGTTAAAGGAAGTATTAAAGGAGATACATAGAACCAAACACATAAAGGGCAAGAAAACAATGTCATCAATATTTCCATAATATGACTATCAAACTCATTTTAAATATCTCAGGTCTAAGGATGTATGATGCAAACAACAATGATGGCCTTTAAAAGAAGGCTTATTAAAAGGATCTAACCTCTTTAGGCCCCTTTTCAAATCACCTCTAACAACTATCAACCATTCATTTTTCGCGGAAAGAAAATATACCAAGCTCAAAGAAGATCTCAAATATAGAAGATCATGAAAGTTGAACCCTATAGTAGCCCCCTTGGCCAAAAAAAAATCTTCAAATCTAACTATGAACCTAGACTAGAGATTGAAGGAAGGAGGTCATTTTAGAAAGGCACAAGGAAAATTAAAATAAGGAAGGCATTCCCATTAGAAAAGTCACCTTTGACCTATTTACACACCATTAAAAGGTGTCTTACTAGCGCATTTTGTGGGAGATATAAACCCTCCATGGTTTGTGGCCAGCCAATGTTGTTAAACCCATGTTTAAGGATTCTCATGTTTTAATGATAACAAAACATAGTTTGGATTTAACGTTTAACATTAAATATGATAGTTAAGAAGATTTCCTTAGAGCAACCAAGAAGAAGCTACATTGAAGCCAAAGAAGAAATCAAGGAGAAAGTTTATCAAGATTATCTTGAGGCTAATTTTATGTGCGATTGGAGTGTTCTAAGTTAGGAATACATACCATTTTATTTAAAACACAAAAACTCATCCAATTGAATCAGACTTGTTTTAATTAAATCTTTTCAAAATTGGATGAAAAATCATTCTAAATGAAAACCACCCTTTTATTAGTGTTATTCTTAATTACAAGGTTTTCTAAAATTAAATAGATAAATATGTCTTAATATTGATCTTTAAAATCTAAGGCTCTTTGAACTAAAAAAAATAAACTCTTTCAAATGCTTTTATAAAGAACTCATTAGTAGATTTTTCATGAAATTTAAAGTTTTCAAATCAAATCAAACCAAACCATTAAATATCACTTATGTATCAATTCTCTCTCTCACACACACGCGTGCACAAATATATATATATATATATATTCAAAAATTAAAAAGTTACTCCTGTTTTTTAAAATATTTTAATTTTATCACACCTTATCTCAATTTTCCCTTTTTTTTTTTCAATTAACTTCTCTCCTAATGAGCCAAAAAAAAAAGGGAATATTAGGTCCAAAGGTAATATAAATCCATTTTGAAAAAATTTAATCCCACTTTTTCTAAAAATGGTAAATATAAAGTTAAACACAAAACATGTTTTCAGTAGGCGGAGCTAGAACCCAATATGGACATTCTATTATTTATACAATGGATGCTTCATAGTGACACAAAACTTAACTGGATTCTGAGATCTTATTAAGCTGAGTACTGTCTCTTTCATCGAATGACAGTGAGTCACCGTAGAAGGATTCCAGTCATTGATCAGTGGCTGGCATGCATTGGCAACGAGGGTTTTCTCGTCTTTACTCTGGGCTGGCTAGGAGTCATATCTGCAGTTAGCATGAGATCCCCCCAAGTATCGATCACCACCACAGCCACCAACACTGCCATCGCCCTCGTACTTGCTCATTTTTTCAGTCACAAGCACTTAACGCTGCCAAGCACCAGCCCAAGTAGTTCGTGTAGAAAGACTGCAGCCAGACCTGGGTAGTGTTCAAATCTGAGGTTGTTAATCTTAAAATGCTTATTGGCTCAGTTATATCCAGTCACAGAATATCTCACAAAACAGTTTTGGAATATGATTTATTGTGATTGTAGGGGCCGTTTTATTTATATATTTATGTAACATAGCTCAAATATAAATGATTTTAATGAATTTATACATAATTATGTTAAATAGGTTCTGGTGTGGGGGTGGGTAGGTAGGTAGGTAGGTAGGTATTTGAGCACTAGAAGAATGTCATCACAATGCAAAAAGCAGTCAATCTGTACTGCTCCTTGTGGAATTTGAACATCCAAAATGAAGTTCTTTTGGAATTCCTCTTTGTATGATAGTAGATTTCAATGAGGTTACCAAGAAAAGAAAAAAATGGTTTGTCTCTCTAGTCTATTTTTTTCCTCCTGATTCTATCCTCATGATGGACATACGGATTTAAGGTTTTATATATATATCCTTCGTTGATTCTGAGAAGCACTGCTTAATTTTCCAGACAATCTAGCTGAAGAGCTCTAGCAGTTCATGGTTGATTTCCACCAGTCCACCCATAAAGGATGGTTATTAAGCCAACAGTTTTCATTAGCAAAGGCACAACCGAAAAAAAAATTAAGTTTGGAAACATATAAAACTGACCCAAGTAATTGTAATCAACCAGGTTTCTGATCAATCGTATTGCTCCTATTAATTTCTTTATTATTTATACCGCCTATTTGTTTATGACTTCATAAATTCTCATTTAGTTCTTATGGTATTATCATCAACGACCATATTCATGATCACTGTTTGGTGAATTTATTTAATATAAATAAATAAAAAAATGGAAATTTATCTGTAACCAGCCAATATTACATAACCTACAGATCTAACATGCAATTAAAAAAGAATTACCTTGAGAAAAAAAGGATGACCTTTGTAGACTTTATATTCCATGCAGCTATTGAGCTTTTTGCTTAAAGTTGGACTTCAAAGGATCATCTTCATTCAATAATGGAACTGCTGCTGGACAAATAAACATCATAATTATGAGATGAAATGCAGGCTATTAACAATCATATAAATCACCCAATTAGAAGTCTAGTAGGAGTGTATTATTGCCACTACCTATGTGTACAACCCTTGCAATCTTCGAGATGGCAAAAGCACTAAAATTTACTTCCTACCAATTGTCCAATACATGATTTTGTTGATCAGCACAAGTCATTTAGTACAATTTAAAAAAAAAAAAATTAAGTATGAGCAACTTATTCAAATTCTATGTTGTCACATCGAATTAAAGCAGTTAGGGAAACCCAGTCATGGCATGATCACGACAACCATGAATAAAGCAAGCTAAAATAATGTTTCTTACCTGTGGAAGTTGCTAGTCTAGTTTCCCCCCTTCAGAATTCTGAATTTTTGGGTATGGGATATCAGTTGCATTAAGGTTTAACTATCATATCAGGAGAACATTCAAGACTGTATCAGGGAGCACTAAAAACAGTGGGGCAAATTGAGTTAAGCACATGCATAACTACCACACCTGAAGTTAGCATTGGAGTTGCCATGACAGAACTGTTGTAAACATGCAACTTGAATTAGTACCATCACAGTTTTAACTTCATCTTGCTTCTGGATCCTAGTGCCTCTTGTATGCTTATTGAAATTGCAGTAGGAAGACGTCCCCACCCACAATTGATGCCCACTTCATAATTAGCTACACTGCACTCCAGCCAGTTTTCTTTCTCACTCCCCTTTCCTTCATCAGTCCTCTTGCCTTTTCAGCCTCCTCCCATTTCCCAATAGAGCTATACATGTTGGAAATCATCACATAATACCCATCATTTTCCACATCTGAAGCAATAGCATGCTTTGCAATCCTTATTCCCATCTCAATTTCATTGTGAATTTTGCAAGAACTTAACAGAGCACCCCACACACCACCATCAGGAGAAATGGGCATTGAAAGAACCAAAGCTTCAGCCTCCTGCAGATTACCTGACCTGCCAAGAAGATCTACCATACAAGCATAATGCTTCAAATTGGGTGTCACAGAATAATCTTGCATTTTACCAAATAAATACTTCCCTTCTTTGACAAGCCCTGCATGAGCACAAGCTGAGACAACAGCAAGAAAGGTAAGTCCATTTGGTTTGGCAATTGATTCCTCCATCTGTTGGAAAATTTCTATTGCAGATCTGGCATCTCCATGCATTCCATAACCTGAGATCATCACATTCCAAGTGATAACATCTCTTTCATGAATTGAATTGAAAATTTCTCTAGATTTCTCCAGTTGTCCGCATTTAGCATACATATCAATCAATGCAGTAGCAATAGATAAATTGAACTCGAACTTTCCTCCATTGATGTAATTGTGAACTTTCTCCCCTTCCTCCAAAGATGCAAGATGAGAACAAGCTGAAAGCACGGTTACGAACGTTGCAGAGTTGGGTTTTAGATCTTCTAAAACCATTTTATCATATAATGACAAGGCTTCAGCAAAATGCCCACAATGAGCATAAGAAGAGATTAAAGTGTTCCAGGTGACAATGTCTCTCGGTATCCTACAGAATATTCTCCTGGCAATGGTCAAATTCCCAGATTTTCCATACATATCTATCAGTGAATTGTTAACTGAGACATTCTCATCCATCAAATTTTTTATCATATAGCAATGAATGGACCAGGCTAGATGGGTTGCTCCCAATTGGGAACATGAAGAAATCACAGAAACTAAACTGTTTGAATCAGATTCAATGCCAAGATATTGCATTTCTCTGAAAAGCCCTATGCATTTCGTTATTAGTCCTACTTTGCCATATCCAGAAACCATCAAGTTCCAAGCCTCAAAGTTCTGTTCATTTACTCTACCAAAGAACTTCTCTGCAAGTTTTAAGAATCCAAATTTACAGTACATTGACAATAATGCATTCTGGACCATCTGATCTAATGTATAGTGCCTCCTGATAATTAATCCATGAAAAGCCTTTGCTTCAAACACCCTCATGGAATTACTGAAACTAGAAAGCATGCAACTGATAACAATTCCATCAGGATATATTCCAGAAACCAGCATTTCCCAAAACATACCTATGCATTCAGTTGCCCACCCCATTCTTGAATAAGCACTAATCATTGACGTCCATGAAATAATATCTTTATTTAGCACTTCACAGAATGAACGATGAGCTTCTTCAGGGTTCCCACACTTGGAATACATGGATAAAAGCGAAGATTGAACAACTTGGGAATAGTCCATCCCAGTTTTCACCACTAAACCATGCAAGCATCTGCCTTCTAACAAAGCTCCCAAATTCCCACAAGCTTGAAATCCCCCTTCCAATGTCCTAAAATTTGGTCTCGCCCCATCTCCACCAATCCTATGCATCTCACAAAGACACTCTAAACCCACCTTACTCTCCCCATTCTGCACACACCCAATTACAAGAGCTGTCCAAGCAACAACATCCCTAAACAAAATCTCGTCAAACACAACATATGCCTCCTCCAAAACTCCACATTTCGAATACATATACACAAAAGAGGATCCAACCGCTGAACTACCTATAAAAAGGCCAAGTTTTGACACTAAGCCATGAATGCTCCTCCCATAATTCACCAACTCAAGCTCCGCGCATGAGGCAACAATCATGGGGACGGTGAAATGGTTGGGCAGAGCCTCAGAGGCCCTCATCCACTGATAAAAATCAAGGGCTCTTGAGTATTCCCCATTGGAGAAATGGGCTTTGATAATGGAGTTCCAAAGAAAGGTGTCTCTCTGGGGAATTTCATCAAACAGTTCGGTGGAGCAACTGGGTTTGTGAAAAGAAGCATACAGGGAGATGAGCCTTGACGCAATGAAGATATTATTTGAATACCCATTTGTGATGATGAATGCATGGGATTGGAGGAGGGTTTTTAGGGAAGAAATCTGATTGGATAGAAGGTTGTTAAGGTAGTTAAAGTCGTTGGGTTCATGAGACCACGTAGGTGAACAGTAGAGCCGTTGTTGAAGAAGAGAGGAGCAGTGCTTGAAGAGGTGAGTTGGTTTGAGACTGAGCATGGCATTCTAATTTTCCTACAACGCTTGGCAATCAAATTGGGGGAAGGAAAATATTCTGGGTGGTGATGAGACTCAGAAAGGAGTAGTTTAGAACCGAGTTCATGACCCCAACCGTGAACCATATTCTAATCAGCGTTCTAATTGGGGCCAGCAACTCCCCTTTGTTGGTGTTAAAGCCTACTCTTTCTAAATAAGTGAGCCCAAACATGATAACAGAGAATAATAATCACATTAAAACATAATCCTAACCTAAAATATTATTTAATTATTAAACAGGTAATTTTGAACTTTTTGCTCAACCCAATTTTTTTTTTTTTAATTTACTACTTATTTCTTAAGTTAATCAACATGATAATTAAATAGGCTCATTCGAATTAAATTCATGTTATATAAATTGATAAAAAAAACTATTTATTTATTAAATGGGTTATACAAATCAAGAAGAATTTGACTCAAAAACAATTATACTCAACCTAAATTCACGAAAAACATATCAGGTTTAAGTCATATTAATGAATTGTATCAAACTTTATCACCTCTAACTTTAATTATCATGACCAATGAGTAAATGACAATCACATATTTCGAAGGATTCCAATTTAAGCCTAAGAAATTGTATTTAAAAAATACATGAGGACAATTATAATATTTTTAATTTTTTTCATTAAGTAAAATCTATTAAAATATTTCTAAAAATGCTTTTAATCTATTGACACTGCCAAGCATTTTAATATTTGAAAAGCCCTTTTAAATGAGAAATATGAATAATTTAAATTTAGAAAAACTTAACTGAAGTCCATATCAACCTGAATTTAGTTTGAATTCTATTTAATTTATATTTGGCGATGATTCAATTGTGCGGTCAAATTTAGGTCAAAAACAATTTTTTAAATCTTTTTCAACCTTATTTTATATATTTGTTGTACCATCTTGAAATAAATGATGGTATTAAATGATATGTTAAATGTAAAAACATATGTTAAAAAACATTTTCCATTAATGCAAAAATGTCTTGAAATAAATGATATGTTAAAAAACAAATTCTTTAAAATTCCCTATAGATCTGAGCCAAAAAAGAAAAAAGGAAAAAACATCTACAGAGAGATGATATTATCTTCCCTTTTTTTTGGGATGTCTAACAAGAAAGAGACTCTGACAGAAGTTTGATGGTTTATGCAAAATTTATAGATACAACTACTGAAGTGAGATGTTCCTTCTCGTCATTTCCTGATCAAGCAACATACTAGCTAGCCAAGGGAGGAGCAAAGCAACTAGAAATTTGAAAACAAACCCTACTTCTTAAGATTTCCTAGTCACCTCTGTTGAATTGTACCCACCCACCTCTGCTACACTTCCATTCTTCGAAACCCAGAAAATCAAAGGCATCAATGAAGCAAAACCAATGTGGGAATTAGGATAACATAACTACTGTAATCACATAATTGAATCCATATGATAAAGAAAGCAATCTTCCAGCCAGAGCAGGAGGGGTGCAGATCAATGATCATGGATCTGCCAATTCCAAACCATTGAAAAGGGTTCCTGAAAATGAAGATAGATTGGACAATGGCAGCCATAGTCTCACTGCACCTTCAACTGCACAACTTTTGTGAAGACAGATTCAGTTGCAACTTTGTGATATCAAATGGGAGATTGTTTCTGTTCATGGAGGTATGCTGCAGAATGGCCAGAGTAAAGATTTTTATGAGATACAAAATCAAATCAAACTCAAATGCCATGCTGTTGAAGAGTATCCTTGATGTGCTCCAAGTTCCCAAAAGAGTTCCAACCCTTTCATCCGTCTCAAAGATCACTCCCTTCTAAGCTAAAGAAAATTTGCTTGAAACTTCACTCACACACATTTTGCTAGTTTCTTTGATAAGCCTATGAGTCTCTTCATCCATCTCAACCTTGTCCTTCTTCATCCACTCTGCAACTATTAATGGCATTTTACCAGCCTTTGCATAAGCTCTTAGAAGCCAATTGTATATCTCTGTGCTCACATGACCTGCCTTCCGAAGAATGACCAATACCTTCTCTGCCCCTTCAATGTTGCCTTGCTCTTCAAGGTTCTTGTATACTTCTCTAACCAACTTTTCATCTGGATTCCATTTCTTGACACTACCAACAGCTTTCTCAAAATAATCCAAGACTTTTTCCATCTGCTTCTTTTTCAAATAACCCCAGGTAAGCAGCTCCCAAGTGGTGTAACTAGGAGTAATTCCTCTTTCCACCATCTGATTGTAGAATTTCTCAGCCATTTCCATCTCATTTTTATTGATGTAAGCTGCAAGAAGTATATTAGGGACCCTAGAGTCACCAGTTGGAGAAACTGATGTCCATTCAGAATAGAGATTCTCAGCTTCTTCAAACTCCCCCAGTTTCACAAGTGAGGATATCATGCAAGTATATTCAGCATCATTCATTTTGTGGAAAATAGACTTTAGCTTCTTCCATATTCGGTGAACACCATCTTTATCTCGCATATTCGTGTGCAAGCTAATAAGGGAGGAATAAGCAATCCGACCTTTTCGGGAAGTCCTTTTCTCCATCTCGTTCAAAGTGGTGGCTGCCTTGTCAAGGAGTTCCTTTTTAATATACAAGTTGGTCAATGAACTATATGTTACCCAATCAGGATCTATTTTGGCCTTTTTCATCTCAAGGAGTACCTTTTCTGCAGTTTCGACATCATTCTGTGAAGCACATACAGTTAACCATAGATTGTAAGTAACCACATCTGGCGAGGTATGCTTTTTTAACTCCTGAATCATTCCTGGAACCTTCTCTAATTGCCCATTTGAGATGTATAAAGATATCATGTGGTTATAAGGAAGAGCAGACTTCAGGAAACCACATTCAGACATTTTTTCTATGAGAGCCTCAGCTTTTTCAGACACCTTGTTCTGGACATAGGTGTGGAGAAGGGCAGTACAAGTGGGCTGACCTTTCATCTTATCTGAAAGATCTTCGAAAAACTTTTCCGCACTAGCTAAACCACGAATTTTTGCAATCAAATCCAGATGGACAGCATAGTCACCTGCTAACAGCTTGATATCGTGTTGCTTTGTCATCCATTCACATATCTGCATAGATAATAAAATTGATATAAAAACAATAAGAATTGTGAAGGATGCAACTTTTCAGCAGTTCAAGTCCTAAAATGCAGTAGGGCATAACAGAAAAAAATGGACTAGTCAAATCTATAAGAAACAAAACATCATGATAATTGGTAAACTAAGCTAGCTGCAGCCAACTGAAATCACCTGGACTTGGTATGAACATTCAAAAGCAATGGCAGGTCTGTTCAGAGAACGAATTTTAATTAAATTATCATGCAAAACCTTATACATAAATTTCTAAATCATGCAGATACCACATGATTTCACTCTTAAGATAGTTCCTCATAGAAGCAGATACCACATGTTTCATGGGAAAAGTTAAATAAGGGATGTTTAGGAGGTCCGGAAAATAGGGGTTCCATTGGATTTACATGCCTAAGCAATAGATTTCAACTTCATTTGCTTTCTTGTAAAAGATAAAATACCCATCATAAATCATTTCAGTGATTAGTGAAATTAGAATCATCATTCCTTGAAATTCCTGTCAAACAGATCTTCAGAACACAAAAGGAAAAACCAGATCAAAGCATTAATGCTGACAGAAAATAGACATATAGACTAGTTCTTCATGTTTATAGAGGATCCTACCATGCTATTAATTTGAAACAAAATCTAGAAGAAATATTCATGTGCCATATTTCCTATCAATAATAGAAATTCCCAAAATTACAATTGAACATATTTTAAATGTTTAGAAAGAAATAAATAAATAAAGGAAAAGAAGACACCATTTGAGGTCTATAAATAATCATATCAGAATTCTTGGTTGTAAGAAGGGCAGAAATTTCTTCGTATGAGTAAAAACATGGATAGGAATAACCCAAGTCAGTAGTTCTGTTTCTACTCTTTCTTCAAAAGATACAAACTTAAAATAGGAATTAATCCGCTAATTTCAACTCCTACAGCAGGTGATATACCTCTATAGAACCCCAAGAACACCAGCTCGATAAAATCTCTTCATAGCTAGTGTACCTCTATATATTATCCCCATAGTGCATCATGTTCCTGACAATTCCATCAAAGGGAGCTTTGGCAATATGTGGGCATCTCCTATAAAAATGGACACTTCAAAGTATGCGAACTGCCCATATCACACATGACATGACAAGCGTCTGTGGGATATGTGTTCTTCTGGTATGACTAAAAAAAAGAAAAAGAAAAAGAAAAAGAAAAAGAACTAAATAACAAAATAAAACAAAAGAGCATAAAAAATTCTCATTTTATTGTAACTATCCTTAGATTCATATTAGATATTTTATCTTAGTTAAACACCCCAATTTGATCAAGGGGAACAAACAAGAGAAGAGGAAAATTAGATTATTAGCTCTGTTCCCATGTCCTAAGGACTGGGAATTAGAGGAATCTGACACTCAGACACATGACAATACCCAACACTCATACCTAAATTCATGCAATATAGGATAGTTCAACTTCACAACTTATCCACCTATGTATCCATGTTTCAGATTATCATTCTCAGATAAAGAGATATATGGTTATCCCCATAACTGCATATTGAATAGTTTGCAAATTATCCTATAAAAAAGAGTTAGCATAACTGCATAATGTTTTCCCAAGCTCTAACCCCTTATTAAAAGAACATTTAGAAAGGCCGGCTTCAGGAACTTAGGGACAATAAAGACCATTCCTCCTTGAAACACACCAAGAATCTTCAGGGGTCACTCCTCCCTGCAATGGTAGTTTCTCAATCTGTAAATTGAGGTTAAACAGATGGCACTATGCTGCAGGCCAATTTATGCAAAATGCTGAAGGTTAGGTTTGTTAGCCACGATGGCCCAAACCCAGAAAAAGTACCTGCAAATAGTGGCAAGTTTTTATACATGAATGGTCTTTATCTTTTTCTCTTCCAGTTTCTTCCCCTTATCTCCTGAACCATTTGTTCCACCTAAATACCAAATGGGCAAACACAATGGCTGGCATCAAAATCCATGGAATGCATTTTTCCAACCTAGACTCAAGCACAAAAGATCACATTTCACCCTGAAATCCAACTCAAAACCAAACTAATCTCACCTTTCAAGATCTTAAATGCGATCTAAATGTCCCTTCCAATCATCTGATCACCATAGCACAATAACTATTCAAATTTCAAAATCATCCTTACCCCAAAAACAACCAAATAGAAGTCATTGCTCATACTGAGGAATAATCATTACTTTGTCCATTTAGACATCTAAATTCAAAAATCTTGAATAGCTCATGCATGAACACTCAAAAATATCAACATTCTTAGCCTACACTCTCCTATAAAGATAAGTACTAAAAGCTTACATCAAACATCATTATTATAACGCATAAAATTTTTAGATTTAAGCAATATTAGAAGTGAGAGAATGCAATAGAGAGGAACCTCAAGGGCATGCTTGTAGCGCTTAAGCTTGCGGAGCTCTCGAACAATGCGATTGAGCTCATACTTTCGAACTGTGTGGCCTTCTTCTCTCCATTTTTGTATTGCTATGACTGCACTACGTTTTGCATATACAAGACTTAGAAGCCTCCGGCCCAGGGTATCTCGACCACTGGAGGTGGAATTGCCATCACTTGTCTTGGGCTTTACAACTGCCTTGGGCTTTACAATTGCCATGGGCTTCATGGTTGTCAGGGGTTTCATAGTAGCCACCTCTGCTGAGAAGTGACGCACAGCAGCAAGGGCTGTATGCATGCGTTGGCGAAACATTTTTTGACTCTTGGCTGTTGTCTTAATTTTCACTTGTCTCCAGTGCTGAGGGTAAATCTTAACTAGGTTGGAGTCTGAGCTACACCTGGTAAATCCCAACCCAGAGTCATCAACCTTTCTCAAAGGAAATGAGTTCAGATGTTACTAGAAATGGATTATTTCCTATTTAAAAAAAAAAAAAAAAAGAATAGACAATGGACTTGTCTAGTAGCAGAAACAAGAACAGCTTCTAAATTTATTTTTTTCCAATATTGAAAATGAAATAACAAACATGTTCATCTTTGCATCATTTTCAATTGTAAAAGTGCTTGCACTTTTGAAAATACGAAAATAATATTTTTAATGTTTTCTGGTAATTATACATTCAGGAAATGGTTCTAAAGAAATGTTCTCATAAATGCGTCACTAAACATGAGTTATATGCTGTTTTGAATTTTATTTCCAAAGAATAGACAAAAGATCCAATATTTTTGTGAAGCTCAAGGTACACTTGAGGGACAGAGATCTCCTAGAGCACAAGGCACACACCTAAGCAAAGGTAAGAACATGAGTTAAAAAATGTATAACAAATAGAATTATAAAATCTCAAATGTAAGTTATGTCACTGTTCAAAATTCAAAATTCAAAAAAAAAAAAAATCAACATTTTGGCTAGTTAACTGAGAATTCTGCATTAGCAAGAAATTATATTACCTTTTGCAAATGTAATAAATTACCAATTTGTTCAGTATTCAATAAATCATGCAATACCATAAATTTGCATAATAACAATGCAATCATCAAGAAATCAACACCAAAAAGATTCAAATTTCCAACCTTCAAAAAGCAGAAAAAAGGAAGAAAAGAAAAAGGGAAGAAAACCACCACTTTGATTTCATCAATTTTAGGATTCTTATTCGGTTGACAAAGAAGAAAAACAAAACCCATTTTTCAAGTATCATACAAGAAAAAAAAAAAAATACTTTGTCCAATTAACTCAAATTATTTGCACCATGCAAAAACTTCCCATATGTATTTGTTTCCAAACATACCAATTGCCAATGAATTCAGCATTCAAAAAGCCAAACAAAACGTGGAAATTTGTAACAAAACACCAGTGCAGTCACCACAAATCAACACCAAACAGATTAAAAATGATAATAATAATAATAATAATAAATAAATAAAATTCATTCATTTCAGCTTTCAAATTCAGTTAGCCAAGAATAAGCTCAAAGCCTTTATTGTGTTTTGTATTTAACAAAAAAAAACCAAAAAAAAAAAAAATCTGCATTTTGGTCAGTTAACTGAAATGAATACAGCGCATTGCAATAAATTCCAATGTATGATTTGTTTTGAATTATACCAAATTGTTAATGTACTCAGCATTCAAAAAATCAAACAACTCAAAATTGCAACAATACACCTATTCAATCAGCAAGAAATCGACACTGAACTTTCAAATTTTACCCATTTTAGGTTTCGAATTCAGATAAGAAAGAGAAATCCTAAGACGCCATTTCTGAATTTCCTGTTCAAAATTACCAACTTCAAGTTTATTATGCACATTGCAGCTAAGATTACAGGAAAGATAAGAGAGGGAAATGAAGAAGAAAGGGTGAGGCTTACAATTATGGAGAGAGGTGATTGTAGAACCCAAAGCTTGCTTCTTTTCTTCTGCTCGGGAATCCTGAGTGGAGACAGCAACGGTGAAGGAGATGTTCTAGGGTTTTTGGTAGAGTTCTGATCAGGTGTGTCGCATGACATGTTAACTATCATGGTCTTCTCCGTCAGTGGTTGGAAACGTTGCAATGACAGTACTCATAGAAATTATAGAATTTATCAACGGCTCTAACTTGGTAAAAACACAAAAATCAAAAATCAAAGATCCAAAAAAAAAAAAAAAAGGAAAATATTAAAGAAAGAAAGAAAAATTAAGAAAAAAAAAATTATATTTGATTTTGTTACAAAATATAACAAAGAAAATCAAATCTAATTAAAATTAATTAGAAATTCATATTTTTAAAATTATTTAATTTTTACATAAAGAAAATGAAATAAGTTTGAAGTAGTATATGAAATTTTTTTATTATTTTATTTTAATGTTTTTACTTGTATTTTTTGTTAAAGTTATGTTTAGTTTTCAGAAAGTATAAAAAAAAAAATTTAAAGAAAATGATTTTTTTTTCTTATATTATAGAAAATATAATTAAAAACTTAGGTATTTTTAAATTATTTAATTTTTATATCGAAAGAATTATAATAGGTAACATGAATTTGAAGTTGTATCTAAAAATAATTTATTAACTTTAAATTAATTTTTTATCTTTTTTTCACATTTTCTTTCCTCATACTTTTTCTCTTTATTTTCTTTATCTAATATTTTTCCTCAAACTTTTCAAAAATCAAATATAACCTAAATTTTTTTTGATACCAAAAATAATTTTTTAAAAAAATTAAAATACAACACATTTATTTTCAACATGATATAAATTTTTAATGCATATTAATAATTTATTTAGAAATTTAGAAATTTGATGGTTACTTCCTTGATAAATAGATACAAAATTGAAATTCGACCATATATTTTCTAATTGACTTAGAGCCAATAAATCTTATGTAGAAAGTCAACTCAAGTTGATTGTTACACCAACCTACTCAAGTTATGTCCCTAGAATAAGTCCAAATTGAATAACTAATTTAATCCATTTATTTATTAAATTAAATTAAAATCCCAGGGGTTGAAAATTATTTTTGAAAATATGCTTTCATAAACTCATATGAAAATAATAATAAAATAGGAATTTAAATTTATAAAATATAAATTTCAAACATCTATTTAAAAATAATTAGTATTTTATTTATTTTTTAGTCAAATGCACTATTTTTAACAATTCAAATACTTCATTTCAATCATATAAGTACTATATTTGACCGATAAGTATGTAAAGCTTGAATTATTTTTCAAAAATTCATATTTTATAAATATTTTTACATGAGTGTGTGGAAACTCATTTTATCCCAATACGTTCAACAAATCGTTACTAAAAATAATTTTTTTAAGAATTGCTAGGAATGCCAATCAATAGAGTTGTACGATGTTATGTTAAATAATTTAAAATATATAGAATATTTTAGAAACTTTTACATTACATATAAGTGAAAAATAGCTTGGTACATAAGCCCGAAGAATTGTTTTTTCATCTTTGAGTTTCCAAACAAAATAGAGTCAAACATACCATAGCAAAAAGATAATTAAGAAAAAACATTCATTTCTTCCTAGCTAGATGCATTTTGGTTATTTGGAAGAGAAAGCTTCTTTTTTTTTTTTTAGGTGGAATTTGTTTTATTTTTTTTATTTAAGTCTTAATAGTTAAATATAATTTAATAGTATTAAAATTAGTGGTTTGTTTTTTAAATGTTTTATTTTTGTTTAGTGTTAGGTTGTTTGTTTTTATATCTTTAAAAATCGACGTCTTAATGCATTAAGAAAAATAATTTTTATATTATAGAAAATATTATTTAAAATCAAGTTTGTTATATTTAACTTTATTAATATTCATATTTAAAAAAAATATAGCTATTACATATTAGTTTCATTTATTTTGGGCCGACCTCAACAAACATCATAACAACATAATTGCATGAGATAACGCTTTACAACCCACAAGTTGAATAGAAAAAATGACTTGCAATGATCTCAATAGGTCAAATTGATTATTCAAGGGAAAGGAAAACTCAAACATCTTACTTGGGCACTTAAAACATTGAAGGAGGATGACCCTAGTTTTCATGGTTGATTAATTTCATGGAGATTGAAAATGACCAAACATGCCATTTTAAATTTTTGTCACAAAACAAGTAAAAAAATTTGGATTTCTCTAGGTCCAAACCCTACCTCGAGAGTGTTTGACTTAATAGTTAACATCGTTTTATTATTAGGGTTTATTTCACTCAAACAATAAGAGGAAATACATTTAACTACAATGGGTTTCAAATTATGTCGGTTAAGAAAGATTTTAATAAAAAGATTTTAGGGATGTGTTTAATAATTCTCTTAAATAGAAAATTTATATTTGAAATAAATCTATAAAAATATTAACTGATGAAATTTGAAACTAATGATGACTTATAGAATGTAAATGAATTAAACATTTTATTATTAAGAGCATATAAGTAAAAATTTGTCTTATAAATTAGGAAAAATTTGTGGACTAGATTTCCCTTTTTGGAATGGACACTCGATATTGGAGACTTTGTCTTGTTTTATAATTATCAATTCTTAATATGCAAATATTTTGATTTCTTTAACCAACTAAATTTTGACCAAGAAATATTGGCATTAGGTCCTTGATAATCTTAGATATTCTTATGTTTTTATCATAAATTTGAAAAAACATGTTAGTGTTTCTATGAAATGGTTTTAAAATTTTACTAAATACTTGATTATTTAAAAGTGTCATGTTCATTGTAACATCAATTTCATAGAACAAGAGCAAAAAGTCAATGACATGAAACCTCACATATTATACAAGAAAAAAAATCTAAATAATTAAGTTTTCCAATCATGTCATACTTAAAAAATTTTCATTTTTCTTAGAGAAAATATGTGGAATATGTGCCCATTTATTTGAAAGCTAAAAATGACAAAAGTCTCTCATTTTCTCCTCAAAATTGTTTCACTAATTTGTAATGATTCATACCTAATTGTGTAGATATTGTCTACTTTAAATTTAAAGGGATCCTTATGACTTTAAAATGTATTTACTATTTCCAATATTTCAAATGATCCCATAAATCGAGGGATGAACTTTCCAATTACAAGATAAATGATTGTGTCAATTTATTTTTTGAGCTTTAGAGCTTAAAATGTGAAATGACTATCATGCTCTTGGAATGGGTCTTGGGATGTAACAAATTAATGTTCAATAAATGAAAATATAACAAAATCATAATCTCCCTGATACTTAGAATTTCAAAGAAAATATCTTGATAAGGCCTTTTGTCCCAAATTATAGCTCAAAAAAGTAAAACAAAACTTTGATAGGGATTTTGGAATTAATATTATCTAAACATAACCTAAAGGTAAGAAAGGGATTTTCCCTCATCAATATTAGAATTCTAAACATAACCTAAAGTAGGTGCAAAAGAAAATAGTGGAAAAATGGAAGAAATTAAATAACTAGTAAAGAAGAATTAAGGATTGTTTGAACTTTATAAGTTTGCATACTTCTTCAAAGATTTTTTTTTTTTTCTCCTCTTCTAGATAAATAGTGAATAATTTCTTCATATTTGGACAAAATTAACAAAGTGGCAAACTCAACATGCATGAAAAATTGCATACACACTTTGAATATATAACACAATAATGTTGATTTTCAAGGAGAGACTCATTTTTCACATGATAGTATGAGGCTGATTTGAAGGATGAACGATGATCTCAAATAGACTTAATCATAAGTGAGATGAATTGATGCGGATGGATTATGGATGAAGCTCACATATTGATGAAGTCTTCTCGTGATGTCCCCAAAAATGTTAAAAATCTGCTAAATTATCTGTCGTTCTTCACAAGTTAAAGGTATTAAAGGCCCCCAAGAAAGTGTTTGCTTGTCTTTTTCCAATCAGAGCCACCCAATGATTTTGAAAAGATAAGCTCCAAAGCCTCTGGTGGCCTTGGTTCAAACCCTCTATTTCCATGGGCCCTTCCTGTGGCCTATTCTCCTTATCTTCTCTTCCCCTTCAAACCCTCTTCCTAGCTATGCAGCTAATCTAATTATTCACTCTTGTTTTATCTATATAACCACACAGAATCTTGTAACTAGTTGCTTGTTAGTCATTCCAAATCTTGATTTTGATACTAATCTCAAGGATCCCTTTAAACTTAAAAGAAATCCTCATGACTTTAAAACGTATTTACTATTTCTAAGATTTCAAACGATCCCACAAATCGAGGGATGAACTTTCCAATTACAAGATAAATGATTATGTCAATTTACTCTTTGAGCTTTCGGGCTTGAAATGTGAAATGACTATCATGCTCTTGGAATGGGTCTTGGGATGTGACAAATTAATGTTCAATAAATGAAAATATAATGAAACCATAATCTCCCTAATACTTAGAATTTCAAAGAAAATATCTTGATAAGGCCTTTTGTCCCAAATTATAGCTCAAAAAAGTAAAACAAAACTTTGATAGGGGTTTTGGAATTATTATTATCTAAACATAACCTAAATGTAAGAAAGGGATTTTCCCTCATCAATATTAGAATTCTAAACAAAAACCTAAAGTAGGTGCAAAAGAAAATAGTGGGAAAATGGAAGAAATTAAATAACAAGTAAAGAAAAATTAAAGATTGTTTGAACTTTATAAATTTGCATACTTCTTCAAAGATATTTATTTTTTTCTCCTCTTCTAGATAAATAGTGAATAATTTCTTCATATTTGGACAAAATTAACAAAGTGGCAAACTCAACATGCATGAAAAATTGCATAACCACTTTGAATAACACAATGATGTTGATTTTCAAGGAGAGACTCATTTTTCACATGATAGTATGAGGCTGATTTGAAGGATGAACGATGATCTCAAATAGACTTAATCATAAGTGAGATGAATTGATGTGGATGGATTTTGGATGAAGCTCACATATTGATCAAGTCTTCTCGTGATGTCCCAAAAAAAGTTAAAAATCTGCTAAATTATCTGTTTGTTCTTCACAAGTTAAAGGTATTAAAGGCCCCCAAGAAAGTGTTTGCTTGTCTTTTTCCAATCAGAGCAACCCAATGATTTTGAAAAGATAAGCCCCAAAGCCTCTGGTGGCCTTGGTTCAAACCCTCTATTTCCATGGGCCCTTCCTGTGGCCCATTCTCCTTATCTTCTCTTCCCCTTCAAACCCTCTTCCTAGCTATGCAGCTAATCTAATTATTCACTCTTGTTTTATCTATATAACCATACAGAATATTGTAACTAGTTGCTTGTTAGTCATTCCAAATCTTGATTTTGATACTAATCTCAAGGACTTCATGTATTCAAGTTTGAAGTTACTTTCAAGATAAGAATAGGATTAGGTTGAAGACATGGATGTGAAACAAGTAAAAGACAATAGTACATATGGGGTGGAGGGTTGGGGTGGAATATTGGCCATCTGTGGAGAGCAATGAACTTGAACACGTAGACAAAGTGGGCCGGTGTGACATGAGGGGAAGGCCACAAGAAATGGTGGGGTACGATGGATCGTCTTGGTCGCGCTGGCACGATGAGGCTGAGAATGAGCCATGCACGTCTGGCTAGCTCATCCTTAGTAAGCAACATTCTGTGTATATGTTATATGTGGTGCATTTTTCAGGTGGAATAATGCATGAGATGTCATCCACACAAGGACAAGGACAAAGGACAAAGGACAAGGACAAGCAAAGCTTAGCTATCTATGTGAGGGAGATTGAGGGGTCTGGGAGTTTGGTGTTCATGCAAGGTAACAAGGCATATCACTCACAGCTCAAGGGAGGATAAAGTCAATTTCTTCATGGTGTCCCCTTTTGGAATTGTGGTTTCACTTGTGTCCAAAGTTTTGGATTGAGAAAAATGAGTGGTGGGGTTGGCTTGTGTGGGGAGAATTGGAGTTTTGTTGGTGGTGATGGACTTTGGATGGTCCCAACAAAAGCTTTTCATTTTCATTTTATCCCTTTAAAAGAAATTATTTTTCAAAATATGATAGTTGAAAAATTATTTTTAATTTTACTGTAGTTGATAAAAAGTTAATTGGGAAGTAATCATTTGAAGACACGACTTCAATTTAAGTATTGAATTACGATGTTATCTTTTAGAAAAACAACTTTAAATTTTAGAATTTATACTGAAATTAATTTTTACAAGACAACTTCAATATATATTATTAACTCTTCAAAAGACAACTTTCTATTTATGTTTTAAAAATTCTATTGATTTGGAAGTAGTTTTTTAACTATCATAAATTCTAAATTATATTTATAAGTAATTAACTACCTTGGGTTTTTATATTTATAAGTAAATACTTTTTTTTTTTTTACAAATATTTTATTTAAAAACCGATATAAATATTAAAAATCACCTTTATAAAAACTAGATTTTCATTTTCATTTTCATTTTCATTTTATGCCTTTTAGGAATGAGAATGAGGCGAGTTTTTTTAAGGTACTCATCTCGTCCTACTCTAATGGAATTGAGTTTGAAATTTAAATAAGCAGATTCGAGATGAATTTAATATTTTTTTTTATAATAAAAAAAAGCCTAGGACAAGTTTGGGGTGGGTTCGTGTATTGTCGTGTCTCACCCTGCTTCAATTATATATAAAATTAATTTAATTTAATTTTTTATTTTCCTATTTTTAATATATAAATGATGATGATGATGATGATGATGATTATAATAATAATAATAATAATAATGATAAAATACTTTTAATAAAACAAGTTATAAAAAATATAATAATTTAACTATTTATAAAATATATTTATTTTAATGTAATTAAATTTTTTAAAAATAATTTAAGAAAATAAAAAATTTTCAAAAGAAAGTTATATGAGGCGAGGTAGGGCGAATATGAGAATTTCTCATACCCACCCCACCCCTTTGTCGTCCCTAATCCATTTAAAAAAATTTATTTTTAAAATATGAAAGTGGAGAAATTATTTTCAATTTTACTATGGTTTATAAAAAGTTAATTAGAAAGTTGTTTTTTAAAAAGATAATTTTATTTTAAATATTAAATTTTGATGTTTGGTTTAAAAATAAATTACTTTAAATTTTAGAATTTATATTTAAATTATTTTTTTCATTAGACAACTTTATTATATTTTAAAAGACAACTTTCTATTTGTGTTTCAAAAATTACATCGATTTGAAAGTAGTTTTACAACTACCATAAACTCCAAATTATATTTATAAGTAACTATGATTTTTTTCTAACAAATATTTTATTTAAAAACTTGTATAAATATCAAAAATCACCTTTTGCTAACCAATTATACATAGCTCATATATTTTAATTCAAGTATTCCATCTTTAAACATAGGTTTTTAAGTATTAGTAAACTTTATATTCACATTTATTATTAATTTACTTTCTAATAAACCAAAAATTTGAGATCTTTCTATGATCTAATTTAAAGATCTATGTAAATATGCTTAAATAGATTCTCATACAATTATTCGTTAGATATCTATTGATGGAATAAATGATAAAAATGTAGCAAACCCGATATGACTTAACTTAAGTTAAAGTTTAGACCCATTATAGAAAAAAATGAAATAAATACCCAAACAATATTTGACGAAGAATCTTTTATTAAATAATCTTCTTTACTAATTCTTACTAAAAGAATTAGTCATTATATTTATTTAATGAATTTTAAACATGGTTATCATATAGTCACACACAATCAAGTTAGGGTTAGCTAAGGATTAAAATGAAGACACCGAAGTGACAAGTGCACATGAAAAATGTAAACCAAACTCAATTATTTCCTCTTCCTATATGTATACAAGTTGATGAAAGTAGAAATGTGTGTAGATATTTTTGTGCTTCCATGTGGAGAGATCATTTTTCTTTGATTTAGGTATCATCTTTCACATGATATTTGTATGCAAATTTTTTCAATGGCAATGGAAATGTGACATATTGAATGGCCCGACATTTGCCTACTTGGGATGTGATATGGTGAAAGAAAATGTCCTTTAATAAAGAACAAGGCTCCCAAACCAATGTTGCTCTCCTTTAATGAATGTAACCTTTTTCAAAGTCTCATAACCCCTACAACTTTACCTTTCTAGCTTTGTCATGTGCTTCTAAGCTCCCATGGCAAAAGATGTTTGGGTAATTTTATAGCAAACCTTATAGCAAGACCCAATATAAAGAGCACGTGGTTTTAGATTGAAAAATAAAAATTTTAAATTGATTTTAATTTTTTTCTTCTATGAACAAAATGATATGTTTTATAAATTGAAGAGTTTAATAAATATACCAACATTTGGAGACAATAATGTCTTATGATTTTTATAAATTGAAGCGTCTAATAAAAATACAAGTATTTGAATCTTATTCTATGTCGAAGGAATGGACCGTCAATCATACATTGAGTGCATGTTGCTCTCTTAGAACCCATGTTTGAAAGTAGAGTGCATAAGTGTTTTTGCCCTTGGGATATGGAAGAATTTCCAAATTGCCACCAAACAAGTTATGTAACGTTGTTAAGTGTCTATTAATTATATCATTTTGGTTAATAAAACATTTAAATAAAAAATGTCCTTTTTCATGTTTAAAGAATCCAACGATTAAAATTGTATCGCTTCACCATATGAATATACTAGCATTTGAAGACAATAATATGTCTTATAATTTTTATTGAAGTGTCTAATGGAAATATCAACATTTGAATCTTATCTACCTCAAAGGAATGGACCGATAATCATATGTTGAGTGCATGTTGCTCTCTTAGGACCAACGTTTGAACGTAGAGTGCATAAATATTTTTGCCATTAGGATATGGAAGAATTTCCAAATTGCCACCCAACAAGTAACGTAATGTTGTTAAGTGTCTATTAATTGTATCATTTTGGTTAATAAAAATCTTCTTTTTTCATGTTTAAAGAATCCAACTATTAAAATTATATCACTTAACTAGATGGTCTAAAACATTATTCATCATCTAATTGCAACTAAGAGATGGGCGAATTCATTAGATTATTATAGATGTGTTAAAATGTAAATATTTATAAAATTTGAATTGTATATTAATAAATAATGAAGTTTATATCTCTTATTCCAATGTTAAGGGTTATTTTGAAAATTATAATAAAGTGTATGATTATTTTGAAGGTGTAATATAACAAATCATCGATAAAGCCATACAAAGAAAGAGACCCGTGAAAAAGATGCTAAACATGACAACAACCATAATCACTAATAATAGGAAAAGAAAGGTGAGAAAAGTTAATGTTAAAATAATGAAAAAAAAAAAAATATTTTTAATAAGAAATAATGCATAAATGAAATTAGTTTTATAAGAAACCATCGTTTATATCATATCTTATTAAAGAGCCGAGAGAATTATGACAAAAGCAAGAAAATGATATTAATTAGAAAACAAAAAATGATGGTAGTAAATCATATGGAAGGGTTCTCCAAAGAACCCTAAGTGGCAACCCAAAGGGTCTTCCAATTCAAAAGGCTCTTGCCCCCATGCCCACCACCTTTCATACACCTTGTTGGCCTTTGCAACTTTTCCATTCCAATTTCAACCCCAACACACTCACTTTTTCCTTCTATGTCCTCGCACCAGTACAGGGAGTCACCATCAGCCTCATCACAATCTTCATAATAGTCATCTTCTTCCTCCTCTTCTCCACCTTCAAAATCTTCAACTTCCTCGAAAAATTCATCTTCACCATCGTCTTCATCATCTTCATGGTCAAAATTCTGAGAGCAGCCCTTCAAAAACTGAAGCCTAAGCCTGCCATCGCCACGCTCAGCATGAAAGTAGGTATGGCATGTGCCGACACTGACTGCCTTTATAACCAGGCGACCGCCCACCCGGTGAGGCCTTACTTGGACACAGTCCAAGCTACTGATAGACGATAGAGGAGGTGGAAAGCTTCTGCTGCCATTCATCTTCCTAGTCACACCAATTTCGGGTTCTTTTGATGGCTCCCACGCTGTGAATTTCTTCCCACTCTTCAGTGCGAGCAAAGGAACTTCATCGTCACTTTTGCTGGTGTAACTGCCTGTTTCGCTGCCTAAACTCTCTGTGCACATTTCCAAGCCCTTTTGGTCTAGAATCGTGGATGTGGAGCGCTTCATGAGAGGGTGAACATAGGCTTTTTCATTGTCAAATGCTTCCTTGTAGTTGGAAGTGTTGGTGAGAGCTTGGATGAAGTCCCAACCACCCAATTCACCATTTTTGTGGCCTTCGAGGTCAACATCATTGACACCTTTGCTGCTGCTGTTATTGTTTTCTTCATTAAGAGGCTGCTCTTCTGGTTTTTTGAGGTCAGAGTAGGGCAAACAATGCCTGGGAGACAATCGAAAGGACTCTGAAAAGTTGGGTTTTGGTGGAGCCAATTTGAGCTTTGAAGCACGTGGTTCGATTATCAGGGGCTCCAGGCATGATTGCAACCCTTGGCACACACTGGAAGACATGTTGGCCACAGTTGAAATGTGAGAAAACAGAGGAAGAACAGAGAACTTGAACAGCTGATATAGGAGCTGAAACAGGGGAGAAACAGAGGACTTGGATTTGGCATTCAACTGTGAGAAAACTGAGATTAGAAACTGAAACAGGGGAAGAGAGGAGTTGGGTTTTCAATCAAAATGTCAAAAATAAAATAAAATAAAAAGATATATGAACTGAAACAGGAGAAGAACAGAAGTGTTTTTTTTTTCTCTCCTGTACCCTTTTTTTTCAGACTGAAACAGGGAAGAATAGAGGAGGTCTTTTTTTGGATGGGATTGCAAAAAGCAGATATATGAAATGAAGGGAGGGAGGAAGAAAGGACTTTTTGTGGGATTAAAATGGGAAAAAACAGAGATATAAACTGGAACAGAGGAAGAACAGAGAAGCAGGGTTTGGATTAAATGAAACTCTTTTTTAGAGATTTAAGATGGAAGAGAAGATATAGAGTTGAAACCCATGAAGATGGATGAGCTGAGAAGGGGAGATGTGTGGAAGAAAGGAGTGAACAAGAGAGAAATGTGAAAGGGGTGGGTGTGAATTTGTAGTGGGGGAGGAACAGAGGAGTTTGTAGTGAAGGGGAAGAGAAGCCTTTTTTGCCACTAGAATTGCAAAACTTCTACACTGCCACACGTTTATATAGACAAAAAGAATTAAAGCAAACATGAATGAATGGGAGAGTGGGAAAGTAGGCCAAGGTATACAATAGTTGGGTGGGTGTTGGGTTCGAAGGTATGTTTTTTTTGAGAAAACATAATACATAAATTCTCTTAATTTTTTTTATGTATAAAAAAATGATACAAGATATTTAGGTAGCTCATTTGAAGAAGAAGAAATAAGAGTTCAATTAAAAATGAAAAACGAGTGATTCTCTTATTCGATTTTCCAAAATGCATCTTCAATCAACTCAAGACATATAATAAATTTTTTTACAAAATTAAGAATGTTTTCGATGAATATTATAATACACTTAAAAAGGTATAATTTTCCATTTTATAAAAACAAAAATAAAATAAAATAATAAAATAGAATTTAAAAAGAAATAAATGACAAAATATAATGTATCATTATTAGTTGATGGGTTGTTAAGAAATGCTCATTCTGGGAATAACTTTTCCTCACTGCCAAAATGAAAGCCCAACAAAAGGGACCAAAAAATAGTGTTCTTTTCCTTTGATGTGGCGTCAAGGCTGTTTTTTACCCTTACCTTTCTCACAATTTTCTTGGCATTCTCACTACTCACTTTAATTTCTAGAGGGTCAAATTTCAAAGCCTTTATCCATGTCGTTCCCTTTCTCACATTTTTCTTAGCATTCTCACTAATCACTTTAATTTCTAGAGGGTCAAACTTCAAAGCCTATATTGATATCCTTAAAATGCATAAAACAACATTATTATTATTATTTCCATTCGAAATGTCTAAATGGTGCTGTGAAGACAGCTTTATATCTATCCTCTTCTGCAATTTGGATTTGCCAATACCCACTGTTCATATCAAAATTTGAGGAAACTTTGGTCCCATAGAGTATGTTCAAAATATCCCTTTTATTAGGGATATGATATCTTATCCATTTTAGAGTGTTATTTAGTGGCTTGTAATTAATGACAAGTCTTAAAGCTCCTTTTTCTATCTTAATAACATTTTCAACATAAAACATTGGATAAGACCTTGGTGAATTGCTTATCCTTATGAACTTTTTCTTTAATAAATCTTCTATTTCTTTTTTGCAAAGCTCAAGGTATTGATTATTAATTTGTTTTGGTCTAGCCTTGGTATTAACTTTTCTATTGCTTTTTTGCAAAGCTCAAGGTGCTACTATTCATTTGTACTAGTTTAGCCTTGGTATTAACTTTTCTTTATTATTATTCTTATTATAATTATTGTTATTATTGTTGTTGTTGTTATTATTATTATTATTATAATTCTTTACTATCTATATCTATTTATATTAGGATTGTAACTTGAATTGAGCCCAACGTGAATTAATATTCAACTAGAACCCTAACCTAACCCAAGATGCTCAATTCAAATCTAACTCATCCATATTTTTCCAAAGTTAGTTAAGGTTAGAGTTGAGTTAATTTGGTAAGATGGACTATACAAGTCAAATTTGGGTTAGGTGAGGTTGAACCCATCTATAATGACTTTTTTAATTTTATTTTTTGTATGTTTATACCAAAATTTTGTATATAACACATTACTTTGAGATAATAATTAAAAAAATCTACTTATTCTTTTAAAAAAATGCATAATACAATTAAATTTCACATTTTTTAAAAAAGAAACATTTAAAAAAACATAGAAATAATATTGTTATTGTTAAGGAGCATGATATGCTTATTGAACCTAAATCATGCAAGTTTAAATTTCTAGGAAAATTGGTAGTTAATTGATCTTTAATGAAACTTTTGATTTGTGATCTCATGGAAGAGAGTTTATTTTTTTTATTTTATTTTTATTTTTTTGTATTTGTTTGATCATGAAATTCTTTTTTGTCTTGTTTGATGTGAGATATCGCAGTGGTATCATTCTTTTCTTTTTTGATCCTAATATTTGATTTTGTATTCGTTTTCTTCAGTTCGTATCTACTTTCTTTTGTTTGGTAGTTATTTGTTGTTTATTTATCATGGCTAGTGAATGAGATGATTCCCTTCAATCTATTAGTGTGAGATTGGATGAAAAAAATTATTCGTATTAGAGTTATGCGATGAAAATTTTTCTAAAGGACAAAAAAATGTAGGTCTATATTATTGACACCCTATGCAAACCTATGAATGAAAATGATGAAAAATATGCAGAATAGTTAGATGTTTGGGAAGTAAGCAATTAAAAAATTATTACTTGGATCACCAACTCCATTATCAATAGATATATAGTTGGAAAAGTATGAAATTGCTAAGAAGATTTGGGAACATTTGGAAAGATTGTATACACAGTCTAATTTTGCACAACAGTATCACATAGAGAGCCCTTAAATAGAAAGACATGAGTATTCAAGAGTTTTATTTCGTTATGAATAATCTTTGGGACTACTTGACTCTCATGGAATCAATAGAACTCTAAGCCTTTGCACCTTATATTGCCTATAGAGAGGAACAATGTCTGGTTCAATTTTTGATGGCCTTTCATAGTGATTTTAATTGGAGCATTATATGGGACTATTTTGCATTGCAAACCACTTCCTTCTGTTGATTTAGTGGTTAGTGAATTGTTGGCCAAGGAGATATGTCTTAAGTCTTTAGTAGGAAAAGGTATTCTCTCTACACCTCCTATATTTCTTTTGGTAGTCCTTTCTAGGCCACTTTCTAACAATTAGAACAAGTCTTACTCAAGGGGTTGCTGAGATGAATGTAGCTATTGTAAGCGGAAGAGTCATTAGAAGGCTTAATGTCCAATGATCTCCCTTAGCATAGTGTAAAACCAATTTTCTCAATAGTCTTAGCAGAGTCAATTTAATGCTAGCTAACAAAATTTTTACAGGTCTCTATAGTCTAATACCTTAATAGTTGTTCCTTCTTTTGACTTGTCTAGATTTGAACCCACATTATCCTCTAATCTAATAGTAGCTTCCTTTACTGAATAGTTCCAAAAGTTCCTCATCACATAGCATGTCACATAGCCGCATGCTATGTCTATCTCTTTAGGTTTGTCAACCACTAGTTCTTCAGGTATGTCTTCCTCCATATGGGTCTTGGACTTCAAAGTTGCTCATCATATGTCTCCTAATTCATTATCTTTTGTCTTCTTTATCTCCTACATCTTCTATGTATATCATGATGACTAATGGCATGCCCTTAGCTGGTATTGGTTCTATTATTACACCTCATTTGTCTCTTTCTCATGTCTATCATATTCCCTATCTTACAATGAATCTTGTCTTTGTTGGTTTATTGTGTGACTTTGGTTACTTAGTTTTTATTTTTTATTTTTTTATTTTTATTCTTTTTGTTTTATGTAAGATCCTCAATCCTAGAAATTGATTGGAACAAGCCATAAACGGGGGGATTATATATTCTGAATGAGCTAAAAGTACCAACAATTGCAGTTCCTTGTCTTGATTTGTCTTATTTTTGTTTAAGTGTTTTTTCATTTAGTTTTTATTTATGACATTCTTCTTTAGGACATGTTTTAGCTTCTCATTTAAAGTATTTAGTTTCTATAGGAGCATAAGGAAATTTGCAAACATAAGATATTTTTTATTGCAGTGGTTATAAACTAGCAAAATTTTGTATCTTACCTTTTAATAGAAATGTTTCATTTTCTTCCATCCTATCCGATTTGGTATATTTTGATGTGTAGGCACTTTCTCCAGTTTCTACAAAAGGAGGGTCTTGATATTATGTTTCCTTTATTGATGATTATACTCGTTATTGTTGGGTTTATCGTATGAAATGTCTTTTTGATTTTTTAAATATTTATAATGCATTTCAAGTCTATATTAAAACTCAACATTATGTTATTATCAAGTGTTTTAGGTGTGATTTGGGTAAGAAATATACTTTTAATGCATTTTGTAAATTATTTGATTCACATGGAACTATTCATTACACGTCTTGCACTAACACTCTAGAGCAAAATGGTGTTGCTGAAAGGAAACATAGACATATTGTTGAAATCATTTGTTCTCTTTTATTTTCTACATGTGTTCCTATTGAATTTTAAGGGAAAGCAATTTTTACTCTAGTTCACTTAATTAATAAAATCCCTTTGTCCCATACTTCTGGTTT
This sequence comes from Vitis rotundifolia, assembly GCA_030254885.1. Classification (NCBI taxonomy): domain Eukaryota; kingdom Viridiplantae; phylum Streptophyta; class Magnoliopsida; order Vitales; family Vitaceae; genus Vitis; species Vitis rotundifolia. The sequence continues at coordinate 3,974,358 of CM058166.1, forward strand.
GTCATTGTTTAAAAAGTTATATGGTTATACTCCTAATTAATCTTCCTTAAGAGTCTTCAGTTGTACTTGTTTTGTTCTTCATCTTCATGCAAAACATAGTAAGTTATCTGCTCACTCTATCATTTATGTTTTTCTAGGATATGGTGAAGGTTAAAAGGAATATTGTTGCTTTGATCCGATCAACCATAAATTATATGTTTCATTGTCATGTTTTCTTCCTTGAGAATGTACCTTTCTTTTCTATTCCTTTTGAGTCTCATAATATATTTGAGTCTGAACTTGTTCACATTGATCATTTCTTGGATGAAATAGATAGTTTTCTTGTAGATACTGGTACTTTGGTTCCTGATCATCATGCTTCTTCTTCTCCTCCTATGGTTACTTCAGCACCTTATGAGACTATAGATCCTTCACCTTATGTTCTTCTCAACGTCTTCGTAAGTCTACTTGATTACCAGATTTTGTTTATTCCTCTTATTCATATTCTTTTATATTATTTTTAACTTCTATTCATAACCTTTCTAAGCCTTTATCATATAGGGAAACTGTTCTTGATCCACTTTGGTAGTAGGCTATGAGTGAGGAACTTTCTGCTTTGCATAAGACTAATACTTGGGATTTGGTAACTATGCCACTTGGTAAGAGTGCCATTGGTTCTTGTTGGGTCTATAAAATCAAAACTAAGTCTAATGGTTCAATTAAGTGGTACAAAGCTTGATTAGCTGCTAAGAGGTTTTCTTAATATTATGGTATAGATAATGAGGAGACTTTTGCTCTTGTTTCAAAGATGACTACTCTCTGTACTCTTATTACAATTGCTTTTGTTCATTAATCTCCCTTCCTAGTGTTTCTCATAACCCTGGAGAAGTTTGTAGGCTTAAGAAAGCTTTATACAGTCTCAAACAAGCACCTTGTGCTCGGTTTGCAAAGTTCTTTGATGTGCTTACTTTTCTTGGTTTTCACCCTAGTCATTATGATCTTGCAATTTTTCTAAAGTGCACCTTTACTGGTTGTATTCTTCTTTCTCTATATGTTAATAATATGATTATTACAAGTGATGATATTGATGGGATTGTAGTGTTGAAATCTAATATAGCTTCCATTTTTGAAACGAAGGATTTAGGTACTCTATGATACTTTTTAGGTATTGAGGTAAACTCTTCTCCGAAAGGTTATTTTTTTTCACAATCTAAGTACATAGTTGATATTTTCGATCAAGCTCACCTTACTAATACTAAGACTGTTGATACACTTCTTGAGGTTAATGTTTAGTATTTTGTGAGTACAGTTACTTAATGGGCTTGAAAGTATGGGTGGAGCTTCTGGGCGGCGTTTTTCAAGGCTAAAGTCATTTGCTCCATCTTAGAGTATTGGGTTTCTACGTCAACCATTGCTTTGCTCATGTAGTAGATGAACCTCTATTTCTTGTCACTTCTGTGACGAAATAGAACAACACTGATCGCATAATTGGACAAGGCTAAATACATGTAGAGCTGTTCACCAGATTGAGGGCTACTTAGGATGGGTGGTTAGGTAAGATAGTGTTTGAGAAAGAAAGACTTTAGCTTATTTGTGAAATGGGTTATGAAACATCATAGTGCAACTAGGCGACTTGTGAGGTGTTGCAACTCCTTCTAGCTGCTCAGAGCAAGCGTCTCAAGGATGGATTTTATTTGGTTTGGGTTGACTTTGATTCCCCTTTGTGTTACCATAAACCCTAGAAATTTTCCCACACTGACACTAAAGGCGCACTTGGCCGGGTTGAGCTTCATGTTGTATGCCCTCATTGGGCGAAATGTTTTCTCTAAGTATTGGGCATGTTCGCTCCGGGTTTTGTTTTTTACCACAATATCATCAATATAGACTTCTACGGTCCGACTCATCAGGGGTTTGAAGATTTTTTTCATAAGCCTTTGGCAAGTGGTGCCAACATTCTTGAGCCCAAATGACATAACCTTGTAGCAGTACAGTCCATGGGGCGTCATGAAGGCTGTTTTCTCTTCATCTGGTGGGAACATGGGGATTTAGTGGTATTCGGAGAATGCGTCTATGAAAAAGAGCATTCTGTGTTCGATAGTGGCGTCTACTATTTGATCTATTTGGGGCAATGAAAAATTATCCTTCAGGCAAGCGTCATTTAGATTAGTGTAGTTGACATAGACTCGCCATTCTCCACCTTTCTTTGGAACAACCACCATGTTCGCTAACCAATCCGGATATTCAACTTCCCTAATAAACCTGACTACTAGCAATTTATCCACCTCAGACTGGATGATCTTTTGCTTGTTCGGGTGGAAGCATCGAACCTTCTGGCAGATGGGTCATGAGGAAGGCATGACATTTAGTCGATGTGAGGCCATAGATGGATGGATTTCGGACATGTCAGAGTGAGTTTAGGCAAAGATGTCTTTGTTCTGTTAAAGTACGTTCTCGAGTATTTTTAATTCTTTCGATGCAAGGAGGGAGCTAGCATAGGTAACACGATCACTGTTGTATGAAATATGCAAATGTTGGAGTGGGTTGGTCGCAAGCGAATATTTTCCACTGGGCTTTGTAATTGTTATTGCTCCTTCATATTTGTCGGTTCTGGGTGTGGTTCAGTGCTGCTTGGGAGTTCGGACTCAAGCGCCACTTGATAATACTGGCACTTTGCTAGCTAACTGCCAAAATGGTCGATTTGTCCATCCTCAATGAGGTAGCTCACCATCTGATGATATGTAGAGGGAATGACCTTCATGCTGTGAAGCCATACGCATTCCATGATGGCATTGAAAAGGAATAAATCTTCTACCACCGACAATCACACGTTTTAGGTGACTGGACCAACCTGTACAAGTAATACGACGTCTCCTAGGGAAACAGTCGAGGCTCCATTGAATCTAGATAGTATCTGCTCAGGGTTTTCTAGGGTAGATGGTAGGAGTCCCATTTACCTGTACGCCGACATCTGCAAGAGATCAGCTGAGTTGCCCCGATCGATCAAAACTCTTCTTGCATCGAACCCACTTTTCCCTAGTGTCAGGATTAGGGCATTTTCATGTGGCTGTAGGACCTGGTTGGGGTTTATTGGAGGGAAGGTGATTATCCTGTCCACTAGGCGTGTACCTCAACTCTGCAAGCTATATTGGATGGAGCTGACCTGCTCCCTTATGGAGGTCGCTCGGAGCAATATATATTCACATTTTTTTTCCATTTGGAATTGTATTTTTCATCAACGGGGCCTCCATGAATGTAGTTGATGATAGTTCTGAGAGCTTCTAAAGTTGTGAGGGCTTGGGCAGCCAAATCTCGGGTCATTTCCCTTTGTCTTCTGGCTGTGCGAACGTATTGTTTTAGGTGCCCAGCCCTGATTAGTCTTTTCACTAAGTAGTGGAGACTCTAAACTGTTCTGTGGTATGACCATGATCTTTGTGGTAGGCACATTTTCGATTCCGATCCCATTTTGCTGGATCTGTCTTAATTTGCTCTAGCCACATGAAATTGGACAGATCATGGATAATGGGGAGGAGTTTGTCGTACAAAATGTTGAGGGGGGTTAGGCTAGCTTGGTTTGGCTGCTGCTGGCCGTCCCATCCCTTACTAGCCTGTCTCAGTTGGGTTGAGGGCTTAGAGCTTCCAACATGGTCGTTTTTGGTAGATCGACTGGTGACCAGGACCTGCTGTGTAGTCGTGCGAACGTCATCTTCGAGCATGGAGTACTTGTTTGCTCATTTGAATAGGTCATTCATTATTGCTGGCGGCTTTTTGGCGAGAGATTCGAAGAATGACGTACCCTGATAGATGCTTATCTTGAAGATTTGTAGGATGGCGTCTATGCTACAAGACTCTACTTGGAGCACAACTTGTTCGAACAGTTTCACGAACTCTCTCAATGATTCACTTTCCTGCATTTTTATGTTTTGTAGGGTACTTATGTTCTGCTTGTGACGTGCTGAACATAGGTAGTGTCCCACAAAGGCTTCTAACAGATCTAAAAAATTATTCACGGAGTTCTTCGGGAGGCGATGGAACCATGAGAGAGCTTAGTCGTGTAGGCTGGCTGGAAAGACTTTGCACAACAAAGTATCATTCCTTATGTCAAGGGTCATGAGTTACCTGTAATGCATGATATGGTCGAACGGATCACTTGTTCCATCGTATGTCATGAATTTTGGTACCATGAACCCCCTTGAGGGCTTGTAGTTGATGATGTGAGGGCTAAAAGGCGTGGAGAGCATGTCATCTAGTTGTCGGCTGATAGAGCTGGGTGGACCGCAATCTATTAGAAATCCTGCTTGTTGTGTTGGTGGATGGGAAGGCCACTCCGGCATAACTGCTGTAGCCGAGGGACCAGGGCAAATCTCCTAGGCTGTTGCTACACATGGTCTTCCCTCCATGCCAAGTATATGAGGTCCTAGCCGAGCCCGTATTACATCAGACAGTTGCGACCTCCTGTTGCGCCTCTTTTTAGTTGAGACGGGGGTAGAGTCAGAGCTTTCGTCAAGCAGCGCTTGGCGAGCTAGTGAAAACCTTTCATAAAGTCGAATCTCCTGGTTGCCAAAGGGGAACTTTGTGTTCTTGGGAAAAGAAACCTCGTCATTTTGTTTGGAGTTTGTTCGCTAGCTTTTAGGTTGTCGGCTGAGAGAGGGGCCCAATGATGACACTTGGGCACGTAACATGTCATTCTCTTCTTTAAGCCTTCTCATCTCGCGGAGCAGGGATTGTACCCGTCGTTCATTCTCTTGTTGGCGTCTTTCCATGCTTTCACGCTAGTCGAAGTAGCCTTCAATACCCATGGCTAATGATCGATTATGAGAGCGTGTTGACATCCTTAACTAAGTAGTGGAGACTTTGCATTGTTCCATGGTATGACCATGATCTTTATGGTAGGCACATTTTCGGTTCCGATCCCATTTTGCTGGATTTGTTTTAATTTGTTCTAGCCACATGAAATCGGACAGATCATAGATAATGGGGAGGAGTTTTTCGTATGAAATGTTGAGGGGGGTTAGGCTAGCTTGGTTTGGCTGCTGCTGGCCATCCCACCCCTTACTAGCCTGTCTCAGTTGGGTTGAAGGCTTAGAGCTTCCAACATGGTTGTTTATGGTAGGTTAACTGGTGACCAGAACCTGCTGTGTAGCCGCGTGGACGTCATCTTCGAGTATGGAGTACTTGTTTGCTCATTTGAATAGGTCATCCATTGTTGCTGGCGGCTTTTTGGCGAGAGATTCGAAGAATGACGTACCCAGATAGATGCTTATCTTGAAGATTTGTAGGATGGCGTCTATGCTACAAGACTCTACTTGGAGCACGACTTGTCTGAATCGTTTCACGAACTCTCTCAATGATTCACTTTCTTGCATTTTTATGTTTTGTAGGGTACTTATGTTCTGCTTATGACGTGATGAACATAGGTAGTGTCCCACAAAGGCTTCTGATAGATCTCGAAAATTGTTCACGGAGTTCTTCGAGAGGCGATGGAACCATGAGAGAGCTTAGTCGTGTAGGCTGGCTGGAAAGATTTTGCACAACAACGCGTCATTCCTTATGTCAAGGGTCATGAGCCGCCTGTAATGCATGATATGGTCGAACGGATCACTTGTTTCATCGCATGTCATGAATTTTGGTACCATGAGCCCCCTTGAGGGCTTGTAGATGATGATGTGAGGGCTAAAAAGCGTGGAGAGCATGTCATCTAGTTGTCGGCTGACAGAGCCGGGCGGACCGCAATCTATTAGAACTCCTGCTTGTTGTGTTGGTGGATGGGAAGGCCACTCCTGCATAACTGCTGTAGCCGAGGGACCAGGGCAAATCTCCTGGGCTATTGCTACGCATGGTCTTCCCTCCATGCCAGGTATTTGAGGTCCTAGTCGAGCCCGTATTACGTCAGACAGTTGCGACCTCCTATTGCACCTCTTTTTAGTTGAGACGGGAGTAGAGTCAGAGCTTTGTCAAGCAGCGCTTGGCGAGCTAGTGAAAACCTTTCATCAAGTTGAATCTCCTGATTGCCAGAGGGGAACTTTGCGTTCTTGGGAAAGGATACCTCGTCATTTTGTTTGGAGTTTGTTCGCTGGCTTTTAGGTTGTCAGCTAAGAGAGGGGCCCGATGATGACACTTGGGCACATAACGCGTCATTCTATTCTTTAAGCCTTCTCGTCTTGCGGAGCAGGGATTGTACCCGTCGTTCATTCTCTTGTTGGCGTCTTTCCATACTTTCACGCTAGTTGAAGTAGCCTTCACTACCCATGGCTAATGATCGACTTTGAGAGGGTGTTGACATCCTTAACTATACGATTCCCACAAATGACGCCAATGTTGATGCTAGATCAACTGGAGTCAGATCCTCCTCGTGTTGTGCCTCTCAGAGCTTTTACCTAGCGACAGAGGATTGGATAAGCTTCTTCCCTGCACAAAGGATGTTTAGACAGGTAGTCCGAGCATGCCCCTCCAAAGTTTAAATCAGGCATAGGTAAGTCAGATCATTTCAAGGAGAGAATGAATAGGCTAGCTTAAGTGCGCGTACCTGGATTATGCTTCAGGAGGGCTTTTTATAGTGCTCAAGAGAAAGCCACTTTAGTGCTGACTAAGCACTTTGACCTTCCCTATAATGATGGCTACGCTATAGGTGGTAGGGTAATCATTACAGTTTTGGGCAGTTGGTAGGTGCCGTCAGAAGTTGTGTCATGATGTTCAATCATGCATTTGCCCGTCTTTTCAACTTGTTGGAGGTATAGGGCAGTGTGTGATAATTAATTGACATGGACGTGAGGATTGAGGGAGATCTCATCAGCCATTTCCATGTTAGATGGGAATGATTACACATAGCAAGGGGGACTTGAAGGCTGGCTGGAAGGTGTCATCCGTTTAGGGAGTTTGGGGCCATTTGTTGTATGTCTGTGTGGTCCGGATGGAAGGCTTTGGACATTGTGGCAGCTATCCGGGCAGTACCGAGGAGAAGTGACACATGGACTGACACGTGGAGAGGAGTCCCCACAATAGCCTCTAAAGGACCACCCATCTTCTAGTGCTGACCCTTCTCCTATAGAACCAAAATGGTGTCTCCAATAGAAAATATTTTTATTGGCACATGCCAAACTTAGGGTTGTTTCTATGCACCTGTGATTGCTGCCATATCTTGAACACCCTTAGCCTATTGAGGGCACCATAATTAACCAACATACGCATCATGAGCACATAAAGAGGAATCATGAGAAATCCCACTAGAGCCAATTCCTCCACCCATTCAGGTAGCAGCAAAGACTAGACCAATAAGTTAAGCTTTTGATTTCCTCAATCCATCAAACCCATAAACCACTTAGGAGTTAAAAAAAACATATATTATTATTATTATTATTATTATTATTATTACCATTATCTCAGAACTACTAGATAATTTTCAAAGAATAAAGGTTGGTATTTTTTCAAAAGGAAGAAGGGAGGATTCAAGAAAAAGAGCATGCTCAAAACAAAACAATCAATCATTTAATCAAGACCCCACTTTGTGTTGCCCTCAATGGGTCCAAAGGGTGAGACAAGCAGAGAGCAGTAGAGTGATTAAGCAAATATCAAGCACAAAAAAAAAAAAAAAAAAACCCATACATCAGTTATTAACAGAAAAAAGTGAAAGAAAGCGTGAAAGAACCTAAACAGAGTAGATATGAAAACAAAATCAAACTCAACAAAACCACTATTTGAACTTTAATGTCCATGACAATCAACAAGTTAAAGCCCTAAAAATCAACAGAAAATAGAGCCAAACAATAAAACCGAATGAGAATCTAAAGCCAACAATGATCATACCTGGAAAGCTCTCCTCAAGCAATATTGTTTCACTTCCAATAAGCTGTATCTTCTTCCAAAGAAATTATCCAGACCCGAAATGAGCCTCATTTCTTCCTTCATTTCTCTTTGCTTTCTTTTTTGCAAGCCTTCTCCTCTCGTGTCCACTTTTCTTTCTCCTTTCTTCCTCAAGAAAATTAGAATACCTCTCGTATTCTCTGGTGCCCTACCTTTTAATTATGCACGTGATGGCCTCTTTAGTATGGAAAGTATGGCTGCCAATATGGAATACATGGCTACCCCTGTGTGAAGTCTGTGATTCTGTGCCCCCAAAGAATCTTTCATACAATCACTGTATTTTCTTATTAAAAATCAACCCATCGGAGTGCTCATATTCAGTTCGTGCATGATCCATGATCTCATGCAGATATATAATTAAAACTAAGTAAGAATGATGTAATTGAAAATTCAGAAATAGAATTATGCAATGAAAATAAGGCAAGCCAATCACATGCATATTTGAGAAGAACGAAATATTATTTCATGCAACTTAAAAAGAATTAAAATCATTAACCACAAACAATTTCCTAAAATAAATAAACAAACAAACAAACAAATAGATAAATAAATAAACAAAGAATGAAGAACATGCAATCACACAAAAATTACTTAAAAGATAACCTAGGTGGACTAGGGTGCCTAAGTGTCTTACCAATGAACCTAAATGGGCCTAGGTGAACCTAGACGAACATAGGTGGATCTAAAAGGTGTCTAAGTGACCTAGAGTGATCAGGACAGTGCCTAAGTGACCTAAGGTGTCTAAACTAAAGTTTACCTAAGTGAAACCTAATCTAAACTCGAAGGTAGTCAACGTCACAATAAGGGGTCAAGTAAATCCCTTAACCAAAGTGTCCAAAGTGGCTTAAAATGAGTAAACTGTATGAGTGTCAATGGACCACCAAGGGATAATTACAAGTCAAAAGAGAAGTACAAGAAAGCATCTAGTGTCACATATGTTAGGAAGACAAAATGGAGGTCTACAGCAAATTAAAAAACAATTTTGAAAGGTACTGTATTTTTCAAATACATTTTATAATCTTTTTAAAGATATGTGGTTCTGCAAAAAACTTGAGTATATTATATTACATTGTTTTTAAATAAATAATAGTTTAAATTATAAACAACGAGCACAATGGATGGTACTTTGGAATTATATGTAAGGCATTCTAACAAAGTCTTGTCCACCACATGCACAACATAAGCATGGTTGGAACCCTCAAGGTTGGGTATTGACAAATATTTTGCTAAAATAATATTTTATTACATTTTTTTTTTCTTCAGCATAATAATAAAGCTATATTTATAATAAATTAATCATATTTGTTCTATGACTCTAATTCATAATTAGACTAAGAGTCCTAATTAACATAAGAAACCTAAATAAATAACAATTCCTAATATTTCTTAAATTTGCAAAATTCTTTTAATTTGACTTTAAATTGGATTACTAATTTCAATATCCTCCCTTAAGCCGATCAGTCGATTAAATCAAGTATTATCTTCAACTTCTTAAACACATCCACTTTTAGTAGCTTTGTAAAAATATTGGCAATTTGATTTTTTGATCTACAAAACTCAAGCTTGATTTCACTATATATATAGTGAAACTTGATGCTTATAAATTTGCTTCTATCATGAAATATCAAATTCCTTATCAATGCAATTGCAAACTTATTATCACACAAGATCTTTATAGGATTTTTTTGTTTATGTCCAACTCAACAAATATCCTTTAAAGCCAAATTGCTTGGCATGATGTGAAAGTCATTGGCATGTGTTTAGCTTTTGCAGTTGATAATGCTACAACTTGTTGCTTCTTTGATGATCACGAGAATGTTCATGTTTCAAAAAGGAAAAGAAAAAAAAAAAAAAACTAGCAGTACTCTTTATAATCTTTACATCACCTCTCTAAAGATTATTTGTGAAACCCACTAAATTAAAGTTACTTGAGTAAGAGTATAAAATTTCATGATCATGAGTACTATTTACTTACCTTAAACTTCACTCTACTATTTGCAAGTATGAATGATATGGTTTTTCCATAAATCAAAAAACAATTCTTACTTTATAAACAATATCTAATATAGTAGAAGTAAAATAATGAAGACTTCCTCCCATCCTCTTGAAATATGAGATTTAATAATTATGCAATGGCTTCTTTTTTCATCTTTAATCACTCTACAATAGGAGTAAGAATTGTTGATGATGATGATTCCATCTTAAATCGTTTTAGAATGTCTATGGCATAGTTCTTGTGTGAGAAGAAGATACCATCAAATGTTTGTTGAATTTCAATTCTAAGAAAATATGACACTAATCCTTCATCTATCATCTCAAATTGTTGTGTATGCCTTTATGAAATCTTGAAACATTTGCTAACAATTTCTTATAAAAATTAAATCATTCATAAAAAGACATAAATCAATGACCCCAACATTAGAATTTGATTTGATATAACGTGTTTGCTTAAAAGGATACTTTTAATAATCATGATTCAATAAGTATGTGTCAATCCGCATGTACTAAGCATGTAGTGCCTACTTTAACCCTTATAATTCTTTTTTATGTTTATAAACTTATTTCTCTTTTCATTCCTTAATATATCTTAGTGGTTGTTTAATAAAAACTTCTTCTTCAAGTACACTATTAAGAAAAAGTTGACTTATCAATTTGGTGAATTTTTCACATTTTCGGAACTGTAAGTGCAATTTTCATGTGAATGGTATCTAGCTTGGAAATTGGTGTAAAAACTTTAAAATAATCAATATGTAGCTTTTTTTTGTAACCTTTTGTCACTAACCTTACCTTAATTCGATTAACTTTACTATAAGATTCATAGTTTGTATTATTAACTCATTTAACACCTATTAGCTTCTTTCCAATTGGTGGAGTAGTTAGCTCCCATGTATTGTTCTTCTCTATTGGTTGAATTGTTATTACTTTAATCCACTTCTCATTACTTGCTACTTCTTCATATGAAATTAGATCACAATATTCAAACAAACAAAAGTTAACTAAAGCTTGATCAATAATTTCATCAAAGTGATTTGTTATGACCAAGAGATTTTACCTTACTAGGATCACATACATCTATATGCATCAATTCTAAAGGTTGTTTAGCTCTTTTGAATCTTACAACTAGAAAAAAAAATCCCTATGTTAGTTCTTTAGGAAACATCCTTCATTGACACAATCTATAACATCATTAAGTGGTAATTTTGTTACCATATTCTTATACACTAATAGCTTCAACCTACAAAAATTAAGATGACCAAAGTGAAAATGTCAAAGCCCATTGTTATCTTCTATTGTTGCCTTTAAGTTAAATAAAATTTCTACTTGAAGAAACATAGAAAACATCCTATTCTTTGTCATATGTACTTTTGCAATAATCTTCTTATTTTTACCACTAAGAATGTAAACTCCATTAGATATATTAATGCTATGCCTTTTTCCTATTAATTGTTCTATGCTTGAAAAATTTGAAGAAAAGATTTGGAATAAAAAATGCATTTGTTATAGTAATATTAGTACCATCTTTTAGAATGTATTTTAATATCACCTTTGCTTATGATTGAGACTTTGAATTTATTTCCAAAATGAACTTCTCCTCTGACTTATTCATCAAAGTGTAAAAACAATTCCTTTTGACAACACATGTGATTGTTGCATCTTATATCAAGGTACCAAACATCTTTGTAGTATGTGTTTGATGTTATATTATAGGCTAATGCTAAATTTTCACCTACCTCAATGATATCTACATGCTTTATTTGTTCATTCTATAATTTCGTTCAACATTCTAACTTATTTGTGTTTACACCTCATATATTTGAAATATTGTCTGTGCAACTTGTCTTTAGATTCAAGAGTGTTGCACTGTCCTCTAGAATAATTTTGGTCACCATGTCCATCTCTATTATTGGAGTTGTTGTGTCCTCCTCCACCTTGGGCATGACCACAACCTCTACGACCTTGTTGCCCACCATAACCTCTTGTAGATGCTCTGCTCTGTAAGCTTGCTCCAAATTAGTAAAGTTGATTCTCTTATTCATTCCTTGTTCATGTGAACACAATGAATTCATCAACCTTTCAACTATGAGAAATATATCCTTTCCTTCTTCAATCACTAAAACATATTTGAATTTCACACTTAAAGATCACACGACTTTTGCTATTATTCTTTGGTCATCAAGCTTCTCACTTTAACTTGCATTTGGTTTCCAATGGTATGTACTTGGTGAAAATAATTTGAGATTGATTTAGAATTATTCGTTCCAAGAGACTCGAATTCACCTTTTAATGTTTGCAATTTCATTCAAATAATCTTTGTAGAGTAACCTATGCCTTTTTTGATATTTTTGTCTTTGAGATTTTCTCAAATATGAATTCATTTACTTCTTAGAGTATTGCATATGATGCTTTCTAATCTTTCTTTCTAGTTTCTTTTCACAAATCTTTCTATTCCTTTGATAATGCCTTGAATTCTTTTGAATTGGTCAATATTTACTAGATCCCATAAATCTTAAGGTCTAAAAAATACACATATTTGAATGCACTAATTATCTAAATGCATAATCCCTAGTATTCTAGCTTTGCACCTTCCTTGATCAACTTGACTTTGGTACCACTTGTTGGAATCCACATGAATGGTTGTTGACAATAGTTTGCTAAAATAATATTTTATTACATTTTATTCTCTTTCCCTCCTCTCTCTCTCTCTCTCTCTCTCTCTCTCTAGCATAATAACAAACCATTATTTATAATAGACTAATCATACTTGCACTATTTCTCCACTTCATAATTAGTCTTGGACTCTTAGTTAACGTAAGAAACTTGAATAAATAATAATTCCCAATGTTTCTCAAATTCTAAAATTCTTCTAACTTGACTTTAAGTAGGATTACAATTTCAACAATCACATTAATGAATCTTATTAAAGACTTCCATTTCCTACAAATTTGTGAGACAACACAAATTAAGAGTTCATAAGTTTTCTTTTCTCCTTGGTTTTTGGCTACAACTTGATTGCTCTAACCTATATAATGAGTTAGAAATTTGATTATTCTTGATGGGTTTTGGAATTGGTATATAAAGGTTTGTTTGGAACATGCTTTTCAAAACAATATTTATTATTTAGAACATAAAAGCTATTTTCTCAATTAAAAAACACATTTAATTTTTTTTTATGAAGACAATATTTTAAAAATTTGTTCAAAAACAAGTTACTTTTTAAAACAAATTTAAGATGTCTTTTGGAATTTTTTTAAGTATACGTTTTGAAAAGAATTTGAAAATATGAATATTAATATAAAATCCACATTAATTTTATATAGAATAAATTGAGAAAACTATTTTCCATATTTAAGTTCTTAAATAGAATCATGTTTCTTATAATAAACTAAACTATTTGTAAAAAATGGTTATCAAAAACTAACTTTTGAGAACTATTTTTAGAAATGATCTTCAATAGACACTACTACAAAAATAATTTATGGTGTCACTTTTAAAATAATGACACCAGATGACTTAAAATCCATAAAGGTGACACATCTTATAAAAATTTTCAATTAAGATAGATGATATTAATTTTAAGTTTATAGTATCAGTTTTTGAAAAGTAACACTATATAAAATAAAATTTTTTAAATACTATAACTTAATGGGCCCACTTTGAGAATAATAATAGTATATAAAAAACTCATTATTTCCCCATACCCACAACCCAAAAAAATCTCATTCCATCTAAACATAATTTTCTTCTACCTCTTCTCATACCTATAGTTAATATACAACTGCTCTTCTCTACTTCGTGGATTCTTAGGTAACCCAAAATCTCTTAGATCTATCATTTTCATTTTTTTTTTTTATTAATGTCAAAATCTTTATTAGCACAATTGATTTATATTCATTGAAAATTTCATTCCATAACCCTAACAATAATTTTCTTCTACCTCTTTTCACACCCATAGTTAACACATAATTGTTTTTCTCTACTTCGTGGAGTCTTAGGTAACCCAAAATCTCTTAGATCTATTATTTTCATTTTTTTTATATTAATGTCAAAATCTTTATTAGCACAATTGATTTATATTCATTGATTTGGTATATCTGTGATGTGGATTGTGTAAATAGTGTTTTTTTATTGAGTTGTAGGAAACTAAAAATTAGGTTTAACATTCCACCATATCTTTTGTCTATTTGTTAAACCCAGAAACCCTAAAATGAATGAAAATAAGATAAATGAATGATTTTTTAATATCTTTCATACTCAGAATGAGGGATAAACATTTTATAGTATGAAATTTTCTTTTGATCTTACAAGAAATTTCCTTTAATGGGACTTTCTGTTTGTTTTCTAGGAATATTATAGTATATTGTGATGACAATAAGTATTGGTGATATTTGAAAAATAATTTTTTAGAAAGTTATTCTTAATATTGTCATCTCCCACAAAAGGAAAAATGAAATAGTTTTCATATCATGTTGGAGTTGGTTTGGAATATTGGAATTAACAATGAAAAATTAATTTTATTTTTTATTTATTAATGTAAACGAATTGTTTTTTTAAATTTTAATATGAATGAAAATTTTTATAATTATAAAAATGATCAAATCTTATATTTTGATTTTTTTTTTTATTCTTTTACATGGTATTATGGTTAATATCTCATCTTGTTCTATTCATATTTTTTCTATTCTTAAAATATGTTTTTTGTTTTTTTGTTTTTTTTACCTTCTTTTCTTATTGTTTTTATATGCGTTAACCAAAATTTAGAATTTCCCTTTTAAGGTTAGAAAAATTCTATAAAATCCTTTTATTACATAAATTTTTTCAATTCTTTCCATAAAACTTTTTTTTTTTTTTTTTTTAAGAATAAGAAGAAGAAGAAGAAGAAGGTGTTTTATAATTTTATTTTGATTTTCTATTAAATTTCCTTTAATTGAACTGTTTGTTTATTTTCCAAGAATATTATAGTATGTTATGATGAAGATATTGGTTGGTCATATTTGGAAAATAATTTTTGAGAAAATTATTCTCAATATTGTCATATCTCGCAAAAGAATTCTAAAAATATGTTTTATTTTTGTCTTCTTTTTTTATTGTTTTTATATGCATTGACCAAACTTTGGAGTAATTTGAAATTGATGAGGAAATTTTCCTTTTAAGGTTAGGAAATTTCTATAAAATCCTTTTATTACAAAATTTTTTCCAATTCCTTCCATAAAAATCTTCATTTTCCTCTTTTTTTTTTTTTTTTTTTTTTTTTTTTTTTTTTTTTTTTTTTTTTTTTTTTTTTTTTTTTTTTTCTGAAAAAGATGTTTGATAATTTATTCATCTAAAGAATATTAAAAGTAAAGAATTTAAAATACTGAATATCTTTTCCTTTGATGTTTTAAATTTTTTATTATTTTTATTTGAACATATTTTTCATATCCAATTTTTTTATTTTTTATTTTAATTAAAAAAAAGAAATATCAATTGGAGTTTTGACTAAAAAATCAATAATTTTTAAAAAACTCTTTAATTCTTTCTCATACTATTTTTTCTCTTAACATTTTTTAATAATGAATTAGGTTTTTTGTCTTATATACACAATTTTCATGCTTGTTATAATATCATGTCCTATCATATTAGTAGTTGAAAACATTTTGATATTTTGTTACTAAAATTTTATTTTATGTAATTAAGATGAAATTTAATGGACATTGTTATTTCACAAAATGAACATTTAAAAAAATATTGAAATTAAGAAAATCCTTCCAATAAATTATATATATATATAAAGAATTAAACGTTAAAAATGATTTTTAAAAGCATAATGAATTATAAAAAATAAATTTAAAAAGTGCATATTTTAAGTGGAAGATAATTATTTTCTAAAATTTTATATTTATATTTTGATTTTGTAGTTTTGATTTATTTTTTAATTTTTTTAATTTTTTTTTTTTTTTGAGTTCAAATGTGACTACTTTGTTATGAGATTTATTAAAGAGATAATTGTTGATTCTATAGTTATTGTATTAAAGGTTTTACTCATTTAATGAATTGTACATAGTTTCATACTTCCAATTATTATGAAATTAATGTTATTTTCATTTGATTTTAGTTTGATGATAAAAAAACATATTCTTAAGTAAAATTTGATGAAATTAGAGGAGAATTGACTACTTTCGTATTATAACTAATCATGAATCATGTTGATGTATCGTGATCATGCATGGTGAGTTCCTTAGTTGTTATATGAATTTTCCATTGTTATTGTATAACATTACTTATTCTTTACGAATTATTTTTATATCAAAATGGGAAAAAGAAAAAGGAAAACATTAGTACTTAGATTTGTTTATTTTTATAACATTAATTAATTTTTATTTTCAATAAGAACTCTAAAACTCATTAAACCATGAAATGCAGGTATACACTCTTGGGAGGACAGTATGAAGAATAAAAAGAAAGGAGAAAGAGGCAATAAGATTTTGGGTTTTTAGATGTGACTCTTATGTCATACATTATAGGACATAAATGTTACTTTATTTGGAATTGAGAATTTCAGGTTTTTGAATGCAACTCTTATGTCATTTTATGGTTAGCTGGTTTTATACATATGAATTGTAGGTATACATGAATGTTGGGATGGTTAACATTTCTAAATCATGTTTTAATGTGCATTCACTTTTCTTTTTTTGTTTTGGTGGGTTTGATGTACTATTGTTTTGTGAACATTTGATATACAAATATTACTGGATGATTTAATGTATTATAGGTTAATCCATAAACATTACAAAAATACAAGTTAAATGTGATATGATTATTATATTTATAGACAAAATATGTATAGGTTGATCTTATTTATTAATAAGCATTACAAAAATCTACAGGCTAATCAACCAAAAACAACCATATATTCCATAATCATTTACAATGATGTGACACCTAACTCAAAGGTGATGCATTTAACATGACACTATAACTCAAAGGTAATGCATTTAATATGACACCTTATATATCTCCCACAACTCTATATCAAATTAAGCATCACTAAAAATATATGGTGTCGTTTTTGAATATGTCAACATTTATCTACTTTGGTGTCACTTCCAAATATGTCACCAATTGGTACCCTCTATGGTGTCAGTGGATAAGGTGACGCTGTGTTGTAGCGTCACCCTGTGTTTATAGTGACTCATTATAAATGTCACCATATATCTTTTTCCTTGTAGTGAGACTCTCAAACTCTTAAGACAAATGCATCATCTAGACCTTGATCAACCTGATTCAAACTATTTTGTATCTATGATTTCTTCATGTTCCTCATTGTCGTGACGCAAAGTTTGAGGAATGAGAGAATTAACCGATTGGGTCATAGATATGTACCGACAAAGTGGGAATTTGGGTTGCAAGGAGAACATTTTGTAAGATGAAAGAAGAAAAAAAATAAAAATAAAATCAAAGCTAGTTTCTCCAATGGGGCTTACTAAATTGTTTTAAGTCAATGGGTGAGCAAGGGTCTCTGACGCTCTGCCTTGACCATTTCACCATCTCTATGATGAATTATGGCAGGATCATTCATGGGGTTGGTCTTAAAACTTGGGACTCTTCACTGTTGGGCCTAATTCACTGCAGTTGTTTGATGATGAGCTCGTATTACCAAGAGACCCACTTTTAGCTTATGTTTTTGTTTTGTGAAAAATTGAAGGAAAATATGAGAAAACTTAGAAAAGAAAAAAATAAAGAAAAATAAAAATATATTTGAAGTTAATATATTATTTTAAATTAATTTAATTTATTTTAATTTTTTTATATAAATATTAAATAATTTGAAATTGTATAAAACTCTAAGTAATTTTAATTAATATTTATTTTTAAATTTTATAGTATATAAATTATATATTTATGATATTGCATACTAATATTAGGTTTGAATATTGTTGAATCATCAATACAATCAATAAATAAACTAGAATTCGATAATATTTTCGGTTCAATGATTCATTTGGTTCTAATTTTGAAAACGTATGGAACCGCTCTACAAAGATAAAGTACAACTGCTCTACCTAAGATGAATTGAATCCCGAACATTTTATTGATTTCGGGTTTTGGTGTGCGTACTAAAAGAACACTGCAAGATTTTCCAAACAGTATTATAGCCGGCCAAATTATTTAATACATAATGTATGATAATATTAGAAAAAAGAAAATGTCATTCTCAGTGAGACCAAAACATGAACACGTCCCTTCAGAAACCCCTGGGAAAGTCACATGCATGCAGCTGAGTTGGGTCCCATAGAGGGGTTGGCGTGAATTTTGGGAGATGGTAACTAAAGCCCAACACCTAAAGACAAATTAATTCCACAATCAATAAAGACTACAAGTAGAGAAAGTTCTTCATAGTCATCATGAAAGTGACATTGTCTCCATTGTTGACTGACTTCCAACCAATGCATCTGAAAGTAGAATAATAATTTACTTTATACAGTCATATGGATATGAGTCTGTACCCGCAGCTTAAACCCAACAACCTCTGGTTTGAACACCACCCGGGAGGCCATAGACTTTCTGCGCAAAGTAATGGACACGGCAAGTAGAAAATCCACTTGGGTCCCATCTCATTTCTATATATTGGAGCGGCTCCTCCGAAGTGTTATGTGCTAATTGTAGAGAAAAAAGAAAAAAATTGGTGAGAAGCATGAGGGGGGCAGTGGTGGTGGCGGTGGTGGTGGCTGCATTGGTGGTATGCGGTTGGGGGAATGTTCAGATGGCAAGTGCGGACACGAGTCCCAGCCAGTGCAAAGAGGAGAGGAGCCTGCTGGTTAACGCTTGCAGGCCAGTGATCTACGGGCGCAGCCCATCTGCGGACTGCTGCCAGCGCGTTCGAGTGAGCCATGTGGAGTGTGTGTGCCCCTACGTCACTCCCAAGACCGCCTCCATCATTGGGGTCATTGGTGTGGACAACGTGGTTAAGAAAATTGAAGGGTGTGGAAGGACAGTGCCTCGCAAATTCAAGTGTGGGAGTAAGTTACTTCTCTACGGCTTTTATTTTATTTTATTTTTCATATTTTGGAGGCCATTGATGATTGGTTTCTGCAGGTATCACCACTCCATGAGGAAGACACCCTACTCGGCTTCGTATGAATAACGTTTTAAGTACTATTATACATGTTCATGTACTTTGTACAATGGGGTGTAATTTTTCTCATGTTTGAGATTTGATTATCTCCTTGTGTTATGTGGGAGCTAGAAACCTCCAATAACTCCACTATCAATAAAACAAGATAACGATTTCAATATATTGCTAGCCTATGGATATAAGTATGGTTTGAAATTTCGTGAAATTTTGGTGAAATATCGTAAATATTTCACTTATGGGGAGAGTCGACACGATATTCCATGAAGGTTCGGAGGTTGATTTTTCAGCAAAATTTTAAAAATATCAACGAAATATCAACATTTATTATTGTTTTTTTTTTTAAAAAAAAAAAAAATTTTCCAATTATTTTGAGAAATCAACATGAATCAACTTTGGGCAACGTGGGTAACTCCAAATTTTTTGTGCCGCGAACTCGGGCCAAAAGGCTTGGGTTGAAGCCCGGGCCAAATCCACCTTTGTTAATATATGTTCACAAACATAAATATGTTAAAGTTCATTATTAAAAGAATAAATAAATTAATTCTAATTGCTTTATTTTAAATTTTATTTAATTGATTAATAAAAGTATAAAAAACCATTACAATAATTTTCTTAACAAGAACTTTTTTTTATATCATTTATATAATAATTAAATATAAAAATATAAATATTAAAAAAAATCATATATGCATAAATTATAATTTTAATATTAAACATATCATCATTTATTTTACTATTTCTATTTAAAAAAATTACTATCACTCTACTTTTAAATTTTTTATATTTATTTTTTTAATTTTATTTAATTTTGAATATTTTTATTTTAAAATATTAAAAATATAAATTGATTCAAAAAATTACTAAAATATAAAAATAATAATAATAAAGTTATAATATTTTATAAATTAAAATTAATTTGATAAGATAAATTATTAATATAACTTTTAATAATTTAATTATTAAATAAATTAATGTCAATAGAAAAAAATTGTCACTACAAGTAATAGAATTTAGAAATTAAATCTCAAATAAAATATTTTATATAAATCTCAAAAAGGCTTTATTTTTTTTTATTTACAAAGAAATAAAATATATTTTAATAAAAGTAGTTTTTAATTTTTAAAATAAATGAATATAAATATATTAAAGGAATTTGAGATAATTTTTCCTAAAAAATTTTTAATAAATATTATCTTTAATTTTTTTTTACATAAATTATATTTACCAAATAACTTTAACTATAACATATGTTTTCTTATTTATTTTATTATTTAAAGTTTTACTAATTATTTTAATAAATTTTAAATAATTTTTATCTCATCGATATTTTTATTAAAATATTCATTGATATTTTATCAATATTTTTGATATATTTATAAAATTTAAATATCGATATATCTATATTTTTTGATAATTTATGTATTTATCGATATTTTTATTCTTATATAATACAATCGTTGAGTGTTAAGCCATATGAGAAAGTACAAGACATCACATTAATTGAAAACATTGGTTTGTCACGCACGTGGCGTTGACCATCTCCTTATCATATTAACCCAACAACCTCTACTGAAGGAGTAAACTATCAAAATTTACAAAAATATCTATACTAAAATTTTAGGGAAATATAAAAAATATTGATAAAAACTTTAAAAATTTATATCCGTAAAAAATTTAAGAAATAATAAAAGTAATAATTTACATATTAAAATTGTTTTACTATAAAAAAAAAAAATATATGAATACATTTGATAAAAAAGAGATGATTTATGTAATTATTTTTTTTTGTTTAAAAATGTTTATGACTTATTTATTAGTTTAAATTTATATACATTTGTTTAATTATAAAATTATTCATTATAAAAGTAATTATGATATTTTTATAGTATGAGATAATTAAATTTAATTGATTTATTAGAATTTTGTTTTTATTATAAATAAGTGGTGAATGAACACATTGAATAAAGTATTGAAGTTCATTCGTAAGATGACTAATAGGAGTTCATACGGTGAAAGCCTATAAATGGCTTCTCATACCTTGTGTAAGGACCATTCCCCGAGTAAGAAAGTCATTTGATATTCCTTCACTCATTCTATCATTCTCTCTTCTAAATCCTTTTTTTTTTTGTTTTTTTTTTTTTACAATTTATATTTTGTTAATTTTTTTTTTTTGTTTTATAACATGTTATCAACATGAATTGCTTTGAATGTAATTCTCGTATTTTAAATTTGAGGTTGTTCATATAGAATAAATTTTAAATATTTATATTACTATTGATTTTGTTCATTTAAATTATGTTATATATTATTAGAAGCTATGAGAAAATTATCTGGTTTTAATTATAATCAAAAGTTATACTAATGTTATCAATTTATTGTAATTGATTCTAGTAATATTATTTTATCATATCTCTAAAGTTCTTTGATAATGTTGAATCTCATAAAACTCAAATTTGTGGTTTTGATATTTCGGGAAAGAACTATCTATCTTGGATCCTTGATGTTGAAATATATCTTGATGTAATGAATCTTAGAGCTATGATCAAAGAAGGAAATCAAGGATCTTTGTAGGATCGCTCAAAAATGCTGATTTTCCTTCACCATCATCTCCATGAAGATTTAAAAAATAAGTATCTTATAGTAAGGGATCCTTTTACTCTATGGAGTGATTTGAAGGAAAGATATGACCACCAAAAAACTGTGATTCTCCTAAAAGCTCGATATGACTAAATGGACTTGAGGTTGTAAGTTTTTAAAACTGTTAATGAATATAACTCTGCATTGTTCAAAATCAACTCTTAATTAAAGTTATGTAGAGGAAAAAAAAATTCATAGAATAAGACATGTTAAAAAAAACTTTTACTACATTTTATGCTTCGAATGTGTTCCTACAGTAGCAATATTAAGAGCGTAGATTTACAAAATATTATGAATTAATGTCATGTCTTCTTGTTGCCAAACAATATAATGAGCTTTTGATGAGAAATCACTAGTCTTGCCCAACTAGATCTGAACCATTCTTTGAAGTGAATGCAATATCGTCCCAAACTCATGGACGTGGACGAGGACAAGGATGTGGTCATGGTCATGGAAGGCATCCTTGATACTATGGTTCTCATGGTAGTTATTCCTCAAATTCTCATAAAAAGAAAGCCTCATTGCACCATTAGAAGCGGAGTAATACAAAGGCAAGACAAGAAAATGGGAAGTTTATACAAAATAAACCTCCTCCCAAGAACCATGGGAACAATTGTTATAGATGTGGTATATATGAAAGGGCATTAGGCGTGTACCTGTTGTATGCTTAAACATTTAACCGACCTTTACCAAGCATTAATAAAAGCAAAAGGAAAAGAGATAGAGATGAACTTCACTGATCGTGATAGATTGAACTGAACCTACTATGACATTGATTTCTTTGGAGGTCCTAGTGAAAAAACTAACTACTTAATAAACGATGAAAATACTTGCGTTGATTGATGTTACTTTATGTATTAATTAATATATCATTATGTCTTATATTTACATCTTGTTATTACATTGATTATATAATTATTTACATTATGCCTTGTTTTTTTTTTTTCTCTAAATATTAGTTATATCTAAAATCCATGTGTAATTGGGTCTCACAATGTATGAGGATGATGAATGTCTTGTAGACTATGTGATGACACACACAATTCTTCTAGATAAAAGATACTTTCTCGAATTGACATTAATAAAAGCTAATGTAAGTACCATATCTAGAACTACAAACTTGGTTGAAGGCTTTGGAAGATCAAACCTAAGGCTAACAAATGGAACTAGATCCCATATAAATGATGCTTCATATTCTAGCAAATCCAAAAGAAATTTTCTTAGTTTTAAAGATATTAGTAGAAACGGATATCATATTGAAACCATGAATGAAGGTAATGTAGAAAATCTTTACATCACTTCTATTATTTTTGGCCAAAAGCTTATAATGGGAAAACTCTAAGCTTTTTCCTTTGTGTTGTATCATACAACTATAAAGATTATTGAATCATATGTTGTTGTGAACCAGAAATTCAATGACCCAAAATTTTTTATCCTTTGGCAAAACATACTAGGTCACCTAGGGTCTTCAATAATACGTCAAATAATAGAATACTCACATTGGCATTCACTAAAAAACCAAAAGATTATTTTGCCGAATGAATACTCATATGTTGCTTGCTCACAAGGTAAATTGATAGTTAGACCATTTTTCACTAAAGTCATATTCGAGTCATTGATCTTTTTAGAAATAATACATGGGGACATATGTGGGTTTATCTATCCACCATGTGGACTATTTTGTTATTTTATGATCTTAATAGATGCCTCTACTAGGTGGTCACGTGTTTGTTTCCTTTCTACACATAATATTGCCTTTGCTAGGCTCCTTGCACAAGTGATCAAATTACAAGCATAATTTCTAGACTATCGAATCAGGACAATACATCTTGATAATGCTGATGAATTAACTTCTCAAACATTCATTGACTACTGTATGTTAGTAGGGATAAATATTGAGCATCCTGTTGCTCATACTCATGCCCAAAATGGTTTAGTAGAATCCTTCATCAAACGTCTCTAATTAATAGATCGACCATTACTAATGAAAACCAAATTACCTACTTTTACATGGGGACATGCTATTATGCATGCTGCAACTTTAGTTTGTATTTGACCTACAACTTACCAGGAATACTCCCTTTTCACAACTCGTTCTTGGAAAACAACCAAATATCTCTTACTCATAAATCTTTGGTTATGTAGTATAAGCACTAATTGCACCTACACAACACACTAAAATGGGTCCCCAATGACAACTTAGGATTTATGTAGGTTTTGATTCTCCATTTATCATAAGACATCTCAAACCCTTGACAAGAGATGTTTTTATAGCCTGCTTTGCAAATTGTCATTGTAATGAGAGTGTTTTCCCGCCATTAGGGAGGGAAAAACCAATTCCAGAAGAACGATGAGAAATTAATTGGAATACATTTACTATGTCTCATCTTTATCCTTTTACAAATCAATGTGAACTATAAGTTCAAAGGATCATTCATTTGCAAAATCTTTCAAACCAATTACCACATACATTCATTGATATAAAGAAAGTGACAAAGTCATAGATCCTAGCTGCAAATACTCTAACATAGATTGATGTCCTTATAGGATAGTTAATAAATGAATTTAAGATACGTTTGAAGCATGGTAGACTTGTTGGCCCAAATGATGTAACTCCTTGGAAGAGGAGAAACAAGAAAAACTTGGCACTCTAGAAGAGGCCATCAAAATGATTGATTAGTCTAAAATTGATAAATTTATAGCCTCAAAAGAGGCACAAATAAAGAAGAAAGTCTCTAAAGAGGCACATATTCAACAAGAAACCCCTAAAAATGTACAAATTGAACAAGCAGCCCCTAAAGAGGCATAACAACTTGAAAATTGTGAGATCTCAATAAGTTATGTACACACACAGGAGAAAAATGGGATTGAAATAATATTGTTACTAACGATATTTTTACTTTCCAAGTGGCCTCTGATATTATAAAAAATGACGAAGATCCTGAACCATGAAATGTGGAAGAATGCCAACATAGAAATGATTGACCAAAATAGAAAGAAGTTATGCAGGTAGAGTTAAACTCATTAACAAAATGAGAAGTTTTTGGACTTGTAGTCTAAATGCCTAAAGATGTAAAGCTTGTTGGGTACAAATGGGTATTTGTATGAAAGCACAATGAGAATAATGAGATCATAAGATATAAAGTGTGATTAGTAGCACAAGGTTTCTCATAGAGACCTGGTATTCACTACGAGGAAATATACTCTCTCGTAATGGATGCAATGACATTTCATTTCTTAATTAGTTTGGCAGTCTCAAAAGAACTAAATATGCGTCTTATGGATGTTATTACAACATATTTATATGGATTCATGGATAATAATATATACATGAAAATCCGTGAAGGATTTAAATTGCTTGAAGTAAATAATACAAAGCCTTGTAGCATGAACTCAATCAAGTTACAACGATCCTTGTATGGATTAAAGCAATCTTAATGCATATGGTACAATCGCCTTAGCGAATGCTTGCTAAAAGAACGATATATGAATAACCATATGTGTCTATGTATTTTTATTTAGAAATCAGAAACCAGATTTGCAACTATTGCAATATATGTTGATGAGTTAAATCTTGTTGGGACTCCTAAAGAGACCACAGGAACAAGTTATTTGAAAAAGGAATTTGAGATGAAAGATCTTAGAATTTTTTTTTTCTATCGGCCTGCAAATTGAGCATTTTCCAAATGGAGTTTTAGTACATCAATCAACATACATTAAGAAAATTTTGAAGCATTTTTATATGGATAAAGTGCATCCTTTAAGTTCTCCAATGGTTATCCGATCACTTGACATAAAAAAAGACCAATATCATCCTTGTGAAAAAGATGAAAAATTACTTGGTGTTGAGTACCATATCTTAGTGTTATTAGTGCACTTATATATCTTGCCAATTGTATACCCTTAGACATTGCTTTGTCGATCAATTTATTAGTATGATACAGTTCTACTCCAACTCGAAGACATTGGAATGATATCAAACATATATTGCGCTATCTTCGCGAAACTACAAATATGGGTTTATTTTACTTAAGGGAATCAAACTACAATTGCTTGGATATGTAGATGTAGAATACCTTTCAGATCCACATAAAGTTAGGTCATAAATAGATTATGTGTTTAATTGTAATGGTACTGCTATTTCATAGAGATCTATTAAACAAACAATAATAGCCACATCATCAAATCATTTAGAAATATTTGCAATTTATGAAGCAAGTCATGAATATATATAGCTAAGATGTATGATGCAACATATTTGGGAATCATATGGACTCTCCTCCATCAAAGGCAACCCAATAATATTATTTGAAGATAATGTTGCATACATTACACAAATAAAAGAGGGTTATATTAAAAGAGATAGAACTAAACATATTTTACCAAAATTCTTTTACATACATGAACTCCAAAAGAGTGGTGAAATTGATGTTCAACAAATATGCTTAAGTGATAATCTGGCAAATTTATTCACAAAGTCATTGTCAACCTCAACATTCAAGAAGTTAATACACAAGATTGAAATGCGTCAACTTAAGGATATTGACATAAGGGGGAGTATGCTCATAAAAGAATGTTAGTGTACTGTACTTTTTTTTCCTTTTGTTTAAGTTTTATTCCATTGGGTTTTATTGACAAGGTTTTTAATGAGGCAGTCCTAACAGATCAAGAATAACTTAAAGTATAAGAATGTTGTACTTTTTTTTTTCCCTTGATAGTTTTTCCCATAGAGTGTTTTTACTAGCAGGGTTTTAATGAGACATGTTCTTTTAATATGATGGTCATCTAAGGGGGAGTGTTGTATATAAGTGATGAATGACCACATTGAAAGAAATAGGGATAACCGATTAAAAGGGATGAAATCATCCCCACTTTGGAAAACTAACCCTACACCATTTTTCAACCTAAAAAAATACTCATTTTGGACAAAAATACCCTCATCTTTTTCTTGCCAAAGTAACCATTTCTTTTAAAACATACATGTAAATAATGAAATTATTGAAGGGCATTATATAAAAAATGGGTTAGTTTTCAAGTTCCAAAATGGGGAAGGATGGTTTTACAAATTTGGGATGTTTTCATCCCTTTTAATCAATTGATCCGAATAAATATTGAAGTTCATTTATCAACTTCCATTTGCTCATCTTAAAGACGAGTAATGGGAGTTCATATGGTGAAGCCTATAAAAGGCTTCTCATACCTTGGGTAAGGACTATCCTCCGAATAAGAAAGTCATTTGATATTCTTTCTCTCATTCTTTTTTTCTCACCTCTAAATCCTCTTTACAATTTATATTTCGTTAGCTTGTTTTCCATTTTATAACAACTTTTATATTTTATTAGTTTCGGAAAAAGTTTTAAATGGCACAATCATATATATAGTATATAATTAATATATGTGACTTAAAATATCTAAGGACAAGTTGCGTTGGTGGTTAGAGTTTGTGTTTTGCATACCCCCCCGGTCATGGGCTCAAGCCTAGTCAAGCGATTTTTTAATCCAAGTCATTACGATCATGATCAACCATATATACATTTACCTCCAAGTCATTCCTAATAGATCATGATCAACCATATTATACATTTACCTCACATTGATTATAGAAAACATGTTCATATTTTAATTATTCGCAATTGTTTTTATTTATTTTTTAATGATTATTTTAAAAATAATTATATAAATATGGAGAATGATTAAAAATAAAATACCACATATAAAAGTTATTTGTAAATCATATTTTAAAACATAGAAAATAGATTAAAAATATTTCATGTTTTTAAATAAACTTTTGTTCTCCAAAACATTAGAGAAAAGTTTTCAAAAACTATTTTCAAAAATAGTTTCCAAACAAAGTCTTAGGCCATGTCTGGTAATTATTTTCGGAAATAGTTCTGAAAAGTAATTTTTAAAAAGTATTCTTTGATTTTTACTAAACAAATGTCTCTTTGATAACCTGCAATGTTTTTAGCCTATTTTCTATGTTTTTTAATATGTTTCGAAAATAACTTTTATATGTAGCGTTTTTTTATTTTTTATTTATTTTAAAAAACAAAAAATTATTTTTGAAAACAATTACCAAAAATGGTCTAAATCTTTGTTTTGTTCCCATGAAGTCCAAGTGTAGTGTAGTACAATGGAAGAATTAGCTCACGCTCCATTTCGTTACGAAGAAGTTATATAGTTTGAATTGGAACCATCTCTAGCTAGTGCATTGGTTTACATGTAAAAAAAATGTGAATGACCTCATAAATCAAGAGAAAATTTCACTTCAATCAATGAAAAAAATGTCATCTCTTGGAATATGATAACCTCAGGTTATGGAATGCATGGAGATGAGAAAATGTACTGCAATAGAAATCCCCAACACAGAGCAATCAAGTCATCCAAAAATCCACCAAGTTAGATTTTTATCTGGTGAATCTCATTGTGACTGAACTGTTGGATGACGACTTTTCCTTTCTGTATAATCAAGTGGAAATCAACCAAGAAACAAGTTCATCAGGACTAAGTCTGCCATATAGGGTAAAACCACAGTGCAAGTTCAAAGTATAACCAGTACATCTTACTGTTTGTCTACCCAAGATGGATTGAATGCCCAAGATATTTTTTATTGTTTTCAGGTTTTCTTGTACAAGGCACATACCAGACAAACTCTAATAGAATTTCCTAATAATCCCGTCAAAGTACTCAATACACATAATGGAAAAATAACCGAAACATAAGCACCAAAGTCACTGGCTTGGGTCCCATGGCGCATTTGGCTTCAATTATGGGACATCTAACTAGGACCTATTTCCCCACAAAGAATACACTAATTTGAATGTTCTTCAAATTAATAATTGCAAGAAAATGACATCCTCTACCATGTTGACGGGATCCAACCAACCCAAAATTAAAAAAATAATACACATATTGTATCCTCTGCTTAACCCCAATAACCTATGTTTTGTGGATGGCAATAGACTTCGTGCTCATAGTAATGGACACGGCCACTTGGGTGCCCAACTCATTTCTATAAATTTCAGCTGCTTCCCAATGTTTTGTGATTGTGTGGGCAAAAAATGATGAGAAGCATGAGAACAGTTCTGGTGCTGGTGGTTGCAGTCTTAGTATGCATCTGGGGGAATGTTCACTTGGCGAGCGCAGACATGAGCCCCACCGAGTGCAAAGAGGAGAGGAAACTCGCTGGTAACGCGTGCCGGCCAGTGCTCTATGGGCAAAACCCATCTGCAAACTGCTGCCAGCGTATTCGAGTAACCCATGTTGAGTGTATATGCCCCTACGTCTCTCCCAAGGTCGCTTCCATCGTTCGAGCCTATGGTCTTAACAAGCTCATTAAGAAAATTGAAGGGTGTGGAAGGGCAATTCCTCACAATTTCAAGTGTGGGAGTAAGTTCTCTATGCCTTTTTTCATATTTTGGAGGCCATTGATGATAGATCATGATGGTTAATTTAATTGTTTTTGGTTGACTTGATTGTTGCTTTCTGCAGGTATCACTACTCCATGAGGAAGAAACCCTACTCGGTTTAATATGAATATAGTTTGAGTTACCATGTTTAAGTACTGAATGTTAGTGCCACCCTTGCCATGTTTGTGGGTCGAATATCTCCTTGTGCTCCTGTTGTGCTAGTATGAATTTACTATGAATAAAACAAGAGTATATCATATTTTATGGGAAAGGAATGGCATCTTTCTTGTATTTTTAATTGGTGGATATATTGTTAGTCTATTACCAAATAACTGACTTTTTAAAATCAAATTGATGGCTTATGATATGAAAATTTTAAAGTCTATTTGAAAATTATTTTTGAGAATAATTTTTTATTTTTTAAAACATAAAAATAGGAAAATATGTTTGACAACAAAAAAACTATTTTATGTTAAGAATAAAAAATAAGTTGTTTTCAAATAATATCTTTTAATTGTTTTTAGTTATTTTCACTTGTTTTTTGAGAACTATTTTAAAAAATAATTATACAAAGATGTGGAATGATTAAAAAAAAGCACTAGATATCAAAATTATTTTTAAAACATATTTAAAAATATTGAAAATAAGTTAAAAAATTTTCAAATTTCCAAATAGACTTTTGTTTTATAAAACATCAGAGAATGGTTGTCAAAAACTATTTTCAAAAATCATTTTTCATTAATACTTTCAAAAATAGTAACCAAATAGGACCTTAACTTTTTAATTACTTATAACATTAAAATTTTAGTTTTTAATTAGATTAACTCATGTTATAAGTTAAAGGAGAGCTTTATTTCAAAAAATAAAAAATAAAAAAATGGCATTTTTCTATCTTCACTATGAAAGTTCTTTTTTCTTAAATCTTAAGTTGTTTAGCAAAATTATTCAAACTTCTATAAGTTTCTCATTGAATTTCAAAAAGAAAAAAAAAAAGAAAAAGAAAAAGAAAAAGGTGACTTATAAAAACCCAGGCTAAATAGCGCTTTAATATGCAAAATTAAGTTATATTAATAAATTTTAAAAATAATATTAATATGATAAAAGTTTTATTAACTATAAGGAATTCATGCTAAAGTTTTATTCAACATTCGGAACTCAAGCTAACTTCCATATTAAGGTTTTTTCTACATTGTAAACCTTTTTTATAAATAAAATTAATTAAACAGATATAAAAGTTTTTATTGAACTTAGAAAAAATTCTTGATTTATCAAAAGTCAATTTAAATAGTATACTATTTACATGCATTAAAAAAAAAAAAAAAAAAAATCAAAATATGGTGAAACTTTAGTCTTACCAAAAGTAAACTTAACATGGTCAGTAAGAACATTTCTTTGATGGAACATTAATTAATAACTTTTGGTCTCAAAACTTGGGACTCTTCCCTGTTGGGCCTAGCTCACTGCTGGGTTTGATGAGTTCCTACTGGCGAGAGAATTGAGTTTTAGGACATTGGCAGGGGGCGTCAAGCTTTTTTGCTGTATTAGAAAGTAAATGATTTGCATAGTTTGGAGGTGAAAAACGCAGTAGGGTGTTCCCATGGTGCCTAAATCTTCATTTTTTCCCCATGAATTCCAAGTGTAGTGTAGTAACAATATTGAAGAAGCTCACATTCAATTTCGAATTGAAGAAGTTATTTAGTTTGAATTGGACTCATCTCTGGCAAGGGCATTGGCTTACATGTATAAAAAAATGTGGGCAACCTGATAAATCAAAAGAAAATTTCAATTCAATCAATGAAAGAGATGTCATCTCTTGGAATATGATGACCTCAGGTTATGAAATTCATGGAGATGAGAAAATGTGCAATAGAAATTGCCCAACCAGTGCAATCAAGTCATCCAACAATTGACCAAGTTAGATTTTTATCACTTATTGAAAGCTCATTGTGACTAAACTGTTGGCTGACGACCTTTTCTTTCTGTTCAACTAAGTGGAAATCAACCAAGAAACAATTTCATCAAGACCAAGTTGTTAGAATTTGATAATTCAAATTCTATTTGCTCTTATCTGAAAAGCTTGTGATATGACATATATAATGAAACTATAATTATGAGATTTTTGGAGGGTTTGTGGTTGACCTAATCTTGTAGTTTGGACTTGCTTTGTTAATTACTCACACATATATATTATATAGTTTTATGATTATGATTATTCTGCTGCCGTAACCACTCACAACTCTCCCCTCTTATACTAATATTTTAATATAGTGGATTTCCTTCTCCTTTATCCATAATTTTTTCTATTTAAGGTATTTTACATAAGTTTTTTTATTTTATTTGATTTTTTTTTTATTACCTATTCTCGTTATTGTGTAACATAAGTTTTTGCCAAAACTACAGTGGCAAGTTCAAAGTATTACTAGTACATCTTACTGTTCGTCTACCCAAGATGAATTGAATGCCCAATATTTTTTTATTGCTTTCAGGTTCTCTTGTGCAGGGAACATACCAGAAGAGCTCTGATAGATTTTCCTAATAATCTAGTCAAAGCACTCAATACACAGAATGAAAAAAATAAGCGAAACGTAAGCATGAGTTCCTTCAGAAACCTCACCAAGTCACTGGCTTGGGTCCCATAGAGCATTTATCTTGAATTTTGTAAGAAAATGACATCCTCCACCATGTTGATGGGCTCCAACCAACCCAAAACTAAAAAATCAATACACATATTGTATCTTCGGCTTAACCCCAATAACCTATGGTTTGTGGATGCCCATAGACTTTGTGCACAAAGGAATGGACAAGGCCACTTGGGTACTCAACTCATTTCTATATATTTCAGCTGCTCCTAAGGAATGTTTTGAACTTGTGGGGAAAAAAATGATGAGAAGCATGAGGGCGGTTCTGGTGCTGGTGGCTGCAGTCTTAGTATGCATTTGGGGGAATATTCACATGGCGAGCGCAGACACGAGTCCCAGCGAGTGCAAAGAGGAGAGGAACCTGCTGGTTAACGCTTGCAGGCCAGTGCTATACGGGCGTAGCCCATCTGCAGACTGCTGCCAGCGTGTTCGAGTGACCCATGTTGAGTGTGTGTGCCCCTACGTCAGTACCAAGACCGCCGCCATCATTGAAGTCCTTGGTATTCGCAAAGTGGTTAAGAAAATTGAAGGGTGTGGAAGGACAGTTCCTCGAAAATTCAAGTGTGGGAGTAAGTTAGCTTTGTTCATATTTTAATTGGAGGCCATTATTGATTAATTGATGATGATGGTTAATTAATGGACTTGTTCTCGTGATGTAATTGACTTGATTATTGGTTTCTGCAGGTATCACCACTCCATGAGGAAGACACCCTGCTCGCTTTAATATGAATGTAGTTTGATCAGTTACCATGTTTAAGTACTGAGTGTTAGTGCTACTACTACTCTTGCCATGTTTGTGAATCGAATGTCTCTGTGCTCCTGTTGTGCTAGTATGACTTTACTATGAATAAAACAAGGGTATATCCATGAATTGAAATATTGGGTTTTACGGATATATCGGTACTTCGATTTTACGGATATATAAAAAATATCGGAGAAATATCGATGGATATTTTTTCACAAATATCGATGGATATTTTTTCACAAATATCGGTGGAGTAAAAATTATTTAAAATTCATAGGAATGTTTGAAAAAATTATAAAAAATGATAAAATAAATAAAAATACAATATTATAAGTGTAATTGATATATATATATATATATATATATATATATATATATATATATATGATCAAGAAGAAAAATATCGTAAACCGATATATTCGATATTTAAATTTTAAAAATAATAAATGTGAAATTTGAAAATGTATAAAATTAGAATTGAGTTAAGAAATATTTGATTTTATTAAATAAAAATAATTTATATATAAATATAATATATATAACATTGTAATAGTCTTTACTATAAAAGGATATCCATATAGTTCTATTATATTGTTAGACGAAGGAAGCCCATCTTGTTGAAGACAATATTTATTTTAAAAATTTTAAAATACTTTTATTAAAATATGTTTTCTTATATTTTAAATAAAAAATTAAATTAATTTATATAAAATATTTTATTTGAGATTTAATTTTTTAAATTTTATTAAAAAGATGTAGTAACAATTTTTTTTATTAATATTAATTTATTTAATAATCAAAATAAAGGTTGATAATTAATAATTATTTATATATAGAGAGGAAAATTGTTCCCATGATTTGTTTATTTTTTTTTATCTCTACTAAATCTAAAAATCAAAAGGGCCACCCACTCCTGTCACTCGGGCATCAAGAAGCCCTTTTCTGAAGTTGCCCTCCAGACGACAGAATCCCTCAAAAAGCCCTATTTTCCTCTGCCACTCTCAATCCTCGCAGGTACTAATCTAATCATGTTATTATTATTTTTTTTGCAACCCCCGTTTGATTCCCAAGAAAATTCATCCTCGTTTGATTTCCGAGAAAATCCATGCAAAACCCCCAAGGAAAACCAAAAAAATTGCTTTTCTTTTGCTCCCTGTGTTTTCTGGTTCTGTTTTAGGGGTCTCTTTGCTGTTGTGCCATTGGATTTAAATTTCACGAACCCTAAATCCACGATTTTTGAGCCAGGCTGAAAAACACAACCTTTGCCTGCAAATCATGATCAGATTACCAAATAGCATCTTATGTTTTTTTCAAAAAAAAAAAAAAAAAGGAAATATCCTGTGCGCGGGCTGGACTGGTACGAAATATCGGGAAATTTCCCGAAATATCGGAAAAATAGCGATATTTTCGGCGATTTTTTGAAATTCTCATCCGGTTGCTCCGTGCGTCAGCTCTACTTGCGATTTATAGCCGATTTATCGGTCCTCCACCGGTATTTCGGCGAAATATCGTCGATTTTGCCGATTTTTTGACGATATTCCTGGAAATCGATAATCGGGTCTAATATCGTTTCGAGCCCAACCGATATCCGATATTTCGGCGAAATATCGTCGATAAATTCCAATTTTTCAATCCATGGATATATCATATTTTATGGGAAAGGAATGGCATGTTTCTTGTATTTTCTATTGGTTGATATATTGTTAGTCTATTACCAAATAACTTTGACTTTTTAAAATCAAATTTATGGCTTATGACATGGAAAGTTTAGTTTTTAATTAGATAACTTATCTTATAAGTTAAAATAAAGAGTTGGTATTTTTCTACCTTCTATTCTAATGTTCTTTTTTTCTTTTTAGTCAAACATCTACAAAGCTTTTATTAAAATAAAAAAAAGTGTATTTTCATACATTCATATGAAAAAAAAAATCACAAAATAGGAACTCAAGTTTATAAAATACAAAATTTAAACCGTTATCTAAGTTAGTATTTCATATATTTTTTTGTCAAAGGTATTACCTTCAACCATCAAGGTACTACCACCTTTTAATAATATAGGTACTATCTTTGAGCATTTTACGTATTACCTTTGAATCGGTGAGCGTATAAAACTTTAATTATTCTTAAATATTCATATTTTATAATTTTTTTATATAAATGTGTGAAAACTCACTTTTTTCTATTGAAATTAAGATAAAAAAAGCCTAACTTATAAGAACTCAAGCTAAATAATATTTTCATGTGAAAATTAAGTTATAATAATAATTTTTAAAGAATAATTTTATTAAAAATAAAGTTTTTATAAGAAATAACATTCTTTTTTATATTTCATAGTATTTTTTTTTTAAGTATAATTTTATTTTTTAACAAAATTAATCCAACATATAAAAAGCTTTTGTGGAGCTTAAAAAAGAATTCTTGACTTAACAAAAGTCAATCTAAATAACACTTTAACATGAAAATTAAGTCATGAAGTATATAAATATGTTTTATAGAAGAAATTAATATCATAAGCTAAATTTTTTTAAAAATAAATTAAC
Organism: Vitis rotundifolia; assembly: GCA_030254885.1. NCBI lineage: Eukaryota > Viridiplantae > Streptophyta > Magnoliopsida > Vitales > Vitaceae > Vitis > Vitis rotundifolia. The sequence continues at coordinate 4,009,277 of CM058166.1, forward strand.
ATAATGAATAAAAATAATTAATTTTTAAAATTTATCTTTCTCCCTTGTTTAGGATAGATATATTAATCTAATGATTAAGAATTTTTTTTAATTCATTTTAGTAAATAACCTCAAATGCCGGGTTTCTTAGGGATTTTAAAAACACCAATTAATCTTTAAAAAAAAAAAAGAAAAAAATTCTTTTTTAAACTCGGGACCACCTAAAATATTTTTGAAAATATCGATTGAAAATTATCTTTTGAAAAGATAATTACAATCGTGTTTTAAAAAATCAATTTATTATCAAATTCTTCACTATTTTTTTAAAACTTTATTCTTTTAAAAAATGTTTTAAAAATTTATTTTCTTTTCTTTTTTTTCAAAATCAACTTGACAACAACTGGCTTGCTCAAACATGGCTAAGTAATTGACGTGGTGGGACCTACTTGTTCAAGATTTACACGTGGCAAAAGTTGTTGGTAGTTGCCTAGTTGGAAATTTGGAATATGCCTCCACTAGTGTATGGGTGTCAAGTGGGTGGTTTTCGAGTCCTTTGGTCAATATCGGTGCTTGGAAGTTGTACCTATAAATCATTTTCTCTTGACAATAAAATTTAAATTATAAGAGCAACAATTCAGATCAAGGTATAAAGGAAAATTTTCTGGTATTAGCAATCCAACTTTAAATTTCAGCCGTTGAAAGCCCGCATGACAAAATCCAAATCGTTAAATAAAAACACAAATATATAAAAGTAATATATGAATAAATAGAACCAACTAACTTAAAACAATAAGACCACATAAGAAGTGCATGAAATTTTTGAATGAGAGAAAATGTAGATGATAAATATAAAAACAGTTCTCAAACTTTATTTATTTTTCTTTGAATGAAATTAAAAGGAAAATCTTTTAGTAGGGTTTTTTTTTTTTCAAAGGTTTTTTTCCTCACATTTTCTTGTAATATCTAAATATAAATATAAAGATTTTTTTTTTCCTTAATTAGTACTTTCCATGAGCCATGCATAATCTTAATTCACCATGGATAGTGTTTTTATCTCTAATTTCCTTTTATTTTCCTTGATAACCCAATAAGGAAAATATTTTATATTTGTTTTCTTTTATTTTCTTTGTCTAACACTTTTTAGGAACTAAATATATATACACTTGAAATAAGAATTTATTGATAAGTTTTAAGTTAATAACTTAAGTCTAATTTAACAAAAAGTCAAATTAGTTCACTTCCAATAGATCTCGAAAATTGTTCACAAAATTCTTCAAGAGATGGTGGAACCAAGAGAGAGCCTAACCAAAAAAACTTTACACAACAGTGCATCATTTCCTATATCAAGGGTTATGAGTTGCTTGAAGTGCATGATGTGATCAAATGAATTGCTTGTTTTGTTGTATGTCGTGAATTTTGGCACTATGATCCTCCTTGAGGGCTCATAGTTAATAATGTGGGGGCCGAATAGCATGGAGAGCATGTCATCCAGCCACCGGCTGACGGAGTCGCATGGAGCTCGATCCGCTGGGGCCCTGCTTGTCACTGCCTTAGTAGATGAGAGGGCCACTCTAACATGATTACTGCGGTTGAGGGACCTAGACAGGCCTCTAGGGTTTCTACCATGTTTGGTTTTCCCTTTACACCTGGCGTCTAAGGTCCTAATTGGGCTTGCATCGCATCCAATAGACGTGAACTTCTATCGTGTCTCATCTTCATTGATACTTGGGTAGAGTTGGTGATTTCATCCTGCTATACTTGGCGAGCTGGTGAAAACTCCTCCTCGGATCGTGTTGTATGACTACTAGAGGGAAACTCTGCGTTCCTGAGAAACGATGCCTCATCAGTTTGCCTTGAGGTTGTTCATTGGCTTTGAGGTTGCCGAATTTGAGAAGGGCCCGCTGTTGACATTTGGGCATGCAACTCTTCATTCTCTTCTTTGAGCCTCCTCGTTTGGCGGATGAGAGACTATGTCTGCTGATCACTCTCACGCTAGCATCTTTCCATACTTTCACGCCAAGCAAAGTAGCCTTTGCTACCCATAGCTGATGATCGGCTTCTGAAGGGTGATGGCATCCTTAGTCATTCCCATAGACGATGCCAATGTTGATGCTAGCACTACTACAAAAATAATTCATGGTGTCACTATTTATGGTGTCACTTTTAAAATAATGACACCATATGGCTTAAAATCCACAAAGGTGATATATAATATAAAAATTTTCAATTAGGATCGATGATATTAATTTTGGGTTTATAGTGTCAGTTTTTGAAAAGTGACACCATGTAAAATAATTTTTTTTAAAAAAATATTATAACTTAATGGGCCCACTTTGAGAATAATGATAGTATATAAAAAGCTCATTGTTTCCACATACACACAATCCTAAAAAATCTCATTCCATAACCCTAACCAAAATTTTTTTCTACCTCTTCTCACACCCATCGTTAACACAACTGTTCTTCTCTGCTTCCTGGACTCTCAAGTAACCCAAAATCTCTTAGATCTATCATTTTCATTTTTTTTTATTAATGTCAAAATCTTTATTAGTACAATTGATTTATATTCATTGATTTGGTATATCTGTAATGTGAATTGTGTAAATAAGGTTTTTTTATTGAGTTGTAGAAAAGTAAAAACTAGGTTTAACATTCCACCGTATTTTCTGTTTCATTGTTAAACGCATAAACCCCAAAAAGAATGAAAATAAGAAAAATGAATGATTTTTTAATATCTTTCATACTCAGAATGAGAGATAAACATTTTACAACATGAAATTTTCTTTTGATTTTGCAAGAAATTTCCTTTGATGGAACTCTCTATTTGTTTTCTAGGAATATTATAGTATATTGTAATGAGGATATTGATTGGTGATATTTGAAAAATAATTGTTTAGAAAATTATTCTCAATATTGTTATCTCCCACAAAAGGAAAAATGAAATAGTTTCCATATCATGTTGGAGTCAGTTTGGAATGTTGGAATTAACAATGAGAAATTAAATTTATTTTTTATTTATTAATGCAAATGAATTGTTTTTTTTTATAATTTAAATAGGAATGAAAATTTTTATAATTATAAAAATGATCAAATCTTATATTTTGATTTTTTTTTTCTATTCTTTTACATGGTATTATGGTTAATATCTAATCTTGTTTTATTCATATTTTTTCTATTCTTAAAATATGTTTTTTGTTTTTTGTTTTTACCTTTTTTTCTTATTGTTTTTATATGCGTTGACCAAAATAGAGTAATTTGATATTGATGATGAAATTTTCCTTTTAAGATTAGAAAATTTCCATAAAATCTCTTTATTACATAATTTTTTCAATTCCTTTCATAAAACTCTTCATTTTTATTTTTATTTTTTATTTATTTAAGAAGATGTTTGATAATTTTCTTCTCATTTTTTATGAAATTTCCTTTTATTGGACTGTTTGTTTATTTTATAAGAATATTATAGTATGTTGTGATGAGAATATTGGTTGGTGATATTTGGAAAATAATTTTTGAGAACATTATTCTCAATATTGTCATCTCCTGCAAAAGGATTTTAAAAATATGTTTTATTTTTGTCTTCTTTTCTTATTGTTTTTATATGTATTGACCAAATTTTGGAGTAATTTGAGATTGATGACGAAATTTTCCTTTCAAGGTTAGGAAATTTCTATATAGTCCTTTTATTACAACTTTTTTTCCAATTCCTTCCATAAAACTCTTTTTTTTCTTCATTTTTCTTTTTTTTTGAAAAAGATGTTTGATAACTTATTGATCTAAGGAATATTAAAAGTAAAAAATTTAAAATATTGAATATTTTTTCCTTTGATGTTTTTATTTTTTTATTATTTTTATTTGAACATATTTTTCATATCCAAATTTTTTATTAATTATTTTACTTAGAAAAAAGAAATATCAATTGGAGTTATGACTGAAAAATCAATAATTTTTATGAAAGGTTCTTTAATTCTTTTTTCATACTAATTTTTCTCTTAACATTTTTTAATAATGAATTAGGTTTTTTGTCTTATATACACAATTTTCATGTTTGTTATAATATCATGTCCTATCATATTAGTAGTTGCAAACATTTTTATATTTTGTTACTAAAATTTTATTTTATATAATTGACATGAAATTTAATGGACATTGTTATTTCACAAAATGATCATTAAAAAAAATATTGAAATTAAGAAAATCCTTTCAAGAAATAATATATATATATATATAAAGAATTAGATGTTAAAAATGATTTTTAAAAGCATAATGAATTATAAAAAATAAATTTAAAAAATGTAGATTTTAAGTGGAAGATTAGTATTTTCTATAATTTTAGATTTATATTTTGATTTTGTAGTTTTGATTTATTTTTCATTTTCTTGAATTGTTTTTATTTGAGTTCAAATGTGACTACTTTGTTATGAGATTCATTAAAGAGATAATTGTTGATTCTATCATTATTGCATTAAAGGTTTTACTCATTTAATGAATTGTACATAGTTTCATACTTCCAATTATTGTGATATTAATGTTATTCTCATTTGATTTCAGTTTGATGACAAAAAACATATTCTCAAGTAGGATTTGATGAAATTAAAGGAGAATGTATTACTTTTTTGTTATGATAAATCATGAATCATGTTGATGTATCGTGATCATGCATGGTGAGTCTCTTAGTTGTTATATGAATTTTCCATTGGATTGTGTAGCATTACTTATTCTTTATGAACTATTTTTATATCAAAATGAGCAAAAGAAAAAAGAAAACATTAGTACTTAGATTTGTTTATTTTTTCTAACATCACATTTTTATTTTCAATAAGAACTCTAAAACTCATTAAACTATGAAATGCAGGTATAAACTCTTAGGAGGACAACATGAAGAATAAAAAGAAAGAAGAAAGAGACAACAAGATTTGGGTTTTTAGATGTGACTCTTATGCCATACATTATAGGACATAAATGTTACTTTATTTGGAATTGAGAATTTTGGGTTTTTGGATGAACCTCTTGTGTTATTTTGGAATTGAGAATGTTGGGATGCTTAACATTTCTAAATCATGTTTTAATGTGTATTCATTTTTCTTTTTTAGTTTTGGTGGGTTTGATGTGTTTGATGTACTATCATTTTGTGAACATTTGATATATAAATATTACTGGATAATGTAATGTATTACAGGTTAATCCATAAGCATTATGAAAATATAAGTTAAATGTAATATGATTATTATATTTATGGACAAAATTTACATAGGTTGATCTTATTTATTAATAAGCATTACAAAAATGTACAGGATAATCAACCAAAAACAACCATATTTTCTATAATCACTTACAATGATGTGACACTATAACTCAAAGGTGATGCATTTAATGTGACACCATAACTCAAAGGTGATGCATTTAATATGACACCGTATATATATATCACACAACTCTATATCAAATTAAGCATCACTAAAAATATATGGTGTCGCTTCTAAATGTGTCACCATTTATCTGCTTCGGTGTCGCTTCCAAATACGTCACCAATTGGTGCCCTCTATGGTGTCAGTGGATAAGGTGACACTATGTTGTAACGACACCCTATGTTTATAGTGACTCATTATAAATGTCACCATATATCTTTTTCCTTGTAGTGAGTCTAACAATACATCCACCAATATAAAATACAAGAAACATGCCATTCCTTTCCCATAAAATATGATATACTCTTGTTTTATTCATAGTAAAGTCATACTAGCAAAGGAAATTTCTTGCAAAATCAAAAGAAAATTTCATGTTGTAAAATGTTTATCTCTCATTCGGAGTATGAAAGATATTAAAAAAATCATTCATTTTTTTTATTTTAATTCATTTTGGGGTTTATGGGTTTAACAATGAAACAGAAGATACGGTGGAATGTTAAACCTAGTTTTTACTTTTCTACAACTCAATAAAAAAACCCTATTTACACAATTCACATTACAAATATACCAAATCAATGAATATAAATTAATTATGCTAGTAAAGATTTTGACATTAATAAAAAAAAAAATGAAAATGATAGATCTAAAAGATTTTGGGTTACCTGAGAGTTCAGGAAGCAGAGAAGAATAGTTGTGTTAACTATGGGTGTGAGAAGAGGTAGAAGAAAATTTTGGTTAGGGTTATGGAATGAGATTTTTTAGGATTGTGTGTATGTGGAAACAATGAGCTTTTTATATACTATAATTATTCTCAAAGTGGGCCCATTAAGTTATAATATTTTAAAAAAATTTATCTTATATGATGTCACTTTTCGAAAACTGACACTATAAACCTAAAATTAATATCATCGATTCTAATTGAAAATTTTTATATGATATGTCACATTTGTGGATTTTAAGCCATATGGTGTCATTATTTTAAAAGTGACACCATAAATAGTGACACCATAAATTATTTTTGTAGCAGTGTTACCAAATAACTTTGACTTTTTAAAATCAAATTGATGGCTTATGATATGAAAATTTTAAAGCTTGTTTGAAAACTATTTTTGAGAATAGTTCTTTATTTTTTAAAACCTAAAAATAGGAAAACATTTTTGACAACTAAAAAGTTGTTTTTTGTTAAGAATAGAAAATAAGTTGTTTTTAGATAACATCTTTTAATTGTTTTTAGTTATTTTCATTTTTTTTTTGAAAACTATTTTTAAAAATGATTATACAAAGATGTAGAATTATTAAAAAAAAAAAAAAAAAGCACTAGATAAAAAAATTATTTTTAAAACATATTTAAAAATATTGAAAATATGTTAAAAAAATTTCAAATTCCCAAACATACTTTTGTCGTTCTACAAAACATCAGAGAATGGTTGTCAAAAACTATTCTCAAAAAGCGTGTTTCATAAATACTTGAAAAAACGGTTACCAAACATAAACTTAACTTTTTAATTACTTATAACATGAAAATTTTAGTTTTTAATCAGATTAACTTATGTTATAAGTTAAAGTAGAGCTTTATTCCCCCCCTCCCCCTCCCCCCCCCCCCCCCCCCCCCCCCCCAAAAAAAAAAAAAGTGCTATATTTCTATCTTCTCTATGAAAGTTCTTTTTTCTTAAATCATAAGTTGTTTAGCAAAATTATTCAAACTTCTATAAGTCTATTATTGAACTTCAAAAAAAAAAGAAAAAGAAAAAGGTGACTTATAAAAACCCAGGCTAAATAGTGCTTCAATATGCAAAATTAAGTTATAGTAATAAATTTTAAAAATAATGTTAATATTATAAAAGTTTTATTAACCATAAGGAATTCGTGCTAAAGTTTTATTCAACATATGGAACTCAAGCTAACTTCCATATTAAGGTTTTTTCCACGTTGTAAACTTTTTTTATAAATAAAATTAATTAAACAGATATAAAAGTTTTTATTGAACTTTGAAAAAATTCTTGATTTATCAAAAGTAAATTTAAATAGTATACTATTTACATGCATGAAAAAAATATAAAATAAAATCAAAATATGGTGAAACTTTGGTCTTGCCAAAAGTAAACTTTAACATGGTCTGTAAGAACATTGCTTTGATGGAACATTAATTAAGAGCTTTTGGTCTCAAAACTTCTGACTCTTCACTGTTGGGCCTAGCTCACTGCTGGATTTGATGAGTTCCTACTGGCGAGAGAATTGAGTTTTAGGACATTGGCAGGGGGCGCCAAGCTTTTTTGCTGTATTAGAAAGTAAATGATTTGCATAGTTTGGAGGTGAAAAACGCAATTGGGTGTTCCCATGGTGCTTAAATCTGCATTTTTTCCCCATGAATTCCATGTGTAGTGTACTACCATTGAAGAAGCTCACATTCAATTTCGCAGTGAAGAAGTTATTTAGTTTGAATTGGACTCATCTCTGGCAAGGGCATTGGTTTACATGTATAAAAAAATGTGGGCAACCTGATAAATCAATAGAAAATTTCAATTCAATCAATGAAAGAGATGTCATTTCTTGGAATATGATGACCTCAGGTTATGAAATTCATGGAGATGAGAAAATGTGCAATAGAAATTAGCCAACCAGTGCAATCAAGTCATCCAACAATTGAACAAGTTAGATTTTTATCACTTATTGAAAGCTCATTGTGACTGAACTGTTGGTTGACGACCTTTCCTCTCTGTTCAACTAAGTGGAAATCAACTAAGAAACAATTTCATCAAGACTAAGATGTGTTTGTAATTTTAGAAAACGTTTCTAGCCTTCCTAATATTTGAACAATAAAAATTTTTAAGTGTTAAAAAGATTAAAAATATTTTCTAAAATCATTGTCAAATGGATTCTAAGTTGTTAGAATTTGGTAATTTGAATTCCATTTGTTCGATCTGAAAAACTCGCGACATATATAATGAAACTATAATTATGAGATTTTTGGGGGGTTTGTGGTTGACCCAATCTTGTAGTTTGGACTTGCTTTGTTAATTACTCTCTCTCTCTCTCTCACACACACACACACATATATATATATATATATTATAGTTCTAAGATTATGATGATTATGCCGTTGCCATAGCCGCTCACAACTCTCCCCTCTTATACTGATATTTTAATATAGTGGATTTCCTTCTTCTCTATTCATGATTTTTCCCATTTAAGGTTTTTCACGTAAATCTATGTGTTATTATTTTATTTAATTTTTTTTATTACCTGTTCTCATTATTGTGTAACATAAGTTTTTGCCAAAACTACAGTGGCAAGTTCAAAGTATTACTAGTACATCTTACTGTTCGTCTACCCGAGATGGATTGAATGCCCAATATTTTTTTATTGCTTTCAGGTTCTGTTGTGCAGGGTACATACCAGAAGAGCTCTGATAGATTTTCCTAATAATCTAGTCAAAGCATTCAATACACGGAATGAAAAAAATAAGCGAAACGTAAGCATGAGTTCCTTCAGAAACCTCACCAAGTCACTGGCTTGGGTCCCATAGAGCATTTATCTTGAATTTTGTAAGAAAATGACATCCTCCACCATGTTGATGGGCTCCAACCAACCCAAAACTAGAAAATCAATACACATATTGTATCTTCGGCTTAACCCCAATAACCTATGGTTTGTGGATGGCCATAGACTTTGTGCACAAAGGAATGGACAAGGCCACTTGGGTACTCAACTCATTTCTATATATTTCAGCTTCTCCTCAGGAATGTTTTGAACTTGTGGGGAAAAAAATGATGAGAAGCATGAGGGCGGTTCTGGTGCTGGTGGCTGCAGTCTTAGTATGCATTTGGGGGAATATTCACATGGCGAGCGCAGACACGAGTCCCAGCGAGTGCAAAGAGGAGAGGAACCTGCTGGTTAACGCTTGCAGGCCAGTGCTATACGGGGGCAGCCCATCTGCAGACTGCTGCCAGCGCGTTCGAGTGAGCCATGTTGAGTGTGTGTGCCCCTACGTCAGTACCAAGACCGCCGCCATCATTGAAGGCTTTGGTGTTCCCAAAGTGGTTAAGAAAATTGAAGGGTGTGGAAGGACAGTTCCTCGAAAATTCAAGTGTGGGAGTAAGTTAGCTTTGTTCATATTTTAATTGGAGGCCATTATTGATTAATTGATGATGATCGATGGTTAATTAATGCACTTGTTCTGGTGATGTAATTGACTTGATTATTGGTTTCTGCAGGTATCACCACTCCATGAGGAAGACACCCTGCTTGGTTTAATATGAATATAGTTTGATCAGTTGCCATGTTTAGGTACTGAGTGTTAGTGTTACTCTTGCCATGTTTGTGAGTCGAATATCTCCTTGCGCTCCTGTTGTGCTAGTATGACTTTACTATGAATAAAACAAGAGTGTATCATATTTTATGGGAAAGGAATGGCATGTTTCTTGCATTTTCTATTCGTGGATATCTGTTAGCCTATTACCAAATAACTTTTTAAGATCAAATTTATGGCTTATGATATGGAAATTTTGGCTTTTAATGGCTTATGACATGGAAAGTTTAGTTTTTAATTAGATAACTTATCTTCTAAGTTAAAATAAAGAATTGGTATTTTTCTACCTTCTATTCTAATGTGTCTTTTTTTCTTTTTAGACAAACATCTACAAAGCTTTTATTGAAATAAGAAAAGTGTATTTTCATACATTCATATGAAAAAAAAAATCACAAAATAAGAACTCAAGTTTATAAAATGCAAATTTCAAACCGTTATCTAAATTAGTATTTCATATATTTTTTTGTCAAAGGTATTACCTTCAACCATCAAGGTACAGTAACCTTTTAATAATATAGGTACTATTTTTGAGCATTCTACGTACTACCTTTGAATCGGTATAAAACTTTAATTATTTTTAGATGTTCATATTTTGTAATTATTTTTATATTAGTGTGTGAAAGCTCACTTTTTCCTATTGAAATTAAGAAAACAAAACTCAAGCTAAATAATACTTTGATGTGAAAATTAAGTTATAATAATAATTTTAAAGAATAATATTAATACTATAAAAGTTGTATTAAAAAAAAAATAAAGTTTTTTATAAGAAATAACATTCTTTTTTATATTTCATAGGAATTTTTTTAAGTATAATTTTCTTTTTTAACAGAATTAATCCAACATATAAAAAGCTTTTGTGGAGGTTAAAAAAGAATTCTTGACTTAACAAAAGTCAATCTAAATAACACTTTAACATGAAAATTAAGTCATGAAGTATATAAATATGTTTTATAGAATAAATTAATATCATAAGCTAAATTTTTTTAAAAATAAATTAACATAATGAATAAAAATAAATAATTTTTAAATTTTATCTTTCTCCCTTGTTTAGGATAGATATATTAATCTAATGATTAAGAAAACTTTTTAATTCATTTTGGTAAATAACCTCAAATGCTTGGGAAAATGTTTGGTTCTAAAAACAAATGCCAAGTTTATTAGGGATTTTAAAAACACCAATTAATCTTTAAAAAAAAAAATATTTCTTTTTTAAACTCGGGACCAGCTAAAATATTTTTTAAGATATCGATTGAAAATTGTCTTTTGAAAAGATAATTACAATTGTGTTTTAAAAAATCAATTTATTATCTAATTCTTCACTATTTTTTTTTAAAACTTCATTCTTTTAAAAAATATTTTAAAAAATTATTTTCTTTTCTTTTTTTACAAAATCAACTTGACAACAACTGGCTTGCTCAGACATGGCTAAGTAATTGACGTGGTGGGACCTACTTGTTCAAGATTTACACGTGGCTAAAGTTATTGGTAGTTGCCTAGTTGGAAATTTGGAATATGCCTCCACTAGTGTATGGGTGTCAAGTGGGTGGTTTTCGAGTCCTTTGGTCAATATCGGTGCTTGGAAGTTGTACCTATTAATCATTTTCTCTTGACAATAAAATTTAAATTATTTTCTAACACTCTCATACATACATTTATGGTATGAGAGCGCGATTATAAGAGCAACAATTCAGATCAAGGTAAAAAGGAAAATTTTATGGTATTAGCAATCCAACTTTAAATTTCAGCCGTTGAAAGCCCGTATGACAAAATCCAAATCGTTAAATAAAAACACAAATATATAAAAGTAATATATGAATAAATAGAACCAACTAACTTAAAACAATAAGACCACATAAGAAGTGCATGAAATTTTTGAACGAAAGAAAATGCAGATGATGAATATAATAACATTTCTCAAACTTTATTTATTTTTCTTCGAAGGAAATTAAAAGGAAAATCTTTTAGTAGGGTTTTTTTTTTTTCAAAGGTTTTTTTCCTCACATTTTCTTGTAATATCTAAATATAAATATAAAGATTTTTTTTTTTTTCCTTAATTAGTACTTTCCATGAGCCATGCATAATCTTAATTCACCATGGATAGTGTTTTTATTTCTAATTTCCTTTTGTTTTCCTTGATAACCCAATAAGAAAAATATTTTAAATTTGTTTTATTTTATTTTCTTTGTCTAACACTTTTTAGGAACTAAATATATATACACTTGAAATAAGAATTTATTGATAAGTTTTAAGTTAATAACTTAAATCTAATTTAACAAAAAGTCAAATTAGTTCATTTAACTACATATTAAGTGAGTGTTTAGTAAATCAACTTAATAACTTAATTTAAGTCAATAAATAAATTAAGTATATTTAATAAAACAACTTAATAATATGATTAAAAGTTAAAAATAATTTTAATTAATAAATAAAAACTATTAACTTATTCTTAATTTCATATCTTTATTTTATCTTTTTACCATTATTTATTATAATTACCTACACAATTTCTTTTGCTACTCCATGACCTTCATTATAATTTCGCATCTTTTCCTCTACTTATAATTTATGAGGATAAATATCTCAATTTAATAATTTAGAATAAATTTTAAATTAATTTTATTAAATAACCTTAATACTTAAAGTAAGAATTAAGTAATAAGTTTTAAATCAATAATTTGAGTATAATTTAACTTAAAGTCAACTTAACTTATTAACTATCAAGTATTAAGTTTTACCCAATGCCCCTAAGTCTTTAATCTTTTGTAGCAATTGACATTTACAAACACAATTTCTAAATATTAATGTTTAGAGCAAGTAGAGAAGAATATACCATGGTAAACAAACCCACAATTCATTTTATTAAAGTAGAAAAATGAGTCAATTGTTTTGGTTTTATTTAAGGGCGTGGTTGTGGCATGAAAAGAAAAAGAACTTTTTAAAATGCATAAATATTTAGACATCCATTATATCCTTAATTACGTACATTTTTCCATAAATAAAATACATCAACATACGGTGTTCAAGAACAAAAACTTAAAATCAATTGTAAAATGTATTACATGCATATGATATTCCATCACAATGTCTTTGCTTAGAGTACAAAACTTAGATAAAGATTCAGTTCTTTGGACGGAATTTTCATGCCCATAAGGGACAGTATAAATGGCTAGTATTAGCATTTGGATTAAAAAAAAGGCACCAACAATATTGTAGCCAAAGATGGATGATTTCTTTAAATATTATAATTTTGTTTTGGTGCAAGTAGATGATATACTAGTTTTTAATAACAATTATTCATTATGAACATTTACCATGAGATTAAAAAATTTTATATGGAGAACAATTAATTCCAATAAATGAAGTAAATGGCTCAACTTCTCATATTCGTCAATAGAATATGTAGAACTACAAAATTTTCAAGTATCATTAAAAAAATGATTTTTTTATTAATATTTATTGAAAATTTCTATAAATGACGGAGGATAATGGTAATGTGGCTGTGAAGGGGTTTGATTTGGATAACCTTGGTGATCCGTATAGTCCTATCAAATCTTCATGATGAATGATAAAAAGAAAAAAAAAAAAAAAGAGAAAATGAGTTGGAAATTAAACATAGTTCAAAAGGTAGAAAATGCAAATTACACCACGTTAGATATAGAAAAGTTTAGAGAATATATATATGTGAATTACTTAAGTTAGCAATAATAAGACAAAACAAAAAACATTAATTGGCTTTTATGGGTAGAAATAGGAATGAAATCAATAGGGGAAAATCTAGACTTGTAATTGATTATAAGAGACTTAATGATAAGTGACAATAACTATTTTGATGGATATAAGATACCTAACAAAAATCAACTAATAAATTGTATACAAAATGCTAAGATTTGCCATAAATTATTTCTAGTTGGTTCATTTGTTAACTTACAAACAATTCTCTTATTAGACTTCTAAAATTGTAAGGGTTGACTTCTAATTCCATTAGTTTCTTAATTTTTTTCTAGAAAGACTCTTGAGGTCAATCAAAGATTCTTCTCAATCAATCTTAATGAAAGCGTTCAATGAAGCTCATACATTTTTGCTAGGTTGACAAATTAGGGTATTCCTCGTGATGATATTGTGAGTTGAGTATTTTTATAGTATTTTGCTAGATAATTAAAATTTGGTTGAAGTTGTTTGGTTTCTTTTAACTTGTCTAGAAAATATAAAATGCTTTTACTGATATGAGGTTGTAACACAATTTTTCCTTTTCCTACTCTACAAATGGCCCTCTATATTCATTACCATTATTTGCACACATGTATTTCAACTTCCTTTTAGTTTCCTACTCAACTACAACATCAAAGAGCTTGAAAAAATCTAGATCCTAATCCTTGTTTTCTTTTTTTCCAAAAAAATAATAAGCCCACACTTTTCTAGAATGATCATCAATGAAAGGAAGATAAGAATGAGTACTACAAAGACTCATAGCATCCATGGAACAAATATCAATATGGATCAAATTTAAACCATTTGGTTTCCTAGATGAATAGAAACTTTTAAATACAACCCTATGTTGTTTACCTATCATACAATAAGTGCATACCTTCAAATCTATAAATTTCAATCTAGGAAGATTATGCTTCTTAGAAATAATCAACATACCATTCTGACTCAAGTGACCAAGCGTACGTGCTAAAGTTGAGTGGAAGAATCTTCAACTGTAATTACCTCTCTTGTAGGATGTAGCCTTTGTCACATAAAGAGAATTACATTTACTTCCTCTAGCTACTACTAAATACCCCTTTACGAGCATTCATTTTCCTTCACCAAAGTGGTTGTGATAACCCTTGTCATCAAATAAACTAGTGAAAATTAAATTAAGATGAATTTCATTAACATGCCTCACATTATTCTTCATAAACAATTTATAATTAAGCAATGTTTATATTTAGATAGATAGCTCTCATGCTAGCAATTTTGCACTCAACATCATTCCCCATCTTCATACAACAAAACTAGCCACTAGTATAAGGAGAAAACATCATGAAGCAAAGTGACATGACGCAAAGCATTGAAGTCTACGACCCAATGTGAATCCTAACATGTGAGATTAATGCTACCATCATCACAAACAATATAAACATCAATGACAACTACAACTACAACTGCAAGATTGACTCCTTTGTTTTCCTCACCTTTTTCTATATTTATTCCCTTCAAGTACTTTATATTGAAACTTCTTGTGTGTCCTAGCTTGCCACAATGATAACACTTAATCTCTTTCCTTTATTTGGATGTCCCTTATGTCTTGTCACTACTACCATGATTCATATTTCTGCTATTGCTTCTACCTGATCATCTTTTAGTAAGCAACACTTGACTCTATGAAATTTCATCTCAGTCATTTTGATTGTTTTTCTCATCAACATGCTTTCTTTTACTATTTTCAAAGTGACTACATTGTTTGGAGTATAATAAATAAAAGAAACAACAAGAGTCTCCCAACCATCAGGCAACAAACCAATCAAACACAACATAAATCTCATCATCCAAATTAATTTCCATTGCATCCAATTGGTTCAATATACCTTGAAAAACATTTAAGTGCTCAAAAGTAGCGGTTTCATCATGATATTTCGAAAAAATAAGGGTTTTTTTTTTTAAAAAAAAGAAAAGATTTGTCTTGTGCATTATTCTTTTCATGTAACTCCTGTAGAGTATTCCACACTTTATAAACATTAGTTTCATGTGTAACACATTGATATACATTGTAGTCAACCAATTGCCTAATTTTTCCAATTGTCTTTCTGTTTAGTTTTACCCAATCCTTATTAGACGAATTATTTGGTTTGCTACTATCACCTAACAAAGTATCTTCATACTCAAAGCAAATTCTTCATTCATGACTTTCAAATTAAATGATTTGTAGTCATGAGTTTGATCATAGTATTATTATTATTATTACTCGAATCCTCCATTTAATTAGGGCTAAAAAATTCCCCAAATAAGTTGGCTCTAACATCACTTGTTGAAAAAAACTAGCAATCTTAGAACAATTCCTCATAGAAACAAATCTAAACAAAACAAATAAATCCTTTTTTCCTTTTATGCAAGGAACTAGGCATATGCATACTTAGCAATTTTAAATGAATAATTCAGACAAGATAAATTAATATAATCTACAGACATTAAGACTACAACAATTTTTATGAAGCAAATCCTCTGATGTGAAGAGAAAAAAATACAAGATACGGTCCACTCAAATCTTCCACTAATAAAAATTGTTTGGGTATAATGAGTTCTTTAGTAATAAAACAAGAGACTATCATTCATCAATAACTTAGGATTTCAACAAAAATCACCACACTTAAAAGTTTCGGTCTTACCAAAATATAAACAATAGAAGAGAGGAAATAACAATCCAAACAAGTAAATCGTAGCTTAGACCACTGTAAAACAATATATTTGGGACATTTTTTTTTTTTTTCATTTTGAAAAGAATATTTCAACTAATATTAATGATTAAAATTTATTTGATAATGAATCATAAGTAAATAGAGTATTTAGAAATCAAATTAATTGTTTAAATGCATTTTTTCCATTAATATAAGAGACAAAAATTGAGAGAAGTTTATGTTTAAATAGTTGAATTTCCCTAAAAAATGATTTTTTTTGTTCTGTCACTTTTTTGTTTTTTAAAAATAAAAATACAAAATGTGTTTAAATACAAGTTCTTTTTTTATTTATTTTTAAATTCATTACATGTAAATAGAAAATAAAAATAAAATAAAAAAACCCTCTTGCTGAATAAAGATTATTTGTTTTTTTTAATGATATCAGAATTTTTTAATCAAAATAATAAGATATACAATCAATTTTGTATTCTTCTAATATATATGCCAACTAATTGTTGAATTTGGCTTGTACAATTCAATAGTTCAAGTATTAAATTAATATATTTGATTTAATTTATTTAAAATTTATATAATTTACAATTTAAGTTATTTTTAAATAATTTATTAAAAATATTATTAACAAAAACATAATTTTTTAACCAAAATTTTTATTTTTTATTTTTTTAAAAAGCATATAAAAAAGCACAACTATTATTTAGGATTCATGTTTTAATTGCTTCAAAATCAAATCATTACAACCTTTGTAGAAGTTCAAATATGCAAAAGATCTTTCTCATTATTGAAGAGTTTTATAATGCCTTATACATATTAAATGACTTGAAAGTACTATAAAATATTTATAATTTAAAAACTCCCTTCAATAAATTATGTTCTTGATCGAAGACAAGCTAATATGAAGAGGTTTCAAAATCTTATATTTTCATACAAATCCCTTGTATGAAAACCTTGTAAAAAAATATTCTAAAAAATCCCCAATGTCATCCACCCCACTTTTCTTAGGGTACACATTAGATCAAGTTGCTAAAAAAAATCAAAACTTAAAAATATTTGGTCCAAGTCCAAGAAAATATGATGTCTAATTTGAATTATTCAACCTAATCAACCTTATTCTTATAAAAGGAAAATTGTGTTTTTTGTACTCATTGAAATGTATACAAAATGATAATTCGTATTTTCATATTTTAAATGATATTATGTAATCCCAAAATGTTTGTTGTCTTATGCACATCTAAGTCAAACTAAGATAATACGAGGTACCATTTTTTAATGATATATGTATTGCATTTCATTTGAATGGGTAATACCTTCAACTTTAAAGTACATACAAGTCTAATTATCTTTCGAGAGTCTATAACATGAATTATTTTGGAACTCATGCATAGCTTCGAAATCTTACCTACCGTCTCACTACCCTTTGTTTCATTGTTTTGTTGGCATTTAACTAGAGATAAATACTTCATATGTAATTACAAATGCTTTATAAAACTTAAAAAGTATTTTTTTTTCTCATATTTTAAAATTTTGAAAACATTTTAAGAAGAGAATATAAATTTCTTATTTTTATATAAGAGTTCTTATATGATTTGTAAATAATTTTTTTTTTGAAAAAAACTAAAAATAAGAGTTGCATTCAAACATCAAACCTTCTGTATAAAATATAAGACTCTTACCAGACTTAAAATGATATTAAGTAAAAAAAATCAGGTGTTAAATAATTTTTACCGTCTTGACTTTTAAAATTTTTGAAAGTAATTTTTAGATACATAAAATAATACTTTTTATTTTTTTTTATTTTTTTTATTTTATAAAAGTTTCTTCTTTTTATGCAGAAATTATTATTTACTAGAAAGCAGCCTAAAGAATTTAATATAGCAGTGATTATTGCCTTTTAACCTTTTGAATTAATTCAGTGATAATTAGTTATCATGGTACAGGAGCTTTGCCTTTCGGAGAAAAAAAAAAATGAAATTTATTGGATAGATGAATGATGAATAGCTGGATCTGCATGTTGAGTCCTTCCTCCTAGTAGGTGTGGTTGTCAGTCCAGAACTGAGATTGAAGATAGTTAACCTCATTCTTGTCCACTTGGAAGGCCTTTGTGAGAACATCAACTGATATTGCTGGCTTTGATCCAAACACTGCATTTGCAATGGTGATCACGCCTGGGTTCTGGCTACTCAATGAAGCAATGGCCACTGCGTTTGTTTTTCCCACATTGAGCTGGAAGTGAATGAGACCTTGTGGGAAGACGAAAACGTCCCCTTTGTAAAGGACCTTCGAGATGAGGCGGTTGTCAGGGTTAGAGGTGACAAAGCCCACATAAAGTGTGCCCTCCAAGACAGTGAGGATCTCTGTGGCACGCGGGTGGGTGTGGGGAGGGTTGAGACCGTATGGCGCATAGTCAACCCGAGCCAGGGAAACGCCAAGGGTGTTGAGTCCAGGTATCTGTGCCGCGTTTGCTGGTGTGACCATCGACCCAAGTTTGTTTGATGTATTCCCTGGAAGACGAAGCCCCGAAAAGAAGAAATCATTTGGCGTTGCAAGCTTTGGATCCCTGCAGAATTTCCCATTCACAAACACTGCAAAGCAACAAATATATTAGGACGTCGATTAATGTAGCCTTGGAAAGATCAATATACATAGATGAGAATATTAGAGAGAGCATGAGTATTTTACCAGTGTCTTTTGTATCATTAACAGCTACACAGAAGTCCTGAAGAGGACTGGGATCAGAGGCAGAGGCAACAGAAAATGCCATAGCCAAGAGTACAACGTATGCAAGGGTGTTAGCTCCCATCTTCTTCATGTTATGCAAAGAATTCTCTTCGAGTAATCTCTGATGGAAGAGAAAGGAATTTTACTAATACAATGGAGTGCTATGGAAGCTAGAGTTTCTATGATTTGCAATTTAGTGGATTGCCCGATTGTCTATTTATAGATGAAGAGCCTCTGACATGTTCCAACTTTGAAGTAGTCTCATAATATTAATTAAGCAAAAGTCAAAATTCACTTTTAGTTATCTCTAGCCGGCTAACAGGTCTGTGACATAAGATGTGTGGTTTTCGTTCTTTTATTCTGCTATAATATAATAGCTTTGACCATGTCCCCTGCAATCTACCAGGCTGCTTCAGGTGAAGAATATGTTAATATTTATCCAGAACTTAGATATACAATTAGAAGAGATCTAAGGAAGGATATAAGACTCGTTCTACTTATTTAAGAAACTTTGCAACTCAAGTCGCTCAACGGATTTCCCTGCTTTTCAAAATCATTTCTAATACAAAAGCACTTTTAGAGAAAAATTAAGTACATATTTGGTAATATTAGAAAATATTTTTAAAATTTTGAAAAAATGACTTATGGTGCTTTCTACGGAAGCAGTCGATATACATTTCTCCAATAAAAATAAAAATAAATAAATAATAAATAATAAAAAAATAAACCATTTCAATTAAAAGCACTTCAATAAAATGTATGCCAACTTAATGTTTTAAATTACGTATAAAGTTGGACCAGAATGGCCAAAATCATTAGTAGTTGTTCATTTTGACTTTTCATTGAACACATTCCCACTGCTTTGATTTGTTCACAAATTATGGATGGGATGCCGGACACAGACCAAGCACCAAGGATGATCCGGTCTTTTTAGAAAACTTTGTTGGGTTTTTTATATGCGGAGGCCAGGTAGATATCTCACTGGGATATAAGATGTTGAACTCTTCTATTTCTTTTACTCAGTTGTAGTCAAAGAAATCTTCCTCATCCAGCTCTCTTATTAGAAGTTATATAAAATATGGATTAATTCATATATAAGTTCAGTGGTTAATTTATAGGTGAATAACAAAAACCCATCCCTATCCGTATCTTGAGATTTCACATTTTCTCCTCTGTCAATTTTAACTGGTATTAAACACAGATTTTACAAATTGAAACGATCTTGCGATCATCAACCAGCATAACATCGTAATAATTAATTATGTAGTAAGCATGGTTAAAAATGTCAATATTTCCCTGATACATCGAAAATACCGATATTTCGGGATATTTCCCGATTTTTCATTTTTTTCCAAAAAATGCCGATTTTCCGATGGTCAACGCTTTTGTCAAACTCAAAAAATTCCCACTCTTTTGTGCAAGGAAAATAAATTCATGGCCACCTGAATTACCATCCTCATGAAACAAACTATTGCTAAACAAATATACATACATACTTTTATATATATATATATATATATATGAAGGAATTTTGGAGATGAATATATTTTTAATGCATTCTTATCAAATACAAAATATTAAAATAAAAATTTAATAAATAATTTAATTTTAATTATCTTATATCCAAATTCAATTTGACCAAGTATTAAAAATGTGAAAACCATTATTTTAATTTTCTAATGATTCTTAGATAATATTTTTATATTAATTAAATATATAGAATTATAAATTTAAAAATAAAATTATAAACATTTTAAAAATCATGTCTATAAAACAATTTCTTTTGTATCATTAAATACATCTAAGTTATTTATTTATTTGTATAAAATGTATTTTCAAGTACTATATATTATATTCTATATATATATATATATAATTTAAGGGTAACAATTATTTTGTATTATTTTTTTTTCTCAAGATTTTGTATATTTTGTATCAAAATATTCATTGATATTTTTCAATATATCCCAATATATCCATAAACCAAGTTACCGATATATCTATTGAAACCGATATTTTTTTCATTGATTGGTTGTTTAATAAGTTGATTTTGATAAAATAAATAAATAAATAAAAAAGAAGAAGAAGAAAATACAACATTTTTAAAAAGTATATTTTTTAAAAGGGTGATTAAAAATTAGAAAAACTAGATAACAAATTGGGTTTTTTTAAAAGATAATTTTAGTTGAATTTTGAAATTATCTTTTGAAATAATAACTTTAATATTTAAATTAAAGATGTATCTATAATTTTAATACTTAAATTGAAGATGTATTTCTTTTCTCAAAATCCTAATTATAGTGCAACAAACTTGGAATTTGTTTTTAGAACCAAACATACTCCTATGTATTTGAGGTTATTTACAAGAATGAATTGAATTTTTTTTTAAATTATTAAATTAATATATCCATCCTAAATGTGGGAGAAGAAGAGAAATTTTAAAAATTAATTATTTTTATTTATTATTTCAATTTTTTAAAAAAAACTTTGCATTATTATATTAAGCTATTTTATCAAACATATTTATATATTTCATGGCTTAATTTTCATATTAAAGCATTATTCCAGCAAACTTTTAATAAATCAATAATTCTTTTCTAAGCTTTATAAGAGCTTTTATATCTATTTAATTAATTTTATTTATTAAAAAAAGTTTATAACTTAGAAAAAACCTTAGTATGGAAGCTAGTTTTAGTTCCATATGTTTAATAGAAGTTTAGCATAAATTTGACATATGCTCTTAGGAGGTAAAGTGTGTTAATTGATTACATAATAAATGAGATTCATAACTTAAGGGTTGTAGAGGTAATCTTAATAGATGATAGTACTATCTTGTTAGATTACAGATACTAGTTCATGAGGAGTTTGCATGTAGTGGATAGTAGGCCTGCATGTAGTGGATAGTAGGCCATGGACCCAAGCTTCGTCTCGTTATTATTTATATAGTTTATTCAAGTGCATTTGATTCTCTATAACAGAATGTTGAATAAACTTTAGAATTGAATTCTAATTCCTAGTGGTTCCTACTTTGAGCTCATATACCAGGATGACACAATTTATAAGGGTTGGATTGGCTCTAGGTTCACTCTTATGCATAAGGGAGTTTTAGTAATTATGCAAGGTTACATAGGATATAGTAAATGAGGTCTTTGGATTGAGCTAATTGATTGATTAGATGGTCCGATATGGTTAATTAATTAATGAGGACTTATTTTAAGCTAGATTAAGTGACCTAAGCTTTGATGGGCTTAAGTCACTTAAGCCTAGTATGCAATCCTATAAATACACCCTTAGGAGTTAGGAATTCTTAATGACTTTCAGTTAGTCTTCTTCTATATCCAAAGAGAGAGAGAGAGCCAAAGCTTCCTTCCTTTCATTGCCTACACTTTGGACTGTCAAGATCATGGTTTGAGTCATTGGATTGAAGATATTGGGTGTATGAGACATTTAAACTTTTTCTTCTCCATGTGGAATTGATATGGGAACATGCAAATCTAGGTATGATCTTTTTCTTCTCTAGATCTTAATTTCAATATGGTTTTTGAAACCATATGTTTCCACTTTGATAGATTTAGAGAAGCCTAGTTTGCGTCCACCCTATAAGATCTAAGGCTAAGAAATTGAGAAATTAATTTGGATTTCCCTGTACTAACATGTGTGAACCTTTTAATGTTCAAGCACGTGGAGGGTATGAGTATTTCATCACATTCACTGATGATTACTCTAAGTATGGTTATGTTTACCTTATGTATAGGAAATCCAATACCTTAGATAATTCAAGGAATTTAAGGTAGAATCGGAGAATTAGTTAGGTAAACATCGTAAGGCATTAATCTGATTGAGGTGGAGAGTACATGTCCAATGAATTTTATTTTTTCCTTAAAGAGCATGAGATTGTATCTCAATTGAGATTGAATTTGTGTTTTGCATACCCCCAATCATGGGCTCAAGCCTAGCCAAGCGATTTTTTAATTCAAGTCATTTTGATCACGATCAACCATATATACATTTACCTCCAAGTCATTCCTAATAGATCACGATCAACCATACTATACATTTACCTCATATTGATTATAGAAAACACATTCATATTTTAATTATTTTCAATTGTTTTTATTTATTTTTTAATGATTATTTTAAAAATAAATAAATATGAAAAATGATTAAAAATAAAATACCATTTATAAAAGTTATTTTTAAATCATATTTTAAAACATAGAAAATAGATTAAAAATATTTCATGTTTCTAAATAAACTTTTGTTCTACAAAACATTAGAGAAAAGTTTTCAAAAACTATTTTCAAAAATAGTTTCCAAACAAAGTCTTAGGCCATGTTTGGAAATTTTTTTCAGAAATAGTTCTGAAAAGTAATTTTTAAAATGTATTCTCGGATTTTTATCAAACAAATGTCTCTTTGATAACCTACAGTGTTTTTAGCTTATTTTCTATATTTTTTTAATATGTTTCAAAAATAACTTTTATATGTAGTGTTTTTATTTATTTTGAAGAACAAATTTTTTTTTTTGAAAACAATTACCAAAAACGGCCTAAATCTTTGTTTTTTTTTGCCATGAAGTCCAAGTGTAGTGTAGTACAATGGAAGAATTAGCTCACGCTCCATTTCATTATGAAAAAGTTATATAGTTTGAATTGGAACCATCTCTGGTTAGTGCATTGGTTTACATGTAAAAAATAAAAAGTGAATGACCTCATAAATCATGAGAAAATTTCACTTCAATCAATGAAAAAAATGCCATCTCTTGGAATATGATAACCTCAAGTTATGGAATGCATGGAAATGAGAAAATGTATTGCAATAGAAATCCCCAACATAGAGCAATCAAGTAATCAAAAATCCACTAAGTTAGATTTTTATCAGGTAAAGCTCATTGTGATTGAACTGTTGGATGGCGACTTTTCCTTTTTGTATAATCAAGTGGAAATCAACCAAGAAACAAGTTCATCAGGACTAAGTTTTTGCCATATTGGGTAAAACTACAGTGCAAAGTTCAAAGTATAACCAATACATCTTACTGTTTGTCTACCCAAGGTGGATTGAATGCCCAATATAATTTTTTTTTTATTGTTTTCAAGTTTTCTTGTACAAGGCACATACAAGACAAACTCTGATAGATTTTCCTAATAATCCTGTCAAAGTACTCAATACATATAATGGAAAAATAACCGAAACATAAGCTCCAAAGTCACTAGCTTGGGTCCCATGGGGCATTTGGCTTCAATTATGAGACATCTAACTAGGACTTATTTCCCCACAAAGAACACACTTAGAATGTTCTTCAAATTAATAATTGTGAGAAAATGACATCATCTACTATTGATGCTAAGCCAAATGGAGTTAGGTTCATTTAGCTTTGCTGAAGTTAGACGGATTTGTTCCCTACTTTGTGCTTCTTGAAGGATCCGCCTAGTAGCACCAGAGTCAAACAAACTTCTTTCATGCACAAAAGGATGTCCAGATGGGTACCTTATTCTAGTTATTTTTTAGAGAGTCAGCTTTCTCGTTCGCGTACCTTGTTCGTGTTTTTTGGAGGATTTATATAGAGGTGATGATGCTGCCACTGTAGTGCTGACTAGGCACTCTGACCTTCTTCTGTAATGATGATTGTCCTAAGGGCTGTTGGGCAATCATCACAGTTACGGGCGGTTGGTAGGTGTCATCTGCTGATGTGCTAAGATCTTGGACCCGTGCAGTTGTCTGTCCTCTCAGTCTATCAACATTTGGGATTATTCATAGCAATTAATTGACATGGACTTATGGGCGAAATGGAGTCCCATCGGCCACTCAAATGTCAGGCATGAATGATCACGCATGCCAGAGGTCTTTAAGACATGACTGGACAATCATTCCCATTTGGGAGTTTGGACTCCCAATGCCATCTAGCCTTGTGGGGAAAAGAAACCCTGTCACTTTTGGTGCCAGAGGGATCTTAACTTGGTCTAGACACAATGATCTAGATGGGCTTCATACTTGTCTTAGACGGCCAAAGTGTCTAGGCTGGAAAGGGACACATGGAGGGGAACCCCCCACAATGCCCCCTTAATCCGTCTACTTGTATCCGACCAAGTAGCTTACAGATAAAGGTGGAATGGGTTATGTGTTTATTCAAGTCTTTTGGGAGTTTTGGAACATGTGTCACTTGAAGTGGTAATGATGGGTTGCATCCATCAAGGCTGACTGTTAGACGACATGTTGCTTCGGGATGCGTTTCCAAGTGGCCTGTCTTTTGGGATTCCTAGGGTTTTAGGTCCCTATAAATAGGAGACCCCTACACCCTTTGGGCCACTTTTTGGTTTTTCCCGCTCTGGAGTTTTTTCTTTCCTGCTTCTGCTACTTCATCATCGTTGCGCCTATCACTGGTCGTTCTCCATTATTCTCGCTACCATTCTCAAGCCTGCTTCCGACAGACTTCTTCTCATTAGAGAGCACTCATTTTTTACTTCGGTAAGTTTCCTATCATTCACCATTTTTTTTTGTTTACTATTCATTTTTTGGACCACGCCAACGGTTGTTAAGTTTAGCTAGAAAATAGATGTCATGACGTCCAAATTCTAGGGCTTTCTAGTGTTTTTATTTTGGAGAAGACGACTATATCGACCGTCGTATTTAGGGTTTTTTAGATTTTCCCTTTTGCTTCTTCATTGTCGATTCCTTCAAGGGTCAGTTCAGGCGTTTCATCCTGCCACTATCATGCCAGCACAATGGGGGTGATCTTCTTTTGGAGTATTAGTCAAGAGGCTTACTTTGCAAGTTTCGTTAGATGGTCCATTTAGAATCAGACTTTTGGTCCATTTAGTTTTCTAATTGTACAACTAAGGCACTACTAAACAGCGGATGGGCCAGGTGATCAATTTTAATAATTGCATTGTCCTGCGTAGGTTTCCACGTGGCCTAAAGCTCCTCATCATGTCGACAAGAGGAGGCGTTGCTTCCACTAGCAGAAGTGGAAGGCCCCAAAAAAGCAGCCAGAAGGGTGCTAGAGCTGGGCACCTTAGGTCGGAGTGTCCAGTGGATCTCCTATCCGAATAGAAGTTTCGAGCTTACTTCTGTATCCTGGACAGAATTTCTATTATCCTAGTAGACGACGAGGCTTTGTGCTCCGAAAAATAGCCCCATAACGCGACATACTTCAGTAAGGAGCAATTTGTTGTGGGGCTCTATCTACCTCTACCCTCTCTCTTCAAGGAATTTCTTCACTTCACCTAGATCCCTCTAACTTTCCTCCATCCAAATGTTGTTCGTGTGCTGATGGGATGTAGTGTCCTGGACTTGCTCTACTAGTTGGACCTTTCCTTGTTAGAAGTCTTGTTCGTCTACATGGTGAAAATGAGTCAGAAGGAAAGATTAAGCTTGACTGCCCACATTCCCTCATTCCAACTAGTGATCGGGCTTCCGAACTCGAACAAAGACTGAACAAAAAAGCATATCCTTGTATCCGATCCCTGGAGTGGTTCGTCTGAGGGGCCAAACAGAGTCTTCATTCCGTAGCGCTTATTAGAGATCTCGAGTAGGATATGTCTCTGTAACTTTCGTCTGTCATTTGCAATTGTTTCTTCTTTGTTATGAACTTACTACTGATTCTTTTATTTGTGTGGTGCAGGCAAGAACAGGCAAGGTCGTCTTGTGGAGTGGGTAGAGAAAGCTTCATTCACCCAGCTCAACAAACTGTTTGAGATAGATGCGTCCGAGCGAAACCATAAGGTTCTTCTGTCGGACAAAATCTACAAGTGTTGATTAACGAGCCTAAGACATTCGTTCTCCCCATATTGCCTCACCTGGCTCCCATATCTCTGGTGCACGATGCTCACTACGTGCTGAAGGACCTACCCTTTTACGAGGTCGCTCACTTGGCAGACTCAGAGGCACACAAAGCCCACTTAGAGGAGAGGGAGAAGAAGCGCCAAGAGAGGATGCTAAGGCAAGGTCTGGTTGCAAGTCATATGACCTTTAGTTTTACTGCCAGTTCTCCCGAAAAGAAGAAGAAAACACCTATTGTTTAGCCTGTTCAGAGGGCAAGAACTCTGCCACCTACTCCTCTATCTTCCCCATTTGATTCATCATCCTCATCATTTTCATCCTCTTCCATTGCCAGTAGCGAGCTAGAGACAAGGGTTGACCGGGTGGTGCCCCCCATTGTTTGTGAAGAGGAAGAAGAAGGAGACATGGCAACAAACTTGAGAGCTAGATTTTGGGAGAGGCAGTGTAACCGCCTGTCTAAATGCATCGCGGTTAACCCTACCCCCTCAAAGAAAGCCTATTCGGAGGTTGTCTGCCTAAAGCCTACCTCGGCTCTTTGTAGACCCTCCATTTTGTCCTACTAGCATATGTCCTATTACATGTTCATTTGGTACTTTACAATAATTCCATAGTGGCCCATTAGACACCACTTTGGAGACTTTGGTTGAGAGACCCATCTAACCCCATTGTGATTCTGGGCAGCCTTAATTTAGACTTAGGTTTTTTCCTTCCTTGTTAGGATAGCTTTTAGATGCACTTGGCCTATTAGGCACCATCTTAGGACCACTTAGGCACCCTAGGCCCATTTATGATGCACTTGGGCCACTTAGGCTCATCTAGGCACACTCTATCTCACTTAAGTCGCCTTTTAGGCAATTTTTGCATATTTGCTTGGCTCGTATGGATTGCATTTTTGTGTGGTTTGCATGGTTGCATGACATTCTTACATGGCCTACATGACACTTGATTTATTTATTTATTTATTTTTTTATTATTATTTATTTTTATCATTTTCTAAAGCACCACTTTTATTCATTTATTTAATCTAATAATTTTGTGCTTTTGTAGGGAACCAAACATAATTGGAAAAAGAAGAAAGTCCATGGGCATGAGATAACACTAAGGATGCCATTTTCAAGATGGTAGACTACCAAATTTGATTAACATGTGAAAAGGAAGGTTTTTGGAAGATACCAAATTGTGTTTTGACATGAAAATGTGTAGGATTTAGTTTTGGTGGTATTTTGGTAAGGTTTACCAGAAGGCACGTGAAAAGAAAGTTTTTCTAAATTGGAAAAGGTTCCCAAGGGAGGAGTCCACGACGAAAGAAAGTCAACACCTTTTTTTTTTTGAAAGCTTGAGACCACACCTTGGAAAGAATTTCAGCACATTTTGGAGGATATGATTCGACAGGTGATGGAAAGGATTGGAGGATATCTTTCAAGGAAGGTTGGAGGGCTGCGAAGTGGTGGCATTCAGCCCATGATAGATATGGAAAAGAAAAAGAAAAAGATGAGGTGGCATGAAGAGGTGAAAAGGAAAGATTCAACATGTATATGGATGGGAAGGAGGGTTGTGTTCAAAAGGAAGATAATGATGATTATGGGAAGGAGGGTTGTGAGAGGTAAGGAAGAGAAATTCTGATCCAACATGAAAATGACGCTTATGGGAGGGTGATTTAGTAGCATGTTGAAAGGAGATATTCAGCATTCTGGTGGATGAATGAATAGGATTTTTGGGGAAGATACAACGGTCAGGGGTGAAGGGGGGAACAGAGTTCTGGATTGATACATGGGGGGGTTTTGGAGAATTTTAGCAAGAGAGGACGTCATTCTTTGTAACCGTGAGCACCATCTTCATAGTTGATCGTCTCTCACATCTCCATCATCGACTTGGAAAGAAATGCTATAACTAGAGTTACCTTTTGTCTTTGACTTGAGGAGTTCATCAGCAACATGCTTTCTCTCAGATCAACCAGATGTCTCACCATGGGAACATCGACTTCACCACTACTAGTCCGCTTGTCTTGATCATTTGCCAATCACCATAACAAGAAACACTTGCAATGTTGTGTTAACCATCATCGAACTAGTATCTTCTCATCTCGGCATTTGCATCTCAAAATTCTTTTGGTTTTTGGGTTCATCAAATCTCCATAGAAAGGCTGAGGAGTGTGCCTTCATCTGAGAGGAGGTTTCAAGTTTCTGTCGGCATCTCCATTTCCGACGTCTTCCTCTTAGGAAATTTCAAATTTTCATTCACACCTTTAGCACCAACTCCATGCTGCCATCTGTAGTTGTATGCCCTCCCCATGGGTTGCATTCACCGCTAGTCCACGCACCAAGTCTTTCTCCCCATGGGTTGCATCCACCGCCAATCCACGCACCAACTCTTCATTTCCACGGGCTGCATCCATCACCAGTCCACGCACTAAGTCCTCATCCCCACGGGCTGCATCCACTGCCAGTCCACGCATCAAGTCTTTATCCCCATGGCTACCACTTTGAGGAGAAACTAGTCTATGCATCAATAAAGCTTCTGTGAGTGGCACTTCTGGGCACCATCTCCATCTCTAGAAAGAGAACACTTCACCGCCATTGAAGATCTGCACTAGTATGCTAATTCTGTCATCCGAGCACTATACCCACATTTCCACCTTGCTGGTTTTCAAACAACCATCTTCACGCTGCAACCTGTGGCCACGTGCTCCCCAAATACCATAGTAGCCACGCACCATTCGGATTGCTTTGGAGCACGCATATTTGACTAGTTTTGGTTCATCCTATCATACACACGACTGCCAAGAGAAAATAGTCCATGCACCTAGCCGACTGGTCTCTTGTCAAACCATACACCATTCAGATTGCTTTGGAGCACGCATAGTCGGCTAGTTTTGATTCATCCTATCATCCACATGGTTGCCACTTTGAGAAGAAAACAGTCCACGCACCTAGCTGACTAGGTAAGCTGATTTTTTTTTTCATATTTTTTTTCATTAGTCAATGTAATTAATCCAATGTGTTAAAGATCCTTTTTAAATCTACTTTGGTACATTTCTAATTCTTCATTAGATTTGAGTTTTATTTATTTATTTATGTGTTATTTATTTATCCATTTGTTAATAAAATTGATCCTATAAGTTAAAGATTTAGTTTTAAAATCTGTTTTGGTTAGTTTTTACTTCAACTTTAGGTTTAAGTGCTCTTATGAAATTTTAGTTTGTTAAAATAATTGATCTTATGTGTTAAAGATTTGATTTTAGATTTGCCTTAATTAGTATTTAATTCATTTCTAAGTTTAGATTTCATTTTAATAAAGTAAATTTATTAAGAAAGTTGATTCCATGAATTCATATTTGTTCTTAGTTTACTTTAATTTAGTTTGGTTACTCTATCAATGCCATTATTAATTTATTTCTTAAAAATTATTGATTTTGTTGCCTTGTAGATATTATGCTTAGTTCATTTTCTTTTAAAAATTGTCGTTTAGATATTCCATTGATCTTGATATTCCGTGTTTCTATAATTTATCGTTGTTGGCTTATTGATTTAAATTGAATGATAATGAAAATATTCTTGAGTTATTTAAATTTAGTTTCCATTAATCTGTTGGCCAATATATGTTTTTAACATTACATGTTTTAGTTTTCTAAATTTAGTGTAAGTTCGTGTTCTAGGCTTTTATGTTTGGGTTCCTTTGAATATGTTATTTTATGTGTTTATAGTCATTTATTATTGGTTTATTGATAAAAGACTGGTCTACATGACGTGTGATAATTGATGTTTTCGTATACTCTTGATATATATATATATAGATTTTATGTTATTTAGATACCAAACATGCTAGGATTCTTTCCTTTACTAATCATCATTATAACTTTGATCTAACCCCCATGTCTTGAGGAAGCGTATTGTAAGTTATCTATGCTATCTAGGTATGCTCCCTATCACCCACTTTCTAAATTCTGTGAATATGCTTGTCACTGTGAACTGTGCCTATGTTTGATAGTGCTTGGGTGTCTTGATATATGTTTCATTGTTCGATTATTTTTTATAAAGCACATGTTGGATGATATACTATTTGAACTAACTTTGATATCTTGTGATAGCGTTTAAGAAGCAGTTTAGGTACACACCTTAAATCTTCTTTATGATTTGTGATTAGTTTTCTTGTTTGGCATGCTATTTTTTAAAATCACCTAGCCAACCTAGGTATCTATAATCAACCAATTAATTGCACTATTTCCCTCAACTTAGTCAATAGAGACCTCTGTAGGGCTTAGAGGGGTGCTACCTTTTAAAGGTACCTTCCCAATAGGTAACCTGATTCCCGAACCAAGACTCGGGTTTTTCAAAGACATGCTTTTCCAAAAAAACTATGAAGTCACTTCTTTAGGGTTTTTTTTCTTGTTTTATTTTCCCTTTAAAATAAAAGTAAAATAAGTGGTGATTTCAACTTTTTCAAAACTAATTTTTCACCAATAAAAGCAAGTCTCGCCGATGAGTGGGGACGCACGTGCAAAATGCGTGTCCACACTCCTGCACCAGTGCCAGCGCCTTCGACTACTACTGTAAAAATCCTTTATGAACTGGATGAGAAGCTTCCTTCTATTGAAGACATTGCTCATCATGAGCCAAAGAGGCCCTTCATCGGTTCGAACCATTTCAGCGAGGAGTCATTTGGCGGCATGACTTCTTCCTTCTCCCGTCTAAAGCCAGATTACGTCCCCAATTAGGAGGAGATAGTTGAGCTAATGAGGCAAATCTCCTCCTTCACGAAGAGAGAAACTTCAATACAAGACATGGGAGTGTTCTTTCCAACCACTCAGTGGATTCCAGTCGAAATAAAGAATGATCCTGATTGATCCTTCATGACACGCCTCCCATATGGTACTTCAAACACCGCCATCTCTCACATCATGCCTATGCGGGATTACATGACCTTCGAGACTATAGAAGTGTTAAGCCGCTCCCCCTTTCTATTTATTTTTCCTTAGTTTTTTGGTTTCTTAACAATTTTCTTGCGCCCTCTTAGGTGATAGCCGAGGTCTAGAACTTGATATAGCAATGCACTCAGCTCTTCTACTAGCTGGAGGCGGTCGAAATCATGAGGGCATACATTGACCATTGATTCGTCCCCAATTGGTGTTCTGATTGATTCAGATCAATCAACTGATGTGCTTTGATTTCAATCCTCAGACGGGAGTTATCAACAAAATTTATAAACCTAATTCACCATATACCAGGGTAGCACTAGCTAGCATAGTATAGTGGCTCTAGGATCGTCCACAGAGATGGGTTTTCACTTCACAATTGATATTAGTTCAAAAGCTGAATTGGTGGTTTTCCTTTCCAAGGTTAGCTTTAAAAGAAAACACAAGTTTGCATGAGAACCAATGGTTTTAAGCTAACCAAACTAAAGATAATTAAAAATAATTAGAAAGAAAGATGTTTCTTGGGATTTCAGGTCACTAAGATCAGGTGCCATCTATAAAAGGGAGATTCCGGTCACTTGTTTCTTTTCCTCGCGTTGGGGATTTAACATATAGTTATTTCCCAAACCGGTGTGGTACAGATGCTTACCATTAATGGTTTCAACACTAAATCCCTTTCACTGATCCATCTTGCAATGGCTCGTGCCTCTCACCTAGCACTTGCCATTCAAGGGGATCTTTAACCTTGGATTTCCCTTCTCAAGCTCGCAAGAGATAACTAATGGATGTCTCTTTCGAGTCCAAAAGCTTACCAAGTGTTGGCAATTCAAGAAAACCCCACCTTCAAGTCACCTCCCAAAAGTTCGCAAGAGGTAAACTAGTGCATCTCTATGGACGGAGATCACTTGCCTTACCAAGTGTTGGCTCAGGTGAATTGAGGGTGTTTTAAGTTAACTAAAAACATAGAAATCATTAACGGGTCACACTTTCTCTTCATTAAAAATGGAAACAACAAAAACTCACACTATTGCATGCCGACACCTTACCTAGCTTCCTTCACCCAAGAGACAAAAAGCCTAGCCTCTTATCCTCTGAGGAAACATCCTCAGAGGATGTTTGGCTAGAAAGAAAATAAAAGAGAAAACAAAATGGGAAGGAAAGGCAGAGCAAGGCTCTGAAT
Organism: Vitis rotundifolia; assembly: GCA_030254885.1. Lineage (NCBI taxonomy): Eukaryota > Viridiplantae > Streptophyta > Magnoliopsida > Vitales > Vitaceae > Vitis > Vitis rotundifolia. The sequence continues at coordinate 4,041,953 of CM058166.1, forward strand.
TTTACTTCCTTTAAAAACTATACAAAGTTGGTCTCTTGGAACAAGCTCCCGAGCATCCTTTTTCAGTGATTACAAGAGAGTACATTTATAGGAAGGTTATTTACCCTTCCTTCATTCCTTCTTAGCTAAGCAATTACATGAGTGGCTGAATACAAGGAGAAAATGGAGATTTGGACACAAAATATCAGAAGAAAAAGAGTCGGTGCACAAATATCCCAGTTTCGCACGTTGCATGATGACTTGCGAAAGTTTCGCAAGTTGATTTCGCAACTTGGATTTCACCGAGAATGCACAGCTGCCATCCATTTCTATTTCGCAAGGCTGATTAAAATTTCGCACGTTGGAGTTCCAATTTCGCAAGGTGCGAAATTGTCTCTCAGCTGGATGCAGTTGTCTTCCGAAGGCCATATCTTCCTCATTTCAGCTCCAAATCATACACGATTTAAAGCGTTGGATTCTTGACTTCCAGAGCTTTCCAACGGTATATAGTATGTAGAAAATGCACTTCGGAAAGTGCTCCAAAAGTGGGAAAGAAGACTACAGATGCTATGCTCTATTTTCTTCACTCTGTTTTTCCTCTCTCCTTTGTTCTTTCCTTGCATACTTTGAACGACTATGGCAAAGGACTATGAGGCTCCATAGCTTGGTTTCTTCATGAATTTGAGCTTCCAAAAGCTTTGCCATGAACTATATACAACTCTCCCTCATTCTTACATTGCTTTGGTGAGCAAAAGGCTATCAAAAACACCAAAACTTAACACAATTTGATTAGAAACAAATGCAAAGGCCCTTAATATGTTAATTGGGTTAAAAGGTAATAATTACTACTCAAGAGAGTTCAAAAAAGTTAATTACAAGCTATGAAATAGCACTTTTTGAGTAGTAATCAACCATAACATGGACGACATTGAAAACCTTCGTGCTAGATTGGAGTCGGCAGAGAGCGAGGCCGTTGTTGCCCAAAAGCTCATCGAGGAAAGAGTTAGGCAAAAGGAAGGAGGCAGCTGAAGTTGAGGCTCGGTGGTTGGCTGAGGAGAGAAAGAAGATGGAGGTCAGCAAAAAGAAGGCCGAAGAGGAGGTTGGATGGTTAAAGAAAGAGCTACAGGAGCTGCGAACAGGGTTCTCCATTTAAAAGGAAGAGCTGGAGGTTGAGTACTAGAAACAAGTAAACGACATGTTCTTTTATGGCTACTGGTGTTGTATCAAGAAACATGGCATCACCCAAGACACTCCTAGTTTTCCTTCAGATGACGAGGATGAAGCTATAGGCGACCCTGTTTGAGGAGGAGTAGATGCTTCTAAAGCCAGTCCCTCTAACTAGCAAGTGTGACTTTGAGTTTGTAAATGTTTATTCTACTCTAATATGGCCTAAACAAAAAAAAAAAAAAACTTGTAAAAACATTAGATATTTTACATTTTTTAATATATCTATCTTTATCTCTTTGCCTCTCACACATCTTACTTTCATAAGCAAGTTTCATTGATAATACTATTTTAGGTTGGATACATTCCAAGGGCAGAGCAAAGGTACATTGTCTAGTGTTTGGAGATGGTATGCCCCTGAATCTCCAGCCTTAGTTACAACATAGGGTCCTTCCCAATTAGCCTGAAGCTTTCCGACTCCTACTTCGGTGGATAAGAAGCCATCCGGATAGCCACATTTCCTCATATTTCATATGCCCAGTCCAAATGTTTTTCGAGTTCCTCATTGTTGTCTCTTTGACCTTGCACTACCGTTCTAGTAGTAGGCATCCCTATTTCTATTGGAATAATGACCTCCATCCCATAAGCAAGGGTGAAAGGAGTGTCTCCTGTTGGCCGTCTAGATGCTGTTCAGTAAGCCCATAAGATTCCGGGCAGTTCGTTTACCCATTTCCTTTTGGCTCCTTCCAGCATTTTTCTTAGTGCAGCCAATAGGGTTTTGTTTGTTGCCTCTGCTTACCCGTTGCTATAAGGATAGCGAGGTGTTGAATATAGGTTCTTAATGTTTAATTCTGAGCAGAATGTTCGGAATGTGATACTATCAAATTGCATCCCATTGTCTGCCACAATTGCTTGTGGGACTCTGAATTGACACACGATGCTTTTCTAGACGAACTTGGAGACATCCTTGTCCTTGATGTTGGCGTAAGATTCTGCTTCTACCTACTTGCTAAAATAGTCAATTACTACGAGTAGAAATTTCTTTTGCGTTATTGCAATGGGTAAGGGGTCGACTATGTCCATCCCCTATTGTGTAAATGGGCAAAGACTTGTGACTGGGTTGAGAGCTTCAAAAGGTACACAGGGAATGGGAACGTATCTTTGACATGGGTCACACCTTTTAATATAATTTTCAGTATCTTGCTTCATGGTGGACCAATAGTACCCTTGCGTGTGAGCGCAAAGTGCTAGGGTTCGTCTGCTTGGATGATTGCCACACACGCAAAGTGCTTAGCTTCCAGATCGCTCAAACATCTTAGGTACGGACCTCCAAATGATCGTTTATAAAGCTGATCATTGATAAAAGTGAAGCGAGTGGCCTGTACGTAGAGTTTGTGCACTTGTTTCTTGTCTTCTGGTGGTTCTCCTATTTAGAGGTATTTCACGATGTCGTGCATCTAGTCGGGGTTTGCCTCATTGGCACTACATACTGGCTCTGGTATGATTGAGGGTGTGGCTTGGAGGTAGACGAGTAGCATCACTACCTTTCTTATAGGAAGAGTGGCAGCTATTCCAACTAAAGCGTCTACCTTTGAGTTCTCCTTTTAGGGTACTTTTTTAACAACCCACTTGTCTAGTTTTTTCAAGCGATCTTCTACCATGGTGAGATAGCGAGCCATGTGTTCATCTTTTGCTTCTTACTCTTTCTGAATTTGCCCGACAATTAAATGAGAGTCGCTCCGGATTTCCAACCTTATTGCAGCCAATATTATGGCAAGGTCTCGCCCAGCTAGGACAGCTTCATATTCTGCTTCATTGTTAGAGGCAGAAAAGTTGAGACAGATAGTTTGCTCTAATAGTTCTCTAGTTGGTGATGGTAGGATCAGACCTACTCTAGAATCGGATGCTCTGGACGCTCCATTTGCATGAAGTGTCCACCATTGTTTTCCAGGGGACTCAATTGGATGTGCTTGTTTTTGAGGGAGTTTGGCTATAAAGTCATCCATAACTTGTCCCTTCAATGCTAACCTAAGTTGGTATTTGATTTTGTATTCACTCAACTCAACGACCCATTTCAATATTCGTCTGAACAGATGCGATTTGTGTAAGGTAGCTCGGAGTGGCTGATTTGTGAGCATGGTCACTTGGTGAGCTTGGAAGTATGGGGAAAGCTTTCTAAGGCTAGGATCATTTGTTCCATTTTGGAGTACCAAGTCTTTGCGTCTACCATTGCTTTGCTCACATAGTAAACGAGCCTTTGCTCTTTGTCTTGTATGTGTTGAAATAGGACAACACTAACCACACAGTTAGATATGTCCAGAAACATGTAAAGCTGTTCCCCAGACTTAAGGCTGCTGAAAATGGGCGGTTCAATGAGATAACGCTTGACTACTTCAAACGCTTACCTACATTCATCCATCCAGTCGAATGTGCTTGCTCCTCTGAGCGTGAGGAAGAAGGGTCTCAATTTATTCATAAAATGGGCTATGAAATGCCCCAAAGCTGTTAGAGGGCTTGTGAGGCGTTGCAACTCTTTTTTACTAATTGGGACAAGTGTTTCAAGGACAACTTTTATTTGTTTTGGATTAACTTCAATTCTTCTTTTGGTCACCATAAACCCTAGAAACTTTCTAGCACTGATGCCAAAAGTGCACTTAGCTGGATTGAGCTTTATGTTATATACCAGCATCAGGCAGAATGCTTATTCCAGGTGCTGGACATGTTCAGCTCGGGTTCCGCTTTTCACAACAATGTCGTCAACATAGACTTCCATAGTTCAGCTGATCAAGGGCTTGAAGATCTTCATCACTAATCTCTGATAAGTAGCACCAGCATTCTTGAGCCTGAACGAATGGCATGACTTTATAGCAGTACAACCCATGTGGTGTAACAAAGGTTGTCTTCTCCTCATCCGGCTGGAACATGGGGATTTGGTGGTATTAAGAGAAAGCATCTATAAAAGAAAGCATCTCATGCCCGATGATGGCGTTGACTATCTAATCTATCTAGGGCAAGGAAAAACTATCATTTGGGCAGCATCATTCAGGTTGGTGTAATCAACATAAACTCATCATTTCCCATTCTTCTTTGGGACGACCACCACGTTTGCCATCCGGTCCAGATACTTGACTTCTCTAATAAATTCAACTGCTAGCAATTTGTCAATCTCCGTTTGGATGATTCTTTGTCTATCCGAATGGAAACGTTGAACCTTTTTTTGGATAGGACGTGAAGAGGGTATGACATTGAGCCTATGAGAGGCTACAAATAGATGAATTCCTGGCATATCAGAGTAAGTCCAAGCAAAGACGTCTTTGTTTCGCTGAAGCATGCTTCCAAGTAGTTCTAGTTCATTCTTCGTGGGGAGAGAGCTAGTATAGGTGATTTGATCTATGTCATGAGAAAGACATAGTGGCTGGAGTGGATCAGCTGCAAGTGGATCCTTCTCCTCCGGGTTCAGTAATTGCTATTGCTCCTTTGTATTCAATGATTTCGGACGTACCTTTTCGCTAGCTGGATGTCTAGAATTTAATGCCACTTGGTAGCATTAGTGTGCACCTAGCTGGCTACCAAAGAGATCGATTTGTCCCTCCTTAGTGAGGTAACTCACCATCTGATGGTATTAGAGGGGACAACTTTCATTCTATGAAGGCAAACATGTCCCGTGATGGCGTTGAAAGGGGACAAATCCTCGATCATCGAGAATTGTATGTTTGGGATGACTAGACCAGCTTGGACGGACAATACAATATTGCCTTGAGAGGTTGTCGTGGCTCCATTGAATTCGGATAGTATTCGCCCTTGATTCTCTAGGGTAGATGGTGACCAAGACCTATTGAGTAACCTCCCGGACGTCATCTTCGAACGTGGAGTACTTGTTTGCCCATCTGAATAGATCGTCTATCGTTGTAGGCGGCTTTTTAGCGAGAGACTCAAAGAACGGCGTGCTCGGACAGATGCTTCGCTTGAAGATCTACAGAATGGCGTCCATGTTGCAAGACTTCACTTCGAACACAACCTGTCCAAATTGTTTCATGAAGTCTTTGAGTAACTCGTTCTTCTGCATCTTGATGTTCTGCACGTTGCTTATGTTTTGCTTGTGGCGAAATGAACACAAGTAGTGGCCCACAAAGGCTTTTGATAGATCTTGAAAATTGTTCCTAAATTCTTCGAGAGACGGTGGAACCAAGAGAGAGCCTGATTAGAAAAACTTTACACAATAGTGCATCATTTCCTATATCAAGGGTCATGAGTTGCTTGAAGTGCATGATGTGATCAAATGAATTGCTTATTTCGTCATATGTCATGAATTTTGGCACTATGAACCCACTTGAGGGCTCATAGTTAATAATGTGGGGGCCGAATAGCATGGAGAGCATGTCATCCAGCCACCGGCTAACGGAGTCGGGTGGAGCTCGATTTGTTGGGGCCCCTGCTTATTGTTGCCTTAGCGGATGAGAGGGCCACTCTGACATGATTGCTGTAGTTGAGGGACCTAGACGGGTCTTTAGGGTTTTTACCATGTTTGGTTTTCCTTCTACGCCTGGCGTCTAAGGTCCTAATCGGGCTCGCATCGCATCTAATAGACGTGAACTTCTATCGTGTCTCCTCTTCATTGATACTTGGGTAGAGTTGGTGATTTCATCCTGCTATACTTGGCGAGCTGGTGAAAACTCCTCCTCGAATCGTGTCGAATGACTGCTAGAGGGAAACTCTGTGTTCCCGAGGAACAATGCCTCATCAGTTTGCCTTGAGGTTGTTCGTTGGCTTTGTGGTTGCCGAATTTGAGAGGGGGGCCTGCTGATGACATTTGGGCACGCAACTCTTCATTCTCTTCTTTGAGTCTCCTCGTTTGGTGGATGAGAGACTACATCTGCTGATCACTCTCACGCTAGCGTCTTTCCATACTTTCACGCCAAGCAAATTAGCTTTCACTACCCATAGTTGATGATCGACTTCTGAAAGGTGATGACATCCTTAGTCATTCCCATAGACAACGCTAATGTTGATGCTGATCTATTACCAAATAACTTTGACTTTTTAAAATCAAATTGATGGCTTATGATATGGAAGTTTTGAAGTTTGTTTGAAAACTATTTTTGAGAATAGTTTTTTATTTTTTAAAACATAAAAATAGGAAAACATGTTTGACAACTAAAAAGTTGTTTTCTGTTAAGAATAGAAAATAAGTTGTTTTCAGATAACATCTTTTAATTGTTTTTAGTTATTTTCATTTGTTTTTTGAAAACTATTTTAAAAAATGATTATACAAGATGTAGAATTATTAAAAAAAAAAAAAGCACTAGATATAAAAATTATTTTTAAAACATATTTAAAAAATGTTAAAAAATTTTCAAATTCCCAAATATACTTTTGTTCTACAAAACATAAGAGAATGGTTGTCAAAAACTATTCTCAAAAAGTGTATTTCATAAATACTTTCAAAAACAGTTACCAAACTGAAACTTAACTTTTTTATTACTTATAACATTAAAATTTTAGTTTTTAATCAGATTAACTTATGTTATAAGTTAAAGTAGAGCTTTATTCCCAAAAAAAGAAAAAAAAGAAAAATTGGTTTTTTTTTATCTTCTCTATGAAAGTTCTTTTTTCTTAAATCATAAGTTGTTTAGCAAAATTATTCAAACTTCTATAAGTCTATCATTGAACTTCAAAAAAAAGAAAAAGAAAAAGGTGACTTATAAAAACCCAGGCTAAATAGTGCTTTAATGTGCAAAATTAATTAAGTTATAGTAATAAATTTTAAAAATAATGTTAATATTATAAAAGTTTTATTAACCATAAGGTCGGAATTCGTGCTAAAGTTTTATTCAACATATGGAACTCAAGCTAACTTCCATATTAAGGTTTTTTCTATGTTGTAAACTTTTTTTATAAATAAAATTAATTAAACAGAAAATAAAAGTTTTTATTGAACTTAGAAAAAATTCTTGATTTATCAAAAGTCAATTTAAATAGTATACTATTTACATGCATGAAAAAAAAAATATATATATCAAAATATGGTGAAACTTTGGTCTTGCCAAAAGTAAACTTTAACATGGTCAGTAAGAACATTGCTTTGATGGAACATCAATTAATAGCTTTTGGTCTCAAAACTTGGGACTCTTCACTGTTGGGCCTAGCTCACTGGCGAGAGAATTGAGTTTTAGGATATTTTGGCAGGGGGGGTCAAGTCTTTTTGCTGTATTAGAAAGTAAATGATTTGCATCGTTTGGAGGTGAAAAACGCAATTGGGTGTTCCCATGGTGCTTAAATCTTCATTTTTTCCCCATGAATTCCAAGTGTAGTGTAGTACCATTGAAGAAGCTCACATTCAATTTCGCAGTGAAGAAGTTATTTAGTTTGAATTGGACTCATCTCTGGCAAGGGCATTGGTTTACATGTATAAAAAAATGTGGGCAACCTGATAAATCAATAGAAAATTTCAATTCAATCAATGAAAGAGATGTCATTTCTTGGAATATGATGACCTCAGGTTATGAAATTCATGGAGATGAGAAAATGTGCAATAGAAATTACCCAACCAGTGCAATCAAGTCATCCAACAATTGACTAAGTTAGATTTTTATCACTTATTGAAAGCTCATTGTGACTGAACTGTTGGCTGACGACCTTTCCTCTCTGTTCAACTAAGCGGAAATCAACGAAGAAACAATTTGATGAAGACTAAGAGTGTGTTTGGTAGTAGTTTTAGAAAATATTTCTGGTCTTCCTAATATTTGAACAATAAAAATTTTTAAGTGTTAAAAAGATTAAAAATACTTTCTAAAATTACTGTCAAACGAGTTTTAAGTTGTTAGAATTTGGTAATTTGAATTCTATTTGGTTCGATCTGAAAAGCTCGCGACATATAGAATGAAACTATAATTATGAGATTTTTGGGGTTTGTGGTTGACCCAATCTTGTAGTTTGGTCTAGTTTGGACTTGCTTTGTTAATTACTCTCTCTCTCTCTCTCTCTCTCTCTCTCTCTCTCTCTCTCTCTCTCTCTCTCTCTCTCTCTCTCTCTCTATATATATATATATATTATAGTTTTAAGATTATGATGATTATGTTGTTGCCATAGCCGCTCACAACTCTCTCCTCTTATACTGATATTTTAATATAGTGGATTTCCTTTTTCTCTATCCATGATTTTTTTCATTTAGGGTTTTTCACGTAAATCTATGTATTATTATTTTATTTTTTTTTATTTATTACCTGTTCTCATTATTGTGTAACATAAGTTTTTGCCAAAACTACAGTGGCAAGTTCAAAGTATTACTTGTACATCTTACTGTTCGTCTACCCGAGATAGATTGAATGCCCAATATTTTTTTATTGCTTTCAGGTTCTCTTGTGCAGGGAACATACCAGAAGAGCTCTGATAGATTTTCCTAATAATCTAGTCAAAGCACTCAATACACAGAATGAAAAAAATAAGCGAAACGTAAGCATGAGTTCCTTCAGAAACCTCACCAAGTCACTGGCTTGGGTCCCATAGAGCATTTATGTTGAATTTTGTAAGAAAATGGCATCCTCCACCATGTTGATGGGCTCCAACCAACCCAAAACTAAAAAATCAATACACATATTGTATCTTCGGCTTAACCCCAATAACCTATGGTTTGTGGATGGCCATAGACTTTGTGCACAAAGGAATGGACAAGGCCACTTGGGTACTCAACTCATTTCTATATATTTCAGCTGCTCCTAAGGAATGTTTTGAACTTGTGGGGAAAAAAATGATGAGAAGCATGAGGGCGGTTCTGGTGCTGGTGGCTGCAGTCTTAGTATGCATTTGGGGGAATATTCACATGGCGAGCGCAGACACGAGTCCCAGCGAGTGCAAAGAGGAGAGGAGCCTGCTGGTTAACGCTTGCAGGCCAGTGCTCTACGGGCGCAGCCCATCTGCAGACTGCTGCCAGCGCGTTCGAGTGAGCCATGTTGAGTGTGTGTGCCCCTACGTCAGTACCAAGACCGCCGCCATCATTGAAGTCCTTGGTGTTCCCAAAGTGGTTAATTAATGCACTTGTTCTGGTGATGTAATTGACTTGATTATTGGTTTCTGCAGGTATCACCACTCCATGAGGAAGACACCCTGCTCGGTGTAATATGAATATAGTTTGATCAGTTGCCATGTTTGTGAGTCGAATATCTCCTTGTGCTCCTGTTGTGCTAGTATGACTTTACTATGAATAAAACAAGAGTATATTATATTTTATGGGAAAGGAATGGCATGTTTCTTGTATTTTCTATTGGTGGATATATTGTTAGGTGGTGTTTGTTTTTTTGGATTTTTATTTAAAACAATTTAGTTTTAGAATTTAGGTTGTTTGTTTTTCTACTTTTTCATGACTTATTATAAACTTTTTACTAAATAGAAAAAATAAAAATATGTAGCTTTTTACTAAATAGAAAAAACCAAAATTTGTTTTTTTTTTACTTTTTAATACTTAATAGAAATAAGATACTACAAAAACAAACAACATAATATTTAACACTATTAAGCATTAAGGTTCTATTTAGAATTAAGTAAAAAAACAAAGACCACCTTAGTCTATTACCAAATAACTTTGACTTTTTAAAATCAAATTTATGGCTTATGATATGGAAATTTTGGCTTTTAATGGCTTATGACATGGAAAGTTTAGTTTTTAATTAGATAACTTATCTTATAAGTTAAAATAAAGAATTGGTATTTTTTTATGTTCTTTTTTTCTTTTTAGTCAAATATCTACAAGATATTTTCATACATTCATTTAAAATTTATCTTTCTCCCTTGTTTAGGACACATATTAATCTAATGATTAAGAAATTTTTTTTAATTCATTTTGGTAAATAACCTCTGATGCTTGGAAAAATGTTTGGTTCTAAAAACAAATGCAAAGTTTCTTAGGGATTTAAAAAACTACCAATTATTCTTTAAAAAACAAAAAAAAAAAAAAAAAAAAAATTCTTTTTTAAATTCGAGACCACCTAAAATATTTTAAAAGATATAGATTGAAAGTTGTCTTTTGAAAAGATAATTACAATGGTGTTTTAAAAAATCAATTTATTATCAAATTTTTCTCTATTTTTTTAAAACTTCATTCTTTTAAAAAATATTTATTTTTTTCAAAATCAACTGGCTTGCTCAAACATGGCTAAGTGATTGACGTGGTGGAACAACTTGTTCAAGAATTACACGTGGCAAAAGTTGTTGGTAGTTGCCTAGTTGGAAATTTGGAATATGCCTCCACTAGTGTATGGGTGTCAAGTGGGTGGTTTTCTGAGTCCTTTGGTCAATATCGGTGCTTGGAAGTTGTACCCATTAATCATTTTCTCTTGACAATAAAATATAAATTCTTTTCTTACACTCTCATACATGCATTTATGGTATGAGAGCGATTATAAGAGCAACAATTCAGATCAAGCTAAAAAAGGAAAATTTTATGGCATTAGCTATCCAACTTTAAATTTCAGCCATTGAAAGCCCATATCTTTATTTTTAAAAGTAAAAACAATTAATGATATGATTAAAAATAAAAAATAACTTTAATTAATAAATGAAAATAATTAACTTATTTTTAAGTCCATATCTTTATTTTATCTTTTTACTATTATTTGTTACCTACACAATTTCTTTTGCTACTCCACAACTTTCATTATCATTCGACATCCTTTATTTTACTTATAATTTATGAGGATAAATATGTAATTTAGAATAAATTTTAAATTAATTTTATTAAATAACCTTAACACTTAAAGTAAGAATTAAGTAATAAGTTTTAAATTAATAATTTAAGTATAATTTAACTAAAAGTCAACTTAACTTATTAACAATCAAATATTAAGTTTTACCCAATGCCCCTAAGTCTTTAATCTTTTGCAGCAATTGATATTTACAAACACAATTTCTAAATATAAATGTTCAGAGCAAGTAAAGAAGAATATCCCATAGTAAACAAACCCACAATCCATTTTATTAAAGCAGAAAAATGAGTCAATTGCTTTGGTTTTATTTAAGGATGTGGTTGTCGCATGAAAAGAAAAAGAACTTATTAAAATGCATAAATATTTAGACATCCACTATATCCTTAATTACGTACATTTTTCCATAAAATATATCCAGATACGATGTTCAAGAACAAAGACTAAAAATCAATTGTAAAATGTATTACATGCATATGATATTCCATCTCAATGTCTTTGCTTAAAATACAAAACTTTAGATAAAGATTCGATTCTTTGGACGGAATTTTCATTCCCATAAGGGACATTATAAATGGCTAGTATTAGCATTTGGATTAAAAAAAGGCACCAACAATATTGCAGCTAAAGATGGATAATTTCTTTAAATATTATAATTTTGTTTTGGTGCATGTAGATGATATACTAGTTTTTAATAACAATTATTCATTATGAACATTTACCATGAGATTAAAAATTTTTATATGGAGAAGAATTAATTCCAATAAATGAGGTAAATGACTTAACTTCTCATATTCATCAATAGAATATGTAGAACTACAAAATTTTTAATTATTATTAAAAAAATGATTTTCTTATTAATATTTATTGAAAATTTATGCAAATGACGGAGGATAATCGTGATGTGGCTATAATAGGGGTTTGATTTGGATAAACTTGGTGATCCATATATTCCTATCAAATCTTCATGATGAATGATAAAAAGAAAAACAAAATGAGAAAATGAGTTGGAAACATAGTTCAAAAGGTCAAAAATGCATATTACACCTTGTTAGATATAAAAAAAAAATTGGAGAATAGATAAGTGAATTACTTAAATTAGGAGTGATAAGACAAAACAACAAACATTGGCTTTTGTGGTTAGAAATAGGAATGAAATCAATAAGGGAAAATCTAGACTTGTAATTGATTATAAGAGACTTAATGATAAGCGACAATAACTATTTCGATGGATATAAGATACCTAACAAAAATCACTAATAAATTGTATACAAAATGCTAAGATTTTCCATAAATTGTTTCTAGTTGGTTCATTTGTTAACTTACAAACAATTCTCTTATTAGACCTCTAAAATTGTAAGGGTTGACTTCTAATTCCATTAGTTTCTCATTTTTTTTCTAGAAAGACTCTCTTGAGGCCAATCAAAGATTCTTCTCAATCAATCTTAGTGAAAGCCTTCAATGAAGCTCATACATTTTGCTAGGTTGACAAATTAGGGTATTCTTCTCAATATTGTATTTTGCTTGATAATTAAAATTTGGTTGAAGTTGTTTGGTTTCTTTTAATTTGTCTAGAAAATCTAAAATGCTTTTACTGATATGAGGTTATAATGCAATTTTTCCTTTTCCTATTCTACAAATGGTCCTCCATATTCATTACCATTATTTGCACACAAGTATTTCAACTTCCTTTTAGTTTCCCACTCAACTACAACATCAAAGAGCTTGAAAAAAATCTAGATCCTAGTCCTTGTTTTCTTTTTTCCAAAAAAACAATAATCCCACACTTTTCTAGAATGATCATCAATGAAAATAAAATAAGAATGAGTACTATGAAGACTCATAGCATCCATGGAACAAATGTCAATATGGACCAAATTTAAACCATTTGGTTTCCTAGATGAACATAAACTTTTAAATACAACCCTATGTTGTTTACCCATCATACAATAAGTGCATACCTTCAAATCTATACATTTCAATCTAGGAAGATTATGCTTCTTAGAAATAGTTGACATACCATTCTAACTCAAGTGACCAAGCGGACATGCTAAAGTTGAGTGGAAGAATCTTTAATTGTAATTACCTCTCCCATAGGATGTAGCCTCTGTCACATAAAGAGAATTACATTTCCTTCCTCTAGCTACTACTAAATACCCCTTTATGAGCTTTCATTTCCTTCACCAAAGTAGTTATAATAACCCTCTTCATCAAATAAACTATTGGAAATTAAATTAAGATGAATTTCATTAACATGCCTCACATTATTCTTCATTAAGAATTTATAATTAAGCAATGTTTATATTTAGATAGATATCTCTCATGCTAGCAATTTTGCACTCAACATTATTTCCCATCTTCATATAACAAAACTAGCACTAGTATAAGAGGAGAAAACATCACGAAGCAAAGTGACATGACGCAAAGAATTGAAGTCTACGACCCAACGTGAATCTTAACATGTGAGATTAATGCTACCATCATCACAAACAATATAAACATCAATGACAACTACAACTGCAAGATTGACTCCTTTGTTTTCCTCACATTTTTCTATATTTATTCTCTTCAAGTACTTTATATTGAAACTTCTTGTGTGTCCTAGCTTGCCACAATGATAACACTTAATTAATCTCTTTCCTTGAGTTGGATGTTCCTTATGTCTTTTCACTACTACCATGATTCATATTTCTGCTATTGCTTCTACCTCATCTTTTAGTAAGCAACACTTGACTCTATGCAATTACATCTCAGTCATTTTTATTTTTTTTCTCATCAACATGCTTTCTTTTACTATTTTCAAAGTGACTACATTGTTTGGAGTATAATAAATAAAAGAAACAACAAGAGTCTCCCAACCATCAGGCAACAAACCAATCAAACACAACATAAATCTCATCATCCAAATTAATTTCCATTGCATCCAATTGGTTCAATATACCTTGAAAAACATTTAAGTGCTCAAAAGTAGAGGTTTCATCATGATATTTTGAAATTTTTTATTTTATTTTATTTTTATATAAAAGAAAAAAATAAAAGATTTGTCTTGTGCATTATTCTTTTCATACAACTGTTGTAGAGTATTCCACACTTATATAAGCGTTAGTTTCATGTATAACACATTTAGTCAACCAATTGTCTTTCTATTTAGTTTTACCCAATCCTTATTAGATGAATTATTTGGTTTGCTACTATCACCTAATAGAGTATCTTCATACTCAAAGCAACAAAGCAAATTCTCCATTCATGACTTTCAAATTGAATAATTTGTAGTCGTGAGTTTGATCATAATATTACTATTATTACCCGAATCCTCCATTTAATTAGGGCTAAAAATTTCCCCAAATAAGTTGGCTCTGACATCACTTGTTGAAAAAATTAGCAATCTTCCTCATAGAAACAAATCTAAACAAAACAAATAAATCCTTTTTTCCTTTTATGCAAGGAACTAGGCATATGCATACTTAGCAATATTAAATGAATAATTCAGACAATATAAATTAACATAATCTACAAACATTAAGACTACAACAATTTTTATGAAGCAAATCCTCTAATGTGAAGAGAAAAAATACAAGATACAGTCCACTAAAGTCTTCCACTAATAAAAATTGATCGGCACAATGAGTTCTTTAGTAATAAAACTAGAGGTTATCATTCATCAATAACTTAGGATTTCAACAAAAACCACCACACTTGAAGGTTTCAGTCTTACCAAAATATAAACAATAGAAGAGAGGAAATAGCAATCCAAACTAGTAATTCGTAGCTTAGACCATCGCAAAACAATTAATATATTTGGGGCATTTTTTTTTTCATTTTGAAAAGAATATTTCAACAATATTAATGATTAAAATTTCTTTGTCAATGAATCATAAATAAATAGTGTATTTAGAAATCAAATTAGTTGTTTAAATGCATTTTTTCCATTAATATAAGAGACAAAAATTGAGAGAAGTTTATGTTTAAATAGTTGAATTTCCCTTAAAAATGGTTTAATTTTTTTTTCAATCACTTTTTTGTTTTAAAAAAATAAAAATACAAAATGTGTTTAAATACAAGTTCTTTTTTATTTATTTTTTATTTTTTAAAATTCGTTACATGTAAAAAAAAAAAATAAAAATAAAAAATAACCCTCTTGCTTTTTAAGATTATTTGTTCTATAATTATATCAGAGTTTTTTAATCAGAATAATAAGATATACATACAATTTTGTATTCTTCTAATATATATGCCAACTAATTGTTGAATTTGGCATGTACCATTCATTAGTTCAAGTATTAATTTAATATATTTGATTTAATTTATTTAAAATTTATATAATTTACAATTTAAGTTATTTTTAAATAATTTATTAAAAATATTATTAATAAAATAAATCAACATAACTTGTTAACCAAAACTTTTATTTTTATTTTTAAAGAAAGCATATAAAAAAGCACAACTATTATTTATGATTCATGTTATAATTGCATCAATGTTATATAAGAAATCAAATCATTACACTTTATGCAGAAGTTTAAATATGCAAAAGATCTTTCTCATTATTGAAGAGTTTTATATTGCCTTATACATATGAATGACTTCATAGTATGAAGTATTTAAAATTTAAAAATTATCTTCAATAAATTATGCTCTTGAAGACAAGCTAATATGATCATGAGGTTTCAAAATCTTATATTTTCATACAAATCCCTTGTATGAAAACCTTGCCAAAAAATATACTAACAAATCCCAATGGCATCCACTCCACTTTTCTCAGGGTACACATTAGATCAAGTTGCTAATAAATCAAAACTTAAAAATATTTGGTCCTAAGTCCAATAAAATATGATGTCTAATTTGAATTATTCAACCTAATCAACCTCATTCTTATAAAAGGAAAATTGTATTTCTTGTACTCATTTGAAAATATATACAAAATGACAATTTGTATTTTCATATTTTAAATGATATTATGTAATCCCAAAATGTTTGTTGTCTCATGCACATTTAAGTTGAACTAAGATAATACGGGATGCCATTTTTTAATAATATATGTATTACATTTCATTTGAATGGGTAATACCTTTAACTTTAAAGTACATAAAATTCTAATTATCTTTCCAGAGTCTATAACATGAATTATTTTGGAACTTGTGCATAACTTTGAAATCTTAGCTCCCTTCTCACTACCCTTTGTTTCATTGTTTTGTTGGCATTTAACTAGAGATAAATACTTCATATGTAATTACAAATGTTTTATAAAATTTAAAAAGTAAATTTTTTTTATTTTCTCATATTTTAAAATTTTGAAAACATTTTAAGAAGAGAATGTAAATTTCTTATTTTTATATAAGAGTTCTTATATAATTTGTATATAAATTTTTATTTTTAAAAATCAAAAAATAGGAGTTGCATTCAAACACCAAACCTTCTATATAAAATATAAGACTCTTACCAGACTTAAAATGATATTAAGTAAAAAGAATCAGGTATTAATTAACTTTTACTGTCTTCACTTTTAAAATTTTTTAAAGTAATTTTTAGATACATAAAATAATACTTTTTATTATTTATTTTTTTTTTTTATGTATTTTTTTTTATAAAAGTTTCTTCTTTTTATCCAGAAGTTATTATTATTTACTAGAAAGCAGCCTAAAGAATTTAATATAGCAATGATTATTGCCTTTTAACCTTTTGAATTAATTCAGTGATAATTAGTTATCATGGTACAGGAGCTTTGCCTTTAGGAGAAAAAAAAAATGAAATTTATTGGATAGCTGAATGATGAAAATTACATATTATTATTTTCATAGGGATATGCAAAGCTTGATGGTTGCATATTTATACAATCTATTTATGGTATTATACTGAGTATCAGGATCTGCATGGTGAGTCCTTCCTCCTAGTAGGTGTGGTTGTCAGTCCAGAACTGAGATTGAAGATAGTTAACCTCATTCCTGTCTACTTGGAAGGCCTTTGTGAGAACATCAGCTGATATTGCAGGCTTTGATCCAAACACTGCATTTGCAATGGTGATCACGCCTGGGTTCTGGCTACTCAATGAAGCAATGGCCACTGCGTTTGTTTTTCCCACATTGAGCTGGAAGTGAATGAGACCTTGTGGGAAGACGAAAACGTCTCCTTTGTAAAGGACCTTGGAGATGAGGCGGTTGTCAGGGTTAGAGGTGACAAAGCCCACATAAAGTGTGCCCTCCAAGACAGTGAGGATCTCTGTGGCACGCGGGTGGGTGTGGGGAGGGTTGAGACCGTATGGCGCATAGTCAACCCGAGCCAGGGAAACGCCAAGGGTGTTGAGTCCAGGTATCTGTGCCACGTTTGCTGGTGTGACCATCGACCCAAGTTTGTTTGATGTATTCCCTGGAACACGAAGCCCCGAAAAGAAGAAATCATTTGGTGTTGCAAGCTTTGGATCCTTGCAGAATTTCCCATTCACAAACACTGCAAAGCACCAATTATATTAGGACTAATGTAGCCTTGGAAAGATCAATATAGATAGATGAGAATATATCATGTCTGGACAAGAATAATAGAGAGAGCATGAGTATTTTACCAGAGTCGTTAGTATCATTAACAGCTACACAGAAGTCCTGAAGAGGACTGGGGTCAGAGGCAGAGGCAACAGAAAATGCCATAGCCAAGAGTACAACGTATGCAAGGGTGTTAGCTCCCATCTTCTTCATGTTATACAAAGAATTCTTTTCGAGTAATCTCTGATGGAAGAGCAAGGAATTCTACTAATACAATGGAGTGCTATGGTAGCTAGGATTTCTTTGATTTGCAATTTTGTGGATTACCCGATTGTTTATTTATAGATGAAGAGTCTCTGACATGTTCCAACTCTGAAGCAGTCTCATAAAATTAATTAAGCAAAAGTCAAAAATCAAAAAGAAGCTACTTAATTGATCAGGTACTTTATGTATTAATTAATATTTTGGATAACCTTTGAGTTATCTCTAGCCAACTAACAGGTCTGTGATATATAAGATGTGTGTTTTTCGTTCTTTTATTCTGCTATAATATAATAGTTTTGACCACGTCCCATGCAATCTACCAGGTTGCTTCAGGTGAAGAATATGTTTATATTTTGCCAGAACTTAGACATATAATTAGAAGAGATGTAAGGAAGAATATAAGACTTGTTCTACTTATTTAAGAAAATTTGCAACTCAAGTCGCTCAACGGATTTCCCTTTGACAGAGCTTTTCAAAATCATTTCTAATACAAAAAGTACTTTTAGAGAAAAATTAAGTAAATATTTAGTAATATTAGAAAATATTTTTAAAAATTTGAAAAATGACTTATGGTGCTTTCTAAGGAAGCAGTCGATATACATTTCTCCAAAAAAAAAAAACCATTTCAATTAAAATCACTTCAATAAAATGCATGCCAACTTAATGTTTTAAATTACGTATAAAGTTGGACCAGAACGGGCAAAATCATAAGTAGTTGTTCATTTTGACTTTTCATCTAACACATTCCCACTGCTTTGATTTGTTCACTGCAGCCGCTATGACACAAATTAGCTAATTTATCTCAATGATGGGATGCCAGACATAGACCAAGCACCAAGGACCCACGATGTACACGCCCAGACTTAAATAGTCCCAAGAGGAGCTAAAGAAATACCTCAGCTGATCCTGTCTTTTTAGAAAACTTTGTTGGGTT
Organism: Vitis rotundifolia; assembly: GCA_030254885.1. Lineage (NCBI taxonomy): Eukaryota > Viridiplantae > Streptophyta > Magnoliopsida > Vitales > Vitaceae > Vitis > Vitis rotundifolia. Next base: position 4,060,462 of record CM058166.1, read on the forward strand.
TTTTACATGCGGAGACCTAGGATTGGCAATGGGGCGGGTTTGGGCCGGGCCACCCCTACCCCATTCCCATCCCAATCATATAAATCTCTTTCCCATCCCCATCGCAAACCCGGGGCGGGGCACGGGTTAATGTCTCCTGTTCCCATTTACAAAAGAGTTGATAATCCCATCCCCGTACCAAATGTGTTTTCGGGGCGGGACGGGGTCGGGTTTGGGTATTTGGTTTTTTCCAGTTTAGAAAATTCTGTGACATGGGTTCCATGGTTATTTTCTTGTCTTATTCAACATCACAATGATATAGATTGCAACTCTTAAAAGCATCAGCAATCAACATTTTCTTCACATACTATTCAGCATTCATTCAATGTGGCAAAACATAAATTTATTTTCAATAAGTATACAATCTTTTGTCAGTTGGATATTTCTGATACAATTTCATGAATCTGTTTTTCTGTGGCAACAACACAACCTAAATAGCAAAATGAATGCCGATGAATGCCAATACATCAAGGTAAATACATCAACCTAAAAGTAACTAATTCGAAATTAGCAGAAAAGGGAAAAAGAAAAAATGAAAATACTACTTGGCCATGATAATTGATAAATAACTTAACATTAATGAATGCACAAGGAGTAAGTGATGCTTTACACTCAAAAAGGTTCTTCAATCTACTGCTTTGAATTTGTTTGATTTGGGACAAACCATATGATATCTCATTGAGCCTATTGAAAAAGCAACCAAGAAAAAGACCTTAGTAGATCATTTTTCAGAAATATAGAACCAAGGTAGTGATAGTGATGACAAAAGCCATAGAACAATGCAACAGAATCAATGGGTTGAATTTTATTTTGGAAAATATCAAAAGATCTTCCTTTCTAAATGGCTCCATTGAAAGATGCACCAGTTATTTGTAATTGTATTGTTTCTCTATGAAATCAATCAGTTCATGGAAGCTTTAATTTCTTCAAGAGTTCGGCCTTTTGTTTTAGGTACCAGCATGACTATGAATACTACGACTGCTGCACAAACAAATGCATATCCAAAATGTACCTGAAAGACCATATCGTTTAGTGGACACATTAGTTTAACAAAATTCTATTGAACACCAAGAATTCTAAAATTCGGTTCCAAGGCCTGAAAATTTTTACCCTTTTTCTGGAAGAGTAAAAACACTACATAGGAAAAATGCTGAAATAGGTAATGGCATAATTCCAAAATTTGCTTGAAAGATTTTGTCCTAAATGTAAATTTTCTTGGAGTGCAAACATTTTAGACTTGACAGCTATATGAGAAAAAAATGCAGAACGAACTATGTGAGCTCCAATTCATGAGGAAGTTAAAAGTGTAGGATACAACCTAAGAACCACACCAATTCACCAATGTCACTAGGCTTCCATGAGTTCCCTTTATATGTAGTGGGAAGATCTGCATCAGAAGGAGCTTAAATTAGGCATGAATTTCCTTAGTAATTTCATTTTCAATGATTAGTGATGGTTTTCACAAATTCATGGTTACCTCAGACATTATAACCCAAGGAATTGCTCCTAATCCTATTGAATAGAAGCCTATATAAACCTGAATCCACATAAAAATAAATACATCAAGCCTATATAACAATATTTTGTTGGCAGTAGGGTTGCCTTATGTATCCACTCTCTCAAGCTTCACATGATCTTTCTAAATAGTCACTATTTCACTGTCATTTTAGTATCCCAATGAGCAATATAACCGATTATTTTTGCTTGAAAATGGTAATTAAATATTATAATATTTTCTATTATACAAGAATTTGAAAATTTTTATACTAAGCATCTGATAACTTTCTAGATTGACAACTGATTACAATGCTGCAACAATTTCATTTAGTGTGGGTTAGGATTAGAATTAAGAGGGCATAGAAAATAATAATAATAATGCAGTCACTGAAGCGAAAATGATTACAAGTTCTTACCTCAAGTGCTTGGAAGCCCTTGGTTCCAACACAAGGGCCCTCTCTCTTTTGCTTTCCATCTTCTGGGAACAAATTAAATGTGATTGACCTTAGAAGAAAAGATAGATTTATCAACCCAAATCATCCAAGTTATTTAGGCAGCATACCTTTGTTCTTTAATAATCTAGCACCAGCAACAACAATTCCGGCTGCATGGAGAGGCATTGGAGAAATATAAACAAATTTCTTGTCCACTTTTTCCTCTTTTCCAAGAGGGGCAACAACCCTTTTTCTCTTAGAAGCTAGACCTCTTGATGATTCATGATTTGGATTCTGCATTACTTCATGTGCTAGGCTGATCAGCTCCTTCCTTTCTTGGCATGGCAAGGGTTCACTTAGCTTTTCTGACAAAGAAGTTCTAGAGTTAACTTGGAGCCTTTCATTGGGTACCAACTATCTATCTCCAAAGATTTAGTAATGAAACACCGTCCAAAATGGCCACTAATGTGGCATCTACTATCAGCAGATCAAGCAAGCTTGTATATAAAGAGGGAAAAGCTCATATGAATAGTAATAGAAGGACATTGTAGTTCATGCTTTGTCTTTGATCAACATATTTTCAGTTATCAAAACCTTGTATAAGTTACAACTGAGAACATAATACTTTGAAATGTTTTCATGCTTTTGCTTGCTCAATCGTACAAGCCCTCCTGCTCCCAGACATCAACAAGAAAATCTACCATTTCCTATCAATTAAAATCAAACGTACAGTCAAGAAATGCATGCTTTATTGCCCAAAAAATAACAGGGCCCAAAACCACCACATCCAAGCAAACTTACAAGGAGAGGGATAGGTTGGGGGAGAGGCTTGTTGGTCCCAAGTAAACTCTCATATGTTGCATTCCAATTGCAATAGGATCAACTATAAATAGTAAGATTTGAAAGGAAAAAAATGGCAACAAAAATTATTTCAAATAAGGCCTGCTTAAGCAACCCTTAAGTAACTATTACAGGAAAGTGTTTTCTATATAGAATTTGGCTAGCTTTAATTGTAGTGCATGAGAAAAGCAAACAAGATAAAGTTGATAAAAAATCAATTGTTACTTGGTCAAGTCCCTGCATCAATATCAATTGGAATCTGGATTTGCTCTTAAGTAGATGTTCCATGCCTAAAAAATGATCTCCTAGCAACTTGGAAGATGGATTGGTTTAAAATAAAAAAGATTGAAGTAAAGAATTTTGGTTGCATTGAACGTCCCCAGAACATTTTATTAAAAAAATGCATTAAACGGAGTTCCATTTTCATATTCACTCCATCAAAAAGGTACATATAGATGCAGGTGGAAAGGTAGTAGCTAGCCAGCTGGTAAATTCTCTGGGCAATGTACCAAAAACCTAGATCAAACCTTGTATTTTAGGTTGGAGGATTTTTGGTTATTAGAGAGGACCACCCTCATCTATTATGTAGGCCATTGTCTTTGAAGAAAAAAAAAATATATATATATATAAATAAAATGATAAGGACCAAAATGAAGAAGAAAGCAGATACAAAGTAACCGCAAAACAATTAAATATGGATATTAAGGACCAAACTCATTCAAATTATGAAAATCAAATGATAAGCATTTAGTTAGCTATACCTCCAAGTTATATTAATCTGTAGCCCCAACAAGCAGCCTCGACATCTTTATTTACTGCAATTAGGTCAGCACTAATGCCTTCTTTGCCAAAAAATACAACTTTGATGCTTAATACCATTGATATAACAATATAAAATATAACATTAAGATAAAAATGAAAAAATAAAAAATAAAAAATAAACATCACAACTACAACATATAAAAATAGAAAATCTCCATGGATATGGTAACATTAAAAAAAAAACATTAACATAAAGTCTTCCCAACATATTCATACATATAACCACATTAAGATTAAAAAAGAGCATTAAAAAAAAAGTGTATCTTGGGTCCCAAAATATATCTCCAATACCAACTCCATCTCAAGAAAAGAACCTACAACAAGAGTGATTCATCATCTTCATCCATGATTGCGAGTTTGCCTCCTGGGTTAACAAGCAAAGAATCACCCAATAAAAGTAAGAATAACAAGAAACAACTTTATTAAAAAAATTCAACATAGTTGTTTCATAAGATTGAAAATATTTTAGAATAACTACCTTCCATTTCATTTCCCAACCAACTTTGAGCACACATTAAGGCCTCCAAAGTATTTGGATGGAGTCTACTACGATGTTTTGGTACCATCCTACCACCCGTATTGAAGGCTGACTCTGATGCAACTATAGATACCAGAATGACATAGATATCTTGAACAATCATTTGTAAAGTCGAATACTTAATACCATTTGTTTTCCACCAACTCAAAACATCAAAATCTGAAATCCTTGGCAAAATAGGTTCTTCTAAGTAGAAGTCTAACTCCGACTTCGCATGACCTTCTTCATTGGTACCATGAATAAATAAGTCAAACTTCGAAAGAGGATCTTGTTCGTCATAGGTCAACTCAAAGAGATTTGAAATTGATGAAGCACCATCAGATGAAGTTTGTTGACCCATCTTAGACTTTGATTGGTACTCAGAAATTAAATCATAACATGGTTGACAAATTTTTCCAATCTCACTTGAAGCTTCAAACCCATACATTATGGGAAAATAAAATTCTAAAATCTTCATCTTGTATCTTGGGTCCAATACAACTGCTATTTCCATTACAATATGACATCCACTCAAATACTTGTCAAATTTTTCTAACATACTTGATGCCATTATGCTTACAACTTCATTTAAGCAAATCAACCAATCATACAATGTTTCTTTAATCTCACACACTTTGATGAAAAAAGTATTCGTAGTGGAATAATTTCACCCTGAGAATATCTTTGTTATATTATAAAACAATTTCAGCTTTTCACATATTTCTCTTGCTAAATTCCATTCTTCTTTTGATGGCATTGTGGTGTAGAGCTTTTCACGTTGCTTCAAATGCAGGAACACATCTTTATAAGTTATAGCTATTGATAACATCAATTATGCAGGAACACAATCAAGGCATAGCTTCTTATTGCATGGAAGGCACAATTGGCAAGCTGCATCTTCAAACTTTTCCACTCTTGATGGTGTTGCTGACCAATATGCAACACTCTCATGTATTTTTTCAATTTCTACTCTGATGACATCTAGACCTTCCTTCACAATCAAGTTCAAGACATGTGCTGCATATCACATATGAAAGATTTTTCCATTTAATAAAAGTGAACCACTTGAAGATAATTTCTCTAAGAGGATATCAATCATGCCATCATTACTTGAGCAATTATCCACGGTGATTGTAGATAGTTTCCTACCCATATTCCAATCCAATAAAAAATCCAATAACACATCAGAAAGAACTTCTTTTGTATGGGAAGGAGGCACATAAACAAACCTACATTAAACAATATATAAAAACATATTATTAATATAAGTGACATCATTAAATGATAATAAAATAAAATAAAAATTGAAAAATTGAACAAATAACATATTTAACCTTACAATATGATGTTGTAGTAACCAAGACTCATCAATGTAATGCATAGTGATAGCCATGTAACCTTTCTTTTGATTAGATGTCCACATATCAGTTGTGATAGCCATTCTAATTTCAAGCTTTTCCAAGTAGCTACTCATTTTCCCTTTCTCAAACTCATAAATCTTCATTATGTCATCCTTAATTGTATTATAGGAAACCATCTTAAACAAAGGTTGAAGGCTACTAGCAAAATCTCTAAAGCTTGCATGGTCAACAATTGAAAGAGGGTACTCATGCACGTGCAAGCTTCTCTCTTGAGATATCTTGATCAAATGTGAAACCACCAATTTGCACTTTTTCATAGCCTTTTCTCTCGAATACTAATAATTGTTGCTTAATATCAACATTTTTCCGTTTGATGCACTTATTTAAATGTACATGCAAATGTTTAGTCTCATTCTTACTAAGGACCTTGAGTTTTGATTTACAATGCTTACAAATAGCATAATCTTGTCCATCTACTATGACTTTCTCAAAATCATTCCAAAGAATCAAAGTCAGCTTTCTTTATTTACATGTCAATGATCCATCAGTAGTTGAAGTACTACTTGTAGCTGGATTAGAACCAGTACTTGGCATGAAAAAAATTTCCGCTCTTTCTAATGTCATTTTGCTGAATCCTTAGGATATTCTAAAATAGTTTGAAACCAATTTAGCGACAATAAAATTCTATTTGTATGTTTCTGGAAGCATGAATAATATGTTTCCAAAAGCTGTTTAGAAAAAAAAAAAAAGATTGTTCTCTTATAACAACTTGTTTATGTGAAAACATGTATACCAAAATTGAACCCTAAAATAATGAAATTATAACAACTTGTTTCTGCAAAAACGTGACTGCCAAAATTGAACCCTAAAATAATGAAAATCCCATAAATCATCATTCTTATTCTTATAAACCCTAAAAATAAGTTTATATTTGGATGAAATTGATTTGGACAAAGTGAAAATTAATGTCAGAAACATGAACAATAAGAGCCAAAGACGAAAATTGATTCAACTAATATTTATGATAAAATGCATATAAGACGAAGACCAAGAATGTATATAAATTACAAATCTACTGATAAAGAATTGAAAAAACCTCAAACCCATAAACTAAAACCAAAAGTTTTTTAAAAACAAGCCAAATTTTTAACAAAGCTTCAAAAGTTAGGGTTTTCTTACTTGGAAGGAAGGAATCCACAAGAACTCCAATAATTTGTTGTCTATGAGACTACAAATCTGGATTTTAGAGCAAAAGATTTTGCTTTCAGGGCAGTTCAAATTGAGAAAACAAAGCCTTTCTTCCAAGAGAAAAAAAACCCTAAAAATCTAGGAAGAATAAATTATATATAGGGAGAAGATTTTGGGTATTTTGTAATATTTAAAGGTAAATTGGTAATTATATATCCGGGGCGGGGTGGGGCAGGTAACTACAAACCCATACTTGCCCCGAACCCGATTTGGGTTTCACAAAACTTTCCCATACCTATCCCATACTCGATTAATTTATCCCATACCCGTCCTAATAGGGGCAGGGCGGGGTGGGTGACCCGATTAACCCGTAAAATTGCCCTTCCTACGGAGACCAAGTAGAGATCTCACTGGGATATAAGATGTTGAACTCTTCTATTTCTTTTACTCAGTTGTAGTCAAAGAAATCTTCCTCATCTAGCTCTCTTATTAGAAGTTATACAAAATATGAATTAATTCATATACAAGTTTTAACTGGTATTAAACACAGATTTTACAAATTGAAACAATCTTGCGATCATGCAGTGTGTAATAATTAATTATGTAGTAAGCATGGTTAAAAATGTCGATATTCCACAAAAACATATTATATTTTGGTGGAAATACCGATATTTCAGGATATTTCCTGATTTTAATTTTGCAATTTTGCTTCTCTGAGACTCGAACCCACTCTTCTATGTAGGGAAAAGAAATTCATGGCCACCTGAATTACCATCCTCATGGAACAAACGATTGCTAACAAATATACATACATACTTATATATATATATATATATTTAAAAAAGGAATTTTGGAGATGCATATATTTTTAATGTATTCTTATCAAATACAAAATATTAAAATAAAACTCTAATAAATAATTTAATTTTAACTATCTTATATTTGAATTCAATTTGACCAAGTATTAAAAATATGAAAACCATTATTGTAATTTTCTAATGAGTCTTTGTTAATATTTTTATAATAATTAAATATATAGAATTATAAATTTAAAAATGAAATTATAAATCATTTAAAAAATCAAGTCTATAAAATCATTTCTTTTGTATCATTAAATACATCTAAGTTATTTATTTATTTGTATAAAATGTATTTTCAAGTACTATATATTATATTATAGATATATAATTCAAGAGTAACAATTATTTTGTATTATTTTTTTCTCAAAATTTTGTATACTTTGTATCAAAATATTTACTAATATTTCTCAATATATCCTAAAATATTCATAAACCAAGTTATAGATATATCTGTTGAAACTGATATTTTTGTCATTGACGGGCTGTTTGATAAGTTGATTTTGATAAAATATATATATATATATATATATATATATATATATATATATATATATATATCACATTTTAAAAAAATATATTTTTTAAAAGGGTGATTAAAAATTAGAAAAACTGGATAACAAATTGATTTTTAAAAAAGATAATCTTAGTTGAATTTTGAAATTATCTTTTGAAAAAATAACTTTAATATTTAAATTAAAGATGTCTCTATAAATTTAATACTTAAATTGAAGATGTTTTTTTTTTTATATATTTTATTTCAGAACGTTCATATTTAAAAAAACATTTGTTAAAAAGAATGATTTCTTTTTTCAAAATCCTAATTATAGTGCAACAAGCTTGGATTTTGTCTTTAGAACCAAACCTACTCCTAAGTATTTGAAGTTATTTACAAAAATGAATTGAAATTTTTTCTAAATTATTAAATTAATATATCCATCCTAAATATGGGAGAAGAAGATAAATTTTAAAAATTAATTATTTTTATTTATTATTTTATTTTATTTTTAAAAAATTTTAAATTATTATATTAAGCTATTTTATCAAACATATTTATATATTTCATGGCTTAATTTTCATATTAAAGCATTATTCAAATTGACTTTTGATAAGTCAGGAATTCCTTTCTAAGCTTTATAAGAGCTTTTATATCTATTTAATTAATTTTATTTATTAAAAAAAGTTTATAACTTAGAAAAAACCTTAGTATGGAAGCTAGTTTTAGTTCCATATGTTTAATAGAAGTTTAGCATGAATTTGACATATGCTCCTTGGAGGTAAAGTGTGTTAATTGATCACATAATAAAGGAGATATGTAATTCAAGGATTATTGAGGTAATATTGATAGGTGATAGTACTATCTTGTTAGATTACAGATACCAGTTCATGAGGAGTGTGCATGCAGTGGATGGTAAGCCATAGACCTAAGTTTCTTCTCGTTATTATTTATATAGTTTATTCGAGTCTAGTTGATTCTCTATAATAGAATGTTGAATAAACTTTAGAATTGGATTCTAGTTCCTAGTGGTTCCTACTCTAAGCTCATATACCAGGATGACACAATTTATAAGAGTTAGATTGGCTCTAGGTTCACTCTTATGCATAAGGGAGTTTTGGTAATTATGCAAGGTTACATAGGAGATGTTAAACAAGGTCTTTGAATTGAGCTAATTGATTAATTAGATGGTCTAATATGATTAATTAATTAACAAGGACCTGTTTCAAGCTAAATTAAGTGACTTAAGTTTTGATGGGCTTAAGTCACTTAAGCCTAATAGGCAACCCTATAAATATCCCTTAGGAATTAGGGTTTCTTAATGACTTTTAGTTAGTCTTCTTCCATATCCAAAGAGAGAGAGAGCCAAAGCTTCCTTTCTTTCATTGCCTACACTTTGGACTGCCAAGATCATGGTCTGAGTCATTGAATGGAAGATATTGGGCGTATGAGACCTTTAAACTTCTTCTTCTCCACGTGGAATTGATATGGGTACATGCAAATCTAGGTATGAGCTTTTTCTTCTCTAGATCTTAATTTTAATATGGTTTTTGTAACCATATGTTTCCACTTTGATAGATTTAGAGAAGCCTAGTTTGCATGCACCCTTTAAGATCTAAGGCTAAGGAATGGAGAAATTAATTTGGATTTCCCTGTACTAACTTGTGTGAACCTTTAAATGTTCAAGCACGTGGAGGGTATGAGTATTTCATCACATTCATTGATGATTACTCTAGGTATGGTTTTGTTTACCTAATGTATAGGAAATCTGGGGCCTTGGATAAATTCAAGGAATTTAAGGTGGAATCGGAGAATTAATTAGGTAAACATCTTAAGGCATTGATTTGATCGAGGTGGGGAGTACCTGTCCAATGAATTTGATTATTTTCTTAAAGAGCATGAGATTATATCTTAATTGAGTGCCCATGGAACTCCACAACAAAATGGAGTAGCGAAAAAAAAAAAAAAAAAAAAAACTCTTATGGACATGGTGAGATCTATAATGAGTTTTTCAACACTTCCTACATCCTCTTAGGTATATGCCTTAGAAAATGAAGGATATCATCTTAATCTAGTTTCATCTAAATCAGTACCTTTGACTCCTATATTGATGTGGATAGGATGTAGACTTAGTTTACACAATGTTCACATATGGGGGTGCTCAATACATGTGTTCAAACCAAAGGTTGATAAGTTGGAACTAAGATAAAAAAATTTGTCAATATGTTGGGTATTAGAAAGGAACTAGGAGTTACCACTCTTATGGTCAGGTTAACCATTAGGCATTTGTGAGTACAAATGCTAGATTTTTGGAAAATTACTATATGATGAGTAATAAGGTTAGGAGCAAGGTTGACTTGAAAGATCTAGATGAGACTCCCAACAACATAGAATACTATAGATTTAGTACCAACCATTTTCATTTCTAGTACACAGGTGTCTCGTCATAGTGGGAGGGTTGTTATAGAACCAAACCGATTCATGTATTTGGTAGAGTCTTTTGAGGCCATTATAGAGGAACATGAGATTGATCCCATAAATTATGATAAAGTAATGGGTGATGTGGATGCACATCTTCAGTAAAAGGCTATGGAGACAGAAGTTAGAATCTACATGCTTTAACCAAGTTTAGGAGCTTGTAGAAGTGCCTCAAAGGAAAAACCCATAGGGTGCAAGTGGGTCTACAAGAGAAAGAGGGGAGTAGATTGAAAGGTTGAGACTTTTAAGGTTAGGTTTGTAGCATAGTGTTATAGTAAAAAACTTGGTTTGGACTATGAGGAGACCTTCAAGCTAATAGTCATGCTCAAGCCCATGAGAATACTCTTATCCATTACAACACATCTCGATTATGAGATATAGAAAATGAAAGTTAAGACTACATTCTTAAATGGTAATCTTGATGAGAGCATCTATATGATGTAGTCAAATGGTTTTTATAGCGAAGAGCTAAGAGCATATGGTTTGCAAGTTACATAAATCCATTTATGGATTAAAGCAAGCATCCTACTCTTGGAACAAACATTTCGATTAGGCAGCTAAGTCCATTAACTTTAATCAAAATGAGGATGAACCTTGTGTGTACAAGAAGGTACAAGGAAGCATGGTGGTTTTAATGATCTTGTACATTAATGACATTCTACTCATTGGTAATGATGGATGACTATTGTCATCGGTCAAGATCTGGTATTCTACTTAGTTCCAAATGAAGGATTATAGAGAAACACAATATATTCTTGGGATTAAGGTCCTTAGAGACCACAAGAATAGGAAACTGGCATTGTCTCGAGCTACCTATATAGATAAGCTTTTGGTCAAGTATGTGATGCAAAATTCCAAAAAATGTTTGTTACCTTTTATGCATGGAGTACCCTATGCCTTTGTAGTTGGTAGCCTTATGTATGCGATGCTATGTATTAGGTTGGATATTTGCTTTGTAGTGGGTATGATGAGTAGAAATCAATCCAATCTAAGTCCATAACACGGAACAAGTGTTAAGCATATACTCAGGTAACTTAGGAGAATGCGATATTCTATGTTTGTGTTCCAAAGTGACAAGTTAGTACCTAAAGGGTACACAAAATCAAACTTTCAGTCTAATAAGGATTCTCGTAGGTTTACCTTTAATTTTGTTTTCGCATTTGATAGTGTGACTATTAATTGGAGAAATTTGATGCAATCTTGCATTGTTGATTCGATTATGAAAGTCAAATACATTGCAGCTTCTAAAGCAACAAAGGAATTTGTTTGGCTAAGGAAGTTCCTCATAGAACTTAGGGTTGTTCCCTTGCTATATGACCCATGATACTATTTTATGACAATAGTGGGGTTGTGACATAGTTGTTAGCCCAAGGTTTCTCCTAATTGTGTTTTGATGATAACAAACTATGGTCAAGTTGCTAATCATTTTGAATTGACAAAAATTTTAAGTTTTAGTTTGAAAATTCAAAAGGATATTCGAGAAATTCATCAAAGAACTCAATAGATGAAAGATCAAGACAAATGGAAGACCCTTTAATCATAGGAAACATATGTAAGATGAATGCATGGGTTCATTTAGGATTTTCATAACTTTTCATGCATCTTTAAAAACTTAATTTATGCATTAAAGTTATATTTCATTAAAACCCAAGTTTTATCAAATGAACCTTAGGCAAATCAGTTCAAAATTGGCATATTCATTTACCTAAAGACCTTGCCTAAGTGTTAGAAGTGAAAGGAATAGAAAAAGATAGGTTTTCATGTTAGAAATATTGAATCGATTAAGGCACTAGTCAACTAGTTCAATTCGTTAGGGTACTTGTCAACCAATTATGATTTCTCGATCAAGAGATGCAAAAATCTTCTTTCTCTTCCAATAGCCTTACAGTCCTAGTCGATAGCTATGTCTTCTTGGTCAAGGTTCGGTCGAGGCCTAACAATCACCTACCATGCATTAATTATCTAATGGCTAGTCAACTGGTCGATCCTTAGCTCGATTGATCGAGGCTATTTTTTGGCATGTTGGCTCCTAAAGTTAGAAACCTATAAATTGAGAGCTCCACTTCATTTATGAGTATAAGAACATCTGCATTTATTTGTTTACCTACCTATTCTTGACTCAAAAGCTCTCATTCTTTCCTTGGTGCATTAAAATTCTCACTTGCATATTTTTTAGTTCACCCTTGTTATTCATCCTAACATTTGAGTTGTATTTGAGTGCCCTTGTTGAGCTAGGTTGAAAGATTTAAATTTTTTATTTGAGTGTTAGAAGCTTCAAGTTAGTATAGACTTAAAGGGATTGTGTAAGTGCCAATTGGAGCCAAAATCCAAGTGTAAAAAAGTTGAAAGCTTGGTTGAAGCTTCAAGTATAATGGAACCCTCACTCAGTTAGGAGCTTGAGGAGAGTGGACATAAGTAAGGGGTGATGAACCACTATAAAATGACCCTAGTTATTCATCCTAGCATTTGAGTTGTATTTGAGCGCCCTTGTTGAGCTATGTTGAGAGATTTAAATTTGTTATTTGAGTGTTAGAAGCTTCAAGTCAGTAGAGACTTAAAGGGATTGTGTAAGAGCCAATTGGAACCAAAATCCAAATGTAAAAGAGTTGATAGCTCAGTTGAAGCTTCAAGTATAATGGAATCCTCACTTAGTTAGGAGCTTGAGGAGAGTGAATATAGGCAAAGGGTGCCAAACCACTATAAAATTTGAGTTTGCTTTCTTTAACCCTATTTCTTTATATTTATGCTTCTTTTGCTTGAATTTATTGTGTTTATAGAAAAAAATTTAAAAACCTGATTCCCCCCTCTCTCCTCTCCCTCTTCTTGGGTATTTTCCTAATTAAGTTTAGCCTTTATTTTCTCAATTGATATTAGAGTTAGGCCTCTTATTTAGGACTTAACCGTTTAAGAGGTAGTGGCTAATCTATCAAACTCATCTTACATTGAAAGTTTTTCCATTGGGCTATGCAAATGGGACTGTGGTGGGCCATTCAACCACTTCATATCCAAATTAAGTGTATCACCATTGTCATTAACATCAATGGCCTTAAGCAGAGAACCCTACCAATGGGGTGGTTGCTCTCACTACAAACATATCTAGTCTCATGTAATTGGAGAATCCATATCCCTTGATTCCTAAGGTGTAACCCACAAGTGGAGTGGTAATGAACCTAAATTAAGATGTGCTTGAAAATGAAGGTTATGGGCTTGCCTAAGTTCATCTCCCACTTTATCTTTTGAAATAAATAAGAGAATTTGAAAACATTAGTAATTACCTTAATGAATAAATTATCTACTTTAAGGATTTTCAAAAATATTTATTTCTTTATTAGAAACCTAGGGGAAGAGGAGAATATAATTCTAAAAAATTTAAAATTTCTATGAGATTATTTTATTCCAAAAATAATTTTTTTTATAAAATATCTACTCTCAAATTTAAAAAAATTTCTATGAGAGTATCTCTTTTATATTTTTGTAAAAATCTACTTTGATAACATGGCTAACACTTTCCTCAAAACTTAGAAGAAATTGAGTCTAATGGAAGCTAGATGGCAGGAGTTCTTAGCTGATTTCAAGTTTGAGTGGGTGCACAATCTAAGAAGACACAATGTGGTTTTTGATGGCTTAAGCACGAAGGGTATGATAAAGTTTGTATTTGCTCTATCACAAGTAATCTCTAAATTCAATGAGAGGATCAAGTAGGCGGCCAAGCTTGATGCAACTTATGAGAAGTTGAGGTAACAAATCAAAGATGGCTCCACCTTAAAGTACTAGTTGGAGGATGACCTCTTAGTGGCTAAATGAGATAGATTAGATGTACCAATGAGCAACTTGCCAAAAGAGTTGTTGAAGGAGATCCATAATGTGAAGTGGGTAGGATTTCCTAGTGGGAAAAGGACTTTGCTATTGGCTAGATCCTTTTATTGGTCGATGATGGGAGAGGAGATCTAAGCATATGTGAGGTCCTACTTGGTGTGTTAGTTAAACAAGATTGAAAAGAAAAAGGTAGCAAGGTGCTATAGCCTCTCCCTATTCCAAAGAGACCCTAAGAGAACATCTTCATGGATTTTATTGGTGGAGTTCCAAAGGTGCAAGTTTTTAAACCTATTTTTGTTATAGTAGATACTCTAAAGCTACATTTGGTTGAAGAGATGGGATAGGATTTGTATATCCTAGGATATCATATCTCATTGGATAGGATACGCATATCCTAGAATATGATTTCCAATGGCATATGATATCCTTAGATATACATATTTTATGACTATGATATTTTAAAGTAACATATCCAATGGGATATGCTATATTATATTATATTTATATTTAGTTTGTGAAATGAATAAAAATTAATATAAAATATATAATATTTTTCCACATTTAAAATAAAAATTATATCACATTCAAATATTTTCTATGTAAAACAAAATGAAATTTCATTTATGTTTAACAATATTTATCGTTAAAATATTTAAACTTTACAAATAATTTTTTAAAATTTTATGGTATTTAATATATAAAAATAATTTATATATCATATATTAATATTATTTTATAAATTTTTTTTAGTTTTTCTTTTTTAATTTTAAATTTAATTTATAATAAAAAAAATTTATTTTATAAAATGAATATATTAAAAAAAATTGATAAAAAAAGAAATAAAATTTGATGCATGGGATATGTATATCCCATATCTTACCATGGGATTAACATGTCCCATATGAAAAGGATGAAAAATAGAGAGTGGATAATATATCCCACCACTTATCCTATCTCATGTTTGGTAAAACATAGGATATGATAAGTGATAGGATAATTTATCCTATCCCATCATTAACTAAACATATGATAGGATATACTATATACTATCCCGTGCTAAATCTGGTCAACCAAACGTAGCCTAAGTATGTTGTCTTTATTCTTACACCACATGCATGTCTTATGGAGTAAGGTAGGCAGATTCTTCTTCAATCATGTGGTGAAGAATTTTGAGTTGCCAAAGAACATAGTGATCATGATGCTTAGTTCACTTGTAGACTGAACTATTTAAACTCCTCAAATCATGGTTGAAAATTTCCACTTCAAACCATCCCAAACATATGGTTCGATAGAGCATATCAATGCTTTATTAGAGAAATACTTAAGGCATTATGTTTTTGTAACTTAGAAGAATTAGGTTGACTTAGTGGATTGCAACGGGGATGAGCCCATTTGAGTTGTCCATAAGGCAACAACCTATAATACCCTTGGGGGTGGCCAAGCAGAGGTTTAAAGGTATAAGCCATGCAACCTATCCCACATAGATTCTATGTCATTAAACAAATTTACCAAATATCTTTTTAAGTGAAGAGAACTGTGAAAACTAAGGGTCTAGTTGGTAATTGTTTTCAAAAATGGATTTTAACTCTAAAAAAAAAAAAGAAAAGAAAAAAAAAGATAAGAAAACTCGTTCAGCAACCAAAAAATAGAAAACAATTTTTTGTTCTTAATAATTAAAAATATGATGTTTTTAAATAATATCTTTTAATTGATTTCAATTTTTTTCACTTGGTTTCTAATTTTGTTTTCAAAAATAATTATACAACTATGGAGAATGATTAAAAATAAAACATCACATATAAAAGTTATTTTTAAAATATATTTAAAAACATAAAAAACAAGTTAAAAATATTTCAAATTCTCAAACAAATGTTTGTTCTACAAAACATCAGAGAACATTTTTTAATAAATATTTTTAAAAACTATTTTTTATAACTATTATTTAAAACAGTTACCAAATAGAACTTAAAATTTTCCTCTTCTTACCCTTATTGCCCTCTATTGATTCTTCCTCTTAACCTACAAGAAATTGATTAGAAAGGAGGTGGGCTATTTAGGTTGATTTGGAGTTTCAAGTGCATAACAATAGATAAGAAAGTGATAATTTACTTACATTACTTTTTTATTTGTCTACTTTTTACATGTTTTTGAGATATAATATTTACCTTGTCAGGAGCATTGATCACTTGAACAAGAAGGGTAGTAATAGTGAAGGTCATCAATTATATTGGGAGTTACTAAATCATTGAAGTGGTGTTGATTATATTTTGGAAATATTTATTATGTATAGGGGTGTAACTTGGGCAGGTTGGTTTGATTGACTCGAATCCAATCCAACATTTGGGCAGGACTGGACAATCATTTTCAATACTAGGGTTGAGTTTAGGTTAAATTTTTTCAACTTGAACTCAATTTAGGTTAGGTTCAAGCCAAAATTCAAATAACTTGAATTTAACCCAAACTTGATTTAACGTTTTTATAATGTATATTATCCAATATAATAATATTCATTTTATTTTTATACTTCTAAGAAAAAATATTAAATTATATTATATCATATACTTTTTCAACTCTTCTAGAAAAATATATAAATTTATATATTTTTTTGTCATCTAGAAATTTTGTTTTATTTACTATTTGAATTTTCATATATATATATATATATGAAATTTAAATATTACAAATGAATTTTGAATTATGCAAAACAATCAATCCAACTAAGTCGAATTCAACATGATCAATCTAAGTCTAACCCGATCAATTTGAACTCAATCCAATTTTAGAAAAATGAGGTTGGGTTAGAATTAGGTTGATTATCTTAGGATAGAAGTTGAATTGATTGATGTTTAATTCAGGTTGAGCCATCCAAATTGTAGCCCCAATTATATATTAATTTATTTGATCATTTTGCTATTAATGGGAGATTGTGCATCAAAGTTTTTAATGGTGGATGGTGAGCTATTAGGAATGACTTTTGCTCTAATCAAAGTGTGGTAAATCTGTAGAATGGTTATAGTAGAGGATGTCTTGTTAATATAATAATGAGGATGGTCAACTCACATTTAGAGCTTGTTTGACAGCGTTTTTAGGAAGCGCTTCTAACATTTTTAACATTTGAAAAATTTTATCATTCAAATGTTAGAAAGACTAGAAACTTTTTCTAGAATCACTAACAAACACACTCTTAATATCGTGTGGGTGAAAAGGGCACTGTTGGAGCCACATGCGTGACAAACCGATGTTTTAAATTAATATGATGTCTTGTACCCTTTTGCTTAACATGTCAACGATTGTATTACCCTTATAACGACAAGTTAGCAATATATTGAAATTGTTCTCTTGTTTTATAGATAGTGGATTTTTTGGAGGTTTCTAGCTCCCACGCAAGACACAAGGAGATAATCAAATCTCAAACATGAGAAAAATTACACCCCATTGTACACAGTACTCGAACATGTATAATAGTAAACATTATTCATAATAAGCTGAGTAGGGTGTCTTCCTCATGGAGTGGTGATACCTGCAGAAACCAATCATCATCAATCAGTCATCAATGGCCTCCAGAATATGAGAAAAAAAAAGAAAGCCATAGAGAAGTAACTTACTCCCACACTTGAATTTGCGAGGCACCGTCCTGCCACACCCTTCAATTTTCTTAACCACGTTGTCAACACCAATGGCCCCAATGATGGAGGCGGTCTTGGGAGTGACGTAGGGGCACACACACTCTACATGGCTCACTCGAACGCGCTGGCAGCAGTTCGCAGATGGGCTGCGCCCGTAGATCACTGGCCTGCAGGCGTTAACCAGCAGGTTCCTCTCCTCTTTGCACTGGCTCGGACTCGTGTCCGCACTTGCCATCTGAACATTCCCCCAACTGCATACCACCACTGCAGCCACCACCACCATCACCACCACCGACCCCCTCATGCTTCTCATCAATTTTTTCTTTTTTCTCTAGAATTAGCACATAAAACTGCGGAGGAGTTGCTCCAATATATAGAAATGAGATAGGAACCAAGTGGATTTTCTACTTGCCGTGTCCATTACTTTGTGCAGGAAGTCTATGGCCGCCTGGGCGGCGTTCAAACCGGAGGTTGGCTGGTTGAAGCTGAGGGTACAGATTCACATCTATATGACCATATAAGTCAAATTATTATTCTACTTTCACATTGGTTGGTGTCAGTCAACAATGAAGACAATGTCATTTTCATGTTGAAAGTGAAGAACTTTCTACATGTAGTCTTTATGGATTGTGGAATTTTGTCTCCACGTGTTGGACTTATAGTTAACCATCTCCCAAAAATTCAAGCCAAACCCTCTATGGGATCCAACTCAGCTGCATGAATGTGACTTTTCCAGGGGTTTCTGAAGGGATGCTCATGGTTTGTTCTCACTGAGATTGACATTTTCCTTTTTCTAATATAATCATACATTATGTATTAAATAGTTTGGTCGGCTAGATCGTTTGGAAAATCTTGCAGTGTTCTTCTAGTATGTACACCAAAACCTGAAATCAATAAAATGTTTGGGATTCAATCCATCTTAGGTAGAGAAACACAAACAAGTTATACTGCAATTTTAATCTTTGCACAGTGGTTTTTTAATCATGTTTTCGGAATCAGAATCATATCAATCAATGGACCAAAAATATCATGGAATCCTAATTTACTAGTTGGATCCGTGATTCAACAACAATCAAACGTGATGTACATCATACCATAAATTTATTTGTGTAGCATTCATTTATTTATACCATAAAACCATTCAATTCTCACCCTTATCCTAACTATTGAATGATTGAAATGAGTTACAATACTAGACGGAGATTGAATCAATTTTGAAATTTGAAGAAATCCAAATCAATCAACCATTTCCTAGAATAGTATTGGCAAATCGGGAAATAATAGTATGTCGTTTCCACACCTGGTTGAGGAGTGATGACGCTCAACAGTATGCTCTCTACCCGTTTTTAATTATTTATTTAATTTATCATTTTTAGTATTTTATTATTATTAGTAATTATTGTTGGTATTGCTATTTGTACATGTATTTGTGTATTGGGAATTTTGGTTTAAAATTCCCATTATGTCTCTTAGCTCATACTTTTCAAATCCTAAACACTTGCCTTTTCCAAATTATTCGTGTTTGAAGATGACTAAAGGAGTTGGTAAATGCATTTGAGGTCATGGATGATAAGAAACATTGATGAATCGTGTTTTAAATTTTTATCCTTTTATTGGAAAATGAAATTGAAGCGTGTAAAATATTGTGTTTAAAACATTTGGATCATTTTCTAATCAATCAAACTAAAGGGTAACATATTAGGTTGGGTTCAAATTTTTTCAATCTTGTTTGATTGATCATACTTTGATAACACCTAGGAATTTTCATGATTTTTCAAATAAATCTCAACCATTTGATGGGTTTCAAAACTGCCTAATACTTAAAGCCTTTTTCTAGAAGCGTAAAGGACAGTTATGAGAGTGAAAACCTCATATTTTTTAGCTTCAAGTTATTTATTTATTTATTTATTTATTACCATAGGGGGAGTGTTTGCCTTGAAAAAAATCACTTGGGTTAGAGTTGAAAATCTTTTTGCTCTGATATTCAACATATTAGGGTAAAACCCAAGATTCTTCTTTTGTGGACTCAAGATGAGGTTGAGATCAAAGTTTGGAGTAAATTCCAAGTATTTTCTGGAAGAAGAAAAGTGGAAACTAAAGCTTGAAGGTTCTAGGCAGGTGGTTTGGAAGAGGATCTAAGGGTTGGGCTAGCTAAAGCCTTGTACTCAACTAATTTTTCTTTAAATTGGATTATTTGATTGCTTGAACCTCATGGTTTTTTATCTCTTCAAAGGTTTTCCACATAAAAATTTTTGGTGTCGTTGTCTCTTTATTTTATCATATCTTTTGATTAGCATTTCATTAGCTTAAATATCATTGAGTCATATTGAGTATTTAGTTAGAGCATGGGTTGATATTTTCTATTGGAGTTTTGAAAGAATTAATAAGATATATTTTAGTTTTTCATGATTGATGTCAAAGGGAACGTGAAATCGACTGTTTATATTAATGCAATGTCTTACATATCATGTTTGGGAGTGTTGTTTCATTTGCTTGTGATTTGTATTAAATAACTTGTTTGAGAGAATGTTGGTGCATTCATTATTACTTGTAATTTGCTTGTTTGTTCATAGTGTTCGCAAAGAAAATCAATTCATAGGATAAGAATAGGGGAACTATAAGCATTTGTAAAACACATTATCTAATTATTGCAAAAACACCTATTCACCCCCCTCTAGGTGTTGTCCATAGGTGAGATTCATCTTCATTATTTTATTATTTGTAAAGGATAAAATTAGAAAAACAATAATTAAAACATTTCAATACCACGGACTTTTGCATCCTTGGGTTCAACTCCAGGTTCAGGGAGAAATAAACTTAAAAAAAAAAAAAAGGTTGCATATAGGCTTTGAGGAGTGGTGCTCATTGCTGACGCTTGGCTAGTAGAATATATACATATATATATATATATAATACAAGAAATAAAGAGTTTTCAACAAAAATAATTCATTTCAGAAAAAAAAATAATAAACTAAATCCCTTATCAAAGTAATTTCCAAACTAAGCATTTCAACCACTTGGCCGAAGAATTTTTTATTTATTTATTTTACATTATAAAATTATACTTAGTTACTACTATTTTAAATTCTTTTTTAAATATAAAGTTACCAAAATAACTATTGTTTTAGATTGCATTATAAAGGAACTAATTCATCATGGCAATGAGGAACATGACGAAATCATAGATACAAAACTATTGGAATAGGTTCAAGGTCTAGATGATGCATTTCTCTCAAGAGTTTGAGAGTCTATTGGACTTCATGTTTAAAAACAGTGCTCAAAAGTTAGATTTTGAGAACAATTTTTTACCAATAATTTTAAATATTATAGGAAAATGAATTTTATTCATGGACATAAATATAGAAAATAGTTTTCTTGCTTTATTCTATATAAAGTTAATATGCACTTTTTGTACAATATAAGACTTCTCAAAGTATATATTAATATTTATAATTTTAATTGGTTATCAAAACACTATAAAATTTCCTAAAAATATCTTGAATTTGTTCTAAAAAGTATCATGTTTTTAGAACAAATTTTCAAAAAATAAATTTTCTAAAATTTTTTGTTCAATGTGTTTTTTAAGTGGATAAAAATTGTTTTCAAGAACATCTTACAAGCAAACCTCTATATACCAATTCCAAAACCCATAAAAAAGACTCAAATTTTGAGTTCATTATATGAGTTTAGAGCAATTAAATTGTAGCTAAAAAACAATCTACAAGGAGAATAAAAATTATGAACTTTTAATTCATGTTGTTTGATAATTTTTTTAGGAAATTGAAGTCTTTGATAAGTTTCATTAATGTGTTTGGTGAAATTAGTAATCTAGCTTAAAGTCAAATTAGAAGATTTTAGGAATTTGAGAAACATTGGGAATTATTATTTATTCAAGTTTCTTATGTTAATTAGGACTCTAAGACTAATTATGAATTGGAGTCATAGTGCAAGCACATGATTAGTTTATTAAAAATATCAGTTCTTTCTTATGTTAGAGAGAGAGGGGGTGGGGAGAGAGAATAAAATGTTATTTTAGCAAAATATTATAAATATTGATTCATGTGGGTTGGTATCAGAGCCAAGTTGACCAAGGAAGATGCAAAACTAGAGTATTAGAGCTAGAATACAAGGGAATGTGCATTCAGACAATTAATACATTTAAATGTGTGTCTTGTTTAGATCTCTAGATTTATGGGAAATCTAGTGAATAATGGTAAGAACAAAGTGACTAATTCAAAAAAATTCAAGGCATTATCAAAAGAGTAGAAAGATTTACTAAAAGAAACTTGAAAAAAAGATAAAAAGAAGCACTCTATGCAATATTCTAAGTAATAGGTAAATTCACATTTGAGAAAATCTCAGACATAGAATCAGCAAAGGAGGCATAGGTTACTTTACAAAGATTATATTGTGTCAAGTGAATGAAATTTCAAACATTAAGAAGTGAATTCAAGTCTCTCTATCTAAATGTCTCTAAATCAATCTTAGATTATTTTAACCAAGTACAAACCATTGTAAACCAAATGTAGGTTAATGTGAGAAGCTTGATAACCAAATAATAGTAGAGAAAGTCATGTGATCTTTAAGTGTGAAATTCAAATATGTTGTTGTAATGGTTGAAGAAGCAAGGATATATTCACTCTCACAATTGAAGGGTTGATGAGTTTATTATGTTCAGATGAACAACAAATGAATCAAAGAATCTACTAATTTAGAGCAAGTTTTATAGAGTAGAGCCTCTACAGGTGGTCATGGTCATGCTCGAGGTAGAGGAAGATACAACAACTCCAACAATAGAGATGGGGATGGTGACAAAAATTATTCTAGAGGAAACTACAACACTCTTGTCTCTAAAGACAAGTCATACATACAGTGTCTCAAATGTAAGAGGTGTGTACACTATAAGTTAGAATGTCAAATGAAATTACAAAATGAACAAATAGAGCAGGAAAACACCATTGAGGTAGAGGAGAATTTTGCATTAGCCTATAATATAATAACATTAAACTTAGACCACAAAGACATTTGGTACCTTGATATAGGATGTGAGCGCTGTCATAAATGAATTAATCAATCAGAGAAGTTAATTTTGGAAATAAATCCAAAGTAAAATATGTTCTATAGATAGTTTTAATGTTACTATAGAGCAAATGTGTCTCTTATTCTAGATCTGTTTTTTTTTTTTTTTTTTTTTTTTTAAATTTGTTGATCATGAAACAATTGACAAAATAAAATAAAATTCATATCATTAATATCACTAATGGAGTTTGCACTCTTTGTGGTAAAAATAAGAAGATGATTGCAAAAATGCAAATGACAAAAAATATGATGTTTCCAATGTTTCTTCAAGAAGAAATTTCATTTTTTTTGAAGGCAAACAATAGAAGATAGCAATGAGCTTTGACGTCTTCGATTTGGTCATCTCAATTTTCACATGAAAAAGCTTTTGGTCCAGAAGATTATGGCAATAGGATTACCACTTATTAATGTTCCAAATTGGGTCTGTGAAGGATGTTTTCTTAGAAAACAACATAGGGATTCTTTTCTAGTTGGAAGATCTAGAATAGCTAAACAACCTTTAGAGTTAGTATATACAAATATATGTGATCCTATGAGGTAAAATCTTAGTCACAACAAATATATTTTAACCTTTATAGATGATTTTACAAGAAAAATTAGATTTATTTGTTACAGGAAAAGTTTAAGGCTTTTAACAAGTTCAACGAATTTACAATTCTTATTGATAGACAAAGTAGTTGCAACATTAAAATATTGAGATTAACCTTCAAGAAATTTTATAATTATTGAAAAAGTCAAAGTATTCAACCATAATTGCAACTAGCTATACACTTCAATAAAACAGAACAATTGTAGATATGGCAAGAAGAATGATAAAGGCCAAGTCACTTCTAAAACTTTTGTGGTAGAATCTGTTACTTGTGCAGTGTTCTTATTGGATAGGTGTCGTAGTAAAGCAATTTTTGAAAGAACACCTTAGGAAGCCTTGAGTGGTCATAAGTCATAAGTTTATTTTTTGCAAGTTTTTGGGTGTATTAAATGCATATTTCCTTATACCAAAAAAGCATATAAAAAAGTTTGATGATAAATAGCAAGAAGTGTATTTTTGTTGGCAATGGTGATGTAACTAAAGGTTACAAATTGTTTAATATAAAAACATGGAAGTTAATTGTGAAGAGAAATATTCTATTCCTAGAAAATGAAAGTTGGACATGGACTCAAAAACAAAATGAGGAAAAAGAGTTTTAATTGAAGAAGACTTTATTGAAGACAATGAGTATTAGGAAGATTCTACAACAAATAATTCTATTTTAAACACACCTTCTCATATTATTTCTAGATGTCTAAAGGATTATAAAGTCATGAAAAATAGTTAAATTACTGATGAAGGTTTAGTTAACTTTTGTCTGTTTGTAAATTGTGAAATGATTTCATATGAAGAAGCAATAAATGATGAGAGGTAGATTCAAGCAATAAATGAAGAAATTTAATTAGTAGAGAAGAACAATACATGGGAGCTAACTACACTACCGGTTGGAAAGAAGCCTATAAGTGTTAAATAGGTTTATAAGACAAAGTATAAACTTGATGGTAAAGTTGATCAATTTAAGGTAAGGTTGGTGGCAAAAAGCTACAAATAGAAGGTAGGTATTGATTATTCTCAAGTTTTTAGATTAGTTGCCAAACTAGATACCATTCACATGATAATTTTACTTACATATCTGAAAGTGTGGAAAACTCACCAAATGGATGTTAAGTCAATTTTTCTCAATGGTGTAATTCAACAAGAAGTTTTTGTTGAACAACTACTAAGATGTATTAAGGAATGGAAACAGAAATAAGTTTATAAAGCTAAAAAGGCATTATAAGGGTGAAAGTAGGCAACATGTAGTTGTTGTATGCCACTATATGGATGATTTAATTTTTACAAAAAATAAAAATAAAAATTAGTAATAGATGTTTGAATATTTCAAGAAGGCATACACAAAAATTTTAGATGATAGATTTGGGATTAATATCCTATTTTCTTCGAATTGAAATCTAACAAGAATACAATATTTCGTCTCATAAAAGAAGTATTTCATAAACATTCTAAAGCGATTCAAGATGGAGTCATCATCAACAAATTGTACTCCTATTGTAGAGCGACTAGAAATGAAAAAAAAGGCATTGGAGAACTATTAAATCCCATATATTTCAAGGAGATAGTAGAATGTCTTCATTATTTTACTTTTACCATATCAACTATTGTTTATAGAGTAGGGACTATCTATCGATTTATGGAAAAAACCATATTAGTCACACTTGCAAGCAATAGGCTGAATTTTGAGGTATATAAATGGTACTTATGATCATGGAATTTTCTAACCCTACTCAAGCAAGTTCATTTTAGTGGGTTACACAAATAATCACTAGGAATGTGATACAAAGACTAGAAAGAATTCTTTTAGGTGAAGTCCTTAAAAGCATGACATAATGTAATAATAAATAGAATTCATTAATATTTATATTATGATTCTAGTTCTTCTTTCTGTATCCAATTTATGCATTATATAAAACTTGGGGGCATTAAGAGTTTTACAAAAGATTGAAATCATAAGTTCCTTGCAAGTAGATGATTTGTTCATAATTGGTTTATGAACTTAGACAATCTATTTTAGATTGTAGTACACTACCTCATAATTAGATGGATGACTGGTCTTAGAAATCGGGATGATTTTCCCATAGTGAGTGTATTAATGTGTATGATTACACATAGGAGTTGCGCTAACTTAGAGTAACGTTGTGATGATTGAAAAGAGTAACCTTGAGGAGAAAAGGTTATGCTACTTTGGTTGTGAGGGTCGCAAGTTAAGCAACCTTACCAACATACATAGGCTTTACTGCTAAGATTTAATAAACTAAAAACAAGCCTTTTGGCATGAGGAGGAACCCATGTAAAACATTCGATTGTGAATATCTAAAAAAGAGTGACTGAAAATCTTTGTTACAAATAAAATACTAAAGCCTAAATTCACAAGTCCAGTTTTTTTTACCAAGGATTAAGGGATAACAAGTATTTGTTAAAGAATTTTGGTATTCCAAAATTGAATCACTAATATAGGCCATCCAAGTCTGGAACTATGTTTTAATACTTGAAATCCATTCTTTAATAGTCTTCTAACAAGTAATATTTTAACCTTTAAGATATTTAAAACCCCAAATTCATTTGGTAGATTCTCCTCAATTATCAATCACATAGGACCATACCAAGTCAGCCATTGATCACAATCCCTTATGCATCAAAGGACCCCTAGCATGCATCCTATGTATCTAAAATTTAAAAAATTTGAAAACATTTTTAAAGAATAAGAAGATAAATTTCATTAATTTATATTAAAAGTTTTATATTTTGTATTTAAAAAAAATAAAATAGAAAGTGCATCCAAACACCAAACCTTCTATATAAAATGCAAAACACTTAAAACATTAAAATGATAATTTTTTAAAAACTAAATAAAAAAAATAAGATATTAAAATAGCTTACTACCTCATATTCAAACATATTTTAAAGTAATTTTTAGATACAAAAATAAGTCTATACTTTTTTTTATACACGTTTCCTCTTTTCATAGAGAAATTATTAATATTTACGGGAAAACGGCCTCAACAGTCTAATATAGCACTGATTATTATTGTCTTTTAATCTTTTGAATTATTCACTAATAATTTAGCATGGTATAAGAGTTTTGCTTCGATGAGAAAAAAATGAAATTTATTGGATAGCTGAATGATGAAAATTAAATATAATTATTTTCATAGGGATATGCAAAGCTTGATGGTTGCATATTGATACAATCTATTTATGGTATTATACTGAGTAGCTGGATCTGCATGGTGAGTCCTTCCTCCTAGTAGGTGTGGTTGTCAGTCCAGAACTGAGATTGAAGATAGTTAATCACATTCTTGTCCACTTGGAAGGCCTTTGTGAGAACATCAACTGATATTGCTGGCTTTGATCCAAACACTGCATTTGCAATGGTGATCACGCCTGGGTTCTGGCTAGCCAGTGAAGCAATGGCCACTGCGTTTGTTGTTCCCACATTGAGCTGGAAGTGAATGAGACCTTGTGGGAAGACGAAAACGTCTCCTTTGTAAAGGACCTTGCAGATGAGGCGGTTCTCAGGATTAGAGGTGACAAAGCCCACATAAAGTGTCCCCTCCAAAACAGTGAGGATCTCTGTGGCTCGAGGGTGGATGTGGGGAGGGTTGAGACCGTATGGGGCAAAGTCAACCCGAGCCAGGGAAACGCCAAGGGTGTTGAGTCCAGGTATCTGTGCCACGTTTGCTGGGGTGACCATCGACCCAAGTTTGTTTGATGTATTTCCTGGAAGACGAAGCCCCGAAAAGAAGAAATCATTTGGCGTTGCAAGCTTTGGATCCCTGCAGAATTTCCCATTCACAAACACTGAAAAGCAACGAATATATTAGGACTTATGTAGCCTTAGAAATATCAATATACATAGATGAGAATACTAGAGAGAGTATGAGTATTTTACCCGTGTCCTTTGTATCGTTAACAGCTACACAGAAGTCCTGAAGAGGACTGGGATCAGAGGCAGAGGCAACAGAAAATGCCGTAGCCAAGAGTACAATGTACGCAAAAGTGTTAGCTCCCATCTTCTTCATGTTATACAGTGAATTCTTTTTGAGTAATCTATGATGGAAGAGCAATGAATTTTACTAATACAATGGAGTGCTCTGGTAGCTAGAGTTTCTTCGATTTGCAATTTAGAGGATTAGCCGATAGTCTATTTATAGATGAAGAGTCTCAGACATGTTCCAACTTTGAAGCAGTCTCATAATATTAATTAAGCAAAAGTCAAAATTCACATGCCATCTACCTTTGAGTTACCTCTAGCCGGCTAACAGGTCTGTGAATCTGTGATATATAAGATCTGTATTTTTGGTTTATTTATTCTGCTGTAGTAGTTTTGACCACGTCCCATGCCATCTACCAGGTTGCTTCAGGTGAAGAATATGTTAATATTTTGCCAGAACTTAGATGTGTAATTAGACTAGTTCTACTTATTTAAGAAACTTTGCAACTCAAGTTGCTCAAGGGACTTCCCTTTGACATTACTTTTAGAAATCATTTCTAATACAAAAGTACTTTTAGAGAAAAATTAAGTAGATATTTGGTCATACTAGAAAATATTTTTAAAATTTTGAAAAATGACTTTCAGTGCTTTCTTGAAATTTGAAGCACTTGCTAGTATATCTCCCAAAAACACTTTTTAAAGAAATCATTTCAATCAAAAGTACGTCAATGAAATTAAGTTGGACCAGGATGGGCAAAATCATAAGTAATTGTTCAATTTGACTTTTCATTTAACTGATTCCCTCTGCTTTGATTTGTTCACTGCAGCCTCTATGGCACAAATTAAGCTAATTTATCTTAATGATGGGATGCCGGACACAGACCAAGCACCAAAGACCGGCCAAGGAGCTGGCTTCAAACAATTATACGTTGAACTCTTCTTTTTCTTCTACTCAATTCTATTGGAATATTACAAAAATTTATTAGGTGTAGTCAAAGAAATCTTCCATTTTGAGTTCTCTTGTTAGAACTTACACAAAATATGAATTAATTCATATATAAGTTCATCATATAGACACTGGTTTATTAAACAAAGATTTTACAAATTGAAAGGATCTTGTGAACATCAACCAGCATAACATCATGCAGTGTGTAATAATTAATTATGTTGTACGACTGAATTAATTAAGTTGTTACTTGCTGTATATGTACAAGGTTTAAATGGTCATAGAAATCAACGAGCTAAGACAAACTTTGAGGACTTGGTAATTTACATAATTTGTTTTTCATTTGGATTAGAATAGTTAGTATTGTTGAAAAGTTAAACTTGATTTAGAAACTTTCTAAATAATGGAATCATCTTTAGTTTCTAAAAATCGAGAGAATATTTTGTTTTTGATTGGTTATTTTAGTTTCTATTTTTGACTTGTTAAATCATGGAAGGTTTTATATGTTATTATTAGGAGTTTCTATTTTGTTAAGTGTGAGTAACTCTAAATAAGAGATTTTGTAATATTTGAATAAGAGAGTGGTGGAATACAATAAATTTGTATTTCTCTATTAACCATATTACTCCAACAAATTATGATCAAAGTTTCTGCATGCCCAACAAATTTGTATCAGAGCCATGTGAAAAATATGGCAAGTGGGATGTATCTGTTTCAAGGTTCGCAACTCAACAAAGATAATTAATACAATTGGAGTATCAAGATAAAGACTTTGCTTTGTAATTAAGAGGTATGGAAAGACCACAAAGAACCACAGGATGAAACCACTTTGTCCTCAAATCAAAGGGATTTTTTAAAAAATATGAGGATAAGAGACAAGAAATCATTCATTATTATCTATCAAGCAATGTATAAAGAGACTTTTGATGCCAATCCATAGCAAAAATAGCTGTAGCCAACATAGCACTTCATTGCAGTAGCAAATTTGTTGCTCTTTCCTCAGATTTTTTGAGAATCCATTGCATAGACATGAAGAAGATGGTAGTTAACACCCTTGCATACATTGCACTCTTAGCTATGGCATTTTCTCTTGCCTCTGCCCCGATCCCAGTCCTCTTCAGGACTTCTGTGTAGCTGTTAACGATACAAATGCCAGTGCTACAATAATCATGTCCTCTCTGTACTCTTTTGTCCATTTGAGATTCATTCTCTAACCTATACATTGGTCTTTCCAAGGCTGCGTTAGTCATAATATATTTGTTGCTTTGGAGTGTTTGTGAATGGGAAAATCTGCAAAGATCCAAAACTTGGACCCCAAATGGGTCCAACATTGCCTTGATTTTGTGGCCCCTTGATCTCTTAAAATTTCAAAACTTGGTTAAGGTTTTGGGGTAGACCAACATTATTCCTTATACAACATCAATTTATTTATTTTTTTTTTGTCAAGTTGTTTTGTATTGGCTTCTACATTCCCAACTTTATGTTTATTCGAAGCTTTTACTTTTTGTCCAAACACTTGATTTTTTTCCTAGTTGGAAGGCATTAGACACCTAAAAATCTTGTCTTTCATGCCTCCTTAACACATCAAATAAACCTAGAATTTGGAACCAATACTCCTCACATCTAAAAGATTTAGCTTCTATCTTGCTATCTATTTTATTCAGGCGCAGGACAATATGCTCATGATCTGAGCCAATGATCAGAACCAACGTTGTTAACGTACGTGGTGGAAAGGAATTTATGTTTGGTTTTGTATGTTTATTAATATATTTTTTGGATAATCTTTTGAGTTACCTAGCCAGCTAACAGGTCTGATATACAAGAAGTATGTTTTTCATTCATTTATTCTGCTGTAATAGTTTGACCATGTCCCACGAAATCTACCAGGTCTGTGACGAATGACATTAAAATAGCATTCCAAGAAATGTGTTAATGCGGTGCGGGACGGAGACCAATCACCAAAGACCCACGATGTATACGCCCAAACTTAAGATTAAAAAGTCCCGAGAGGAACTAACTTCAAACCATTAAGAATTCTACACATTAGCTGTGATTAGTGGCCAAGTAATTAAGGGATGATAGCAGCTTTGATTTATCAGAACTCTTTTTTTCATTTCTTTTTCAATTGTCTGTATCAAAACAAGAGTTAGATAAAAGAAAGAGAAAAAGAACATAAAGAAACTGTGGAATGAGATGTGTTCCAAAGCACCTTTGAGGTTATGATGAAGAGACTTTCTGGGTATAGCTGTTTTGGGACTTGTAACTGACCATGCGTGTTTAACCTTCTACACACATAGGAATGAGACCATTTCCACAAGTGGGCCTCTAGAAAAAGTGTTTTCTTGTTCCAAAGAAATACCTCAGGTGATCCTGTCTTTTAAAATTTTTTTTTAACGAAATTCAAAACATAATGTAGACATAATTTTTTTTAATATGCTGCACTCTTCTCTGTTTTTTTTTACTCAGTTGTATTGAAATATAAAATGTTTTATTGGGTATGGTCAAAGAAATCTTCCTCTCATCCAGCTTTCTTGTTGAACTTACACCAAATATGAACTAATTATTAATTATACAGAAAGACTGAATTAATAATGTTGTTACTTGCTATACTTAATATTCTAATAGTTATAGAAATTAACAGGCTAAGACAAACTTTGAGGACTTGGTAATTTAGATAATTGTTTTTTCATTTAGATTAGAATAGTCAATATAAGACTGCTTCAAAGTTCAGAGACTCTACTATAAATAGACCGTCAATCCATATCAGAAATAGCTCTACCAACATAGCACTTCTTTGCATAGATATGAAGAATATGGTAGTTAATACCCTTGCATACATTGCACTCTTGGCTGTGGCATTTTCTCTTGCCTCTGCCTCCGATCCCAGTCCTCTTCAGGACTTCTGTGTAGCTGTTAATGATACAAACGCCGCTGGTATAATAATCTTGTCCTCTCTCTACTCCTCTTCTCCGTTTGAGACTCATTCTCTAACCTATACACTGATCTTTCCAAGGCTGCATTAGTCCTAATATATTTGTTGCTTTGCAGTGTTTGTGAATGGGAAATTCTGCCAAGATCCAAAGCTTGCGACCCCAAATGATTTCTCCTTTTCAGGGCTCCGTCTTCCGGGAAATACATCAAACCAACTTGGGTCCATGGTCACACCAGCAACCGTAGCACAGATACCTGGACTCAACACCCTTGGCGTTTCCCTGGCTCGGATTGACTATGCGCCATATGGTCTCGTCCCTCCCCACACCCACCCTCGTGCCACAGAGATCCTCACTGTCTTGGAGGGGACACTTTATGTAGGCTTTGTGACCTCTGATCCTGACAACCACCTCATCTCCATGGTCCTTTACAAAGGAGACGTTTTTGTCTTCCCACAAGGTCTCATTCACTTCCAGCTCAATGTGGGAACAACAAACGCAGTGTCCATTTCTTCATTGAGTAGCCAGAACCCAGGCGTGATCACTATTGCAAGTGCAGTGTTTGGATCAAAGCCAGCAATATCAGTTGATGTTCTGACAAAGGCCTTCCAACTGGACAAGGATGTGGTTGCCAATCTTCAATCCAAATTCTAGACTGACAACCACACCTATTAGAATGGTTCACCTAGCACATCTACCTATATACCACTTCAATGTACCGATTACTTAGATTTCACTTTGCATATCCTCTTAAAATAAAGGTGTTTGTCATGCACATGCAGTGTCTCAATTCCCTGAAGTATTATTGCTTCACAGCTGTCACTGCAGAACAGGCAAACTTGTGCCCATTGATCATATGTTATAACAAAAGTTTTTTTTTTTCTTAAGTCTCAGTCAGCTTAATGTATATCATTGGCTCATTACTCAACCGTGTAAGCTCTTGGAGTAATTAGTAATTGAATTTGGTACTGCAAACTTAGTCTATAGAGATATTGAGGTCAAATTTAACAATTCGATTGAATTAGGCTATGTTGAAGTCCATGATAGAAGAAGATTTTCTCACCATCAAAGGTTTGTCATATACTCTTCAAGGTGAAAAAGCCCAACCCGAGGATGTTTCTGACTTGGAATAGAAGAAGATGAACAAAATTGTCTATATTAGGCAATATATTGATACATCCTCATGCCATGATGTGGAAAATGAAATAAATGTCTATGAAATCTTAAAGAAGTTGGAGTCAATGTTCGAACAAAAAACTGTTGGAATAAAATTTTCTTGTTGAAGAAGTTAGTGAACATGGAGTTAAAGGAAGGAATTTCAATGACTGCTCACTTGATTGCCTTTTAGAGTATGGTAAATTAGTTGTTAGGTGTAAATATATATTTCAAGATTACTTCTTTTTATGCAATAATATCTCTTATAAAATTATTCTTGGTATATACAAGTTTTGTTCTTGCATGATATTTTGAATACTTTACATAAGCGATTGTAGCTTGATTGTCACTATAGATTTTCGTTGGATTAAATAACAGTTATGGTCATTCCTAACCTTTGCAAAGATCTTCTTAACTATTGCTTTTTGTACTACAACATGTGACAAATTTGGCTTCCATGATTGACAAAGACGTACAAGTTTGTTTCTTGCTTCTTCATGGGATGACACAATTATTGAGCAAAAATGATATGTGGATGTTGATTTACACCCATTAAGATCACCTGTTCAACTAGCATTTGAATAACCCACTCAGCCCAACTCTTTACTTTTATAACAAATGGAACAGTCCATATTACCTTTTCGCTACCTAGGAATTTTCTTTATGAATTTCCAATGCATCCTTCCAAGAGAATCTCTTGGTAGTGACTAACCATCCTTATAGTATAGCAAGCATTTGGTCTTGTACACATTGTAGCATATAATAGACTCTCAACAACATTTGAGTATGGAATTAGTCATTTTCTTCTTTTCTTTTAAAGTTTTTAGGCCCATTATTTTGCTTCCATACTCACCTCTTGTAAATGGAGTGTCAATGGATTTGCAATCTTGCATATTAAATTGTATGTATTTTCTTAATATAATGTACTTGTGAAAGAGCCACTAGTTTCTTGGACTCATATTTATTGATCTTTACTCTAATAATGTAAGATTTCTCTCCCGTATTAATGATTTGAACAAACTCAAAATAATGTTTAGCTATAAGTATGTCATCTACATATAAAGATAATAACACTTATTTATCTTTGTGTCACCTAATATAGAGATAATGACCTTCATCAATTGTTGTGAAATCATACAAAGTGATTACACAATGAAATCTCAAATACCACTACCTAGATGATTATTTAAGGTCATCAATAAATTGATGTAAGTAGCACACTTTATGCTCTTGGCTTTGGAGAATGAAGCCTATTGGTCGTTCCATATAGATTTCTTTAATTATTCAACTCTCCATGAAGGAAAGTTGTCTTTACATCCAGTTAGTGTAGTTCTAAATCCATATGAGCCACTTTAGCCAGAATAAGGAATATTGGAGCAAATCTGACTATTGGGAGAAGGTTTTCTTAGAGTCTGCAAACTAAAAACAAATTTAAAGGTTAGGTAACCTACTAAGAAGGTACGGTGATAAGTTGTAGTACCCCTCTAAGCCCATACACCTATAGTCTCTACTAAACAAATGGATGAAATTATGACAATTGGTCACTAAACCATGGATACGACAAAAGAATAATACAAGTGTACATCAAAACAATGATAAAAGTGAATTACACAAATATACAAAATTGATACATGAGAAATACACAAAATGATTTATTGGATTTTATTATTAAAAATATCATAATATAATTTTAAGTAATATTGAAAGAATTTATTTACATTAAAAATCAATTTGATTATTTACAAAGCTTCCATTTATTTATCAAAAGATTTAATTTTATTCACACTCAAACAAATAGAGTATATCAATGCTTTATTGGAGGAATACTTAAGGCATTGTGTTTCTATAATGTGGAAGAATTAGGTTGAGTTAGTGGATATAGCCTAGTTGTGCTACAACTTGCAGAGGAGGTTTGCAACGAGGATGAGCCCATTTGAGATGGCTATAAAGGCAACAACCTATCATACCTTGGAGGTGCCTAAGCAGAGGTTTAGAGGAATAAGCCATGCCACTTATAGGTTGGCAAGGTCCATGTAAAAAATGTTTGATGAAGCTTGGGAGAGCTTGGAGAAGGAAACAAAGAGAATGAAAAAATATGCAAATAAGGGCAAGAGACCCTTGGAATTTCACGTTAGGGACAAGGTCCTCTTAAAATTGACTCTTTAAATATGAAAAGAAATCAATAGCAAGACAGTGTAGAGTGGTTTGATTTCAGAGTGTGATAGACCATTCAAAGTGATAAAGAGGGTGGGTCAAGTGGCTTAAAAGCTAAATGTCACAACCTGCTTAAATGACCCTCCCCATGGGCTTATATAGAGGTCAGGAAGCTTCTAAAGACTCCTAGAACCACCTACACTTAGCCATTGGTGGGAAGAGTGTGGAAGGTTCTAGAAAAGGCTAGAAACACCCACACTTCTCTACATCAAGGTTGGAAGACAAGGGAAGCCTATGGGATGTTCTAGTGACTTTCAAACATGTCTTCTAAATACTTGTACATAACTTTTGTATAGAGTATTTTAGAGAATTCTAAGATAGTGGGGAACCTTTGTGGGTTCTAGGGAGTTCCATTGGTGCCTATAAATAGGTGAGGGCCTCATTTGGCCAAGGCACCACCCAAATCACTTCCTAACCAAGCAAGTGAGCTTCTAAGCACTTGTAAAGCTTTCTTTGAGCAATCAATGCTTCCATTCTTCAAGTGTTGCCTATAGTTCTCTTAGCTTCCAAGTTGTGTGCTTAACTTAGCTTAGTTAGTTAAGTTCGAGCGGAAAGTTGACTTAGCAACTTCAAGTGAGGGTGAGTTGTCTAAGTGCCACACGTGAGCTTAGGAAAGGCCTAAGTCCATGACAGTTGGTATCAGAGTGTGGCTATGAAGCGGGCATAGTAAAGGAAGCATGTCGGGGTCTAACATTGAGGATGCTAGTGAGCAAACCTATGAAAGGAAAATTAAGCCTATTGCACGGGGCAGGGGTAGAAAAGATAAGTCTCGTGATGCCATTGCCAACATGGAGGCAAAGCTAGCCATGGCGGACACTTGCGAGGGATTGGACTTGATTGAGCAAGGCATGGAGAAGGGTATGAAGAATCTTAGGGAACGGATCTAAGACCTTTGTAAGGGGATGCTAGTCTCTTAGGTTTAGCTAGTGTCACATGACCAGGAGGTTAGGCAAGAGTTAACATCTACAAGGTCATTGTGTTGTCACGGGTCATGGCCATATGGGAGGTATCTAGGGTAGAGGTGTCAAAGCCACAAGGGTTTAGTGGCAAACAGGATGCCAAGGAGTTGGACAACTTCTTATGGCATATGGAGC
The DNA here is from genome assembly GCA_030254885.1 of Vitis rotundifolia. Taxonomy (NCBI): domain Eukaryota; kingdom Viridiplantae; phylum Streptophyta; class Magnoliopsida; order Vitales; family Vitaceae; genus Vitis; species Vitis rotundifolia. The sequence goes on from CM058166.1 coordinate 4,096,371, forward strand.
GATACTTCGAGGCTATCACACCGACTGATGAAGCGGCTAAAGTAAGGACTGCAACCCTCTACCTTACTGACATAGCTACTCTATGGTGGCATTAGAGGTTCATCAATATAGAGAAAGGCATTTGCACCATAGGGACATGGGAAGACTTTAAGAAGGAGATCAAGTTACCTGGCTAGGAAAAACATAAGGTGTCTTAAGCACGCAGGCTCAATTAGTGACTATGCTAAGGAGTTCTTTTCACTCATGCTGGAGATTCCTAATATGACTGGGGAGGAGTTTCTATTCAACTTCATGGATGACCTACAAGGATGGGCCAAGCAGAAATTAAGGCGCTGAGGTGTTCAAGACTTAGCCATTGCTATGGCAGTAACAAAGTCCTTGACAGATTATAAGAGGGAAGACTCCTCCAAGGTTGAGTGTTCGAAGGGTAGCCATGCTGCGGGTGGGGGAGAAGAGGTTTTAAGGGCTCGTAGTGCTCTTAGAATGGGATCAGGCAAGACACCTAACATCTAGGAAGGAAAGGACAAGGCAAAAATGAAGGAGTTTACACTTCAAATTAAGTGTTTCCTATGTGACAGTCTACATTGGGCACAAGATTGTTTGAAGAGGAAGGCGCTCAATGCCATGATAGAGGAGAAAGAATAAGAAGATAAAGCACATATGGGCTCGATGTAGTTACTAAGTGCCCTTAAAGTCAACTAAAAGCCTAGTACGCCTAAAACCTCATTTCTATCTGGGGTGCAAGTAAATGAGGCAAAAGGGGAGCGAGTTGAGGTAGCCCACCCCCACATGGACAGGGTCACCAAAGGAAAGGTGAACTTGATGGGCAAGAGGAAATAACACTCTAAGGAACAAAAGCACATGTGCCTACTTCCATCTGCGGCTTTACGGGATAAGGGGGTGAAGAATATCTTGGCTAAATGGGTCACTAGGAGACAAGGGGTCCCTCCTATGATAAAGTATCTAGCTCGATGGAAAGAACTACCTAGAAGGTAGATAAGTTGGGAACATGTAGATGCCTTGGGAAAGTTCTGGAAACAAATCAAAAGATTTCAAGCCAAGGTGACAATGGGGATGTTGATTACATGGGTGGAGAAGAGTGTCACAACCTGCTTGAATAACCCTCCCCATGGACTTATATAGAGGGCATAAAGCTTTTGGAGACTCCTAAAGCCACCTACACTTACCCATTAGTGGGAAGAATGTGGAAGGTTCTAGAAAAGGATAGAAACACCCACACTTCTTTACATCAAGGGTGGAAGACAAGGGAATCCTATGGGATGTTCTAGAGACTTCTAGACATGCCTTGTAAATACTTGTACATAGCTTTTGTATAAAGTCTTCTAGAGAATTCTAAGATAGTAAGAACCTCTGTGGGTTCCAGAGAGCTCCATTGGCGCTTATAAATAGTTGAGAGCCTCATTTGGCCAAGGCACCACCCAAAACCACCCAAATCACTTCCTAACCAAGCAAGTAAGCTTCCAAGCACTTGTAAAACTTTCTTTGAGCAATCAAAGCTTCCATTCTTCAAGTGTTGCCTACAGTTCTCTTAGCTTCCAAGTCATGTGCTTAACTTAGCTTAGCTAGTTAAGTTTGAGGGGAAAGCTAACTTGGTAACTTCAAGTGGGGTGAGTTGTCTAAGTGTCGTAGGAAAGGCTTAAGTCCATGACATAAAACTGTATAATAGATTAAAGATACACCCTGTGTTTTATGTAAGCTCTTGAAGCCTTACCACGAACACCTAGACCAAGGAAGGGTGCAGGCTAAGTATGCTCTACCTACTATCAAAAATCAATTTGATCAAGAGGTTGCAAAGATAGTTGATCATTGAAACATGTCAAATGAGTAAGAAAAATCACAAAACATATTATCTTGTTCAATAGAAAGGGTGTTGTGAAACATGTTGTTTGTTAAGTTGTAGTCATAACAAGCTTGTCAAATTTCTCCTCAAAACATTTTGCCCACTCGTCTTAAATCTTCTCACTCATTTTCAAGGAAAATGTTAAATAAAAATATTTTATCATTCTCTTTAATGTTTTTCTTCTTATTTTCTTCATCTCATTTTTAATGTCACCCGAGTATTTTCATGATAGATATATATTTCTTAATTAGAACCAAACATACCCTTTGTATTAAGGATATTTTATAAAACCTACTTAATTTTTATTTTTATTTTTTGAACTAATAGAGTTAATATATTTACCCTTCTTAATATTAAATAATAAGACTATGATAAAAAAGAAAAGAAAAAAAAAAGAAAAGAAAAGAAAGAGATATGAATAATTAAGGGAAAAGATATTTGAAATTTAGAAAAAAGTTAGCTATTTTTATTTACTACTTTTAAGTTATTTTTAACTTTTAACATGTCAAACATGTCTATGTAGTTAGTGATTTAACTTCCATACTAAAAACTATTTAGATTAACTTTTAATAAGCCAAAAAAAAAAAAAAAGGTCAACTAATAAGAGTGTTTGTACCTATTTGGTTGGTTTTGTTGAAGGATTTTGTTACATAAAAATGTAAAAATAAATAAATAAATAAAAACTTCATATGAAATTTATGAAAATATAACTTCTTATAAAAATTCTATATTAACTTATAAAAAATATTATCTTCTATTTAAAAAAACTTTTATAATATTAATATTATATTTAAAAAAATTATGATATTGGCTAGCTTAATTTCACTTTGTATTCAACTCTAGATTAAAGTAAAAATAATAAAAGACTATCCTAGACAGATTCTTTGTTGTTAAACAAATTTACCAAATACCTTTTCAAGCGAAGATAACTATGGAAATTAAAGGTCTATTTGATAATTGTTTTCAAAAACAATTTTTTATTTAAAAAAAATTAAAAGGAAAAACAAGAAAACACGTTTGGTAACCAAAAATTAGAGAACAATTTTTATTTTTTTATTTTTTTTAAGAATTGAAAAATATCATGTTTTCAGATAATATTGTTTAATTATTTTCAGTTTTTTAACTTGTTTTTTAATGGTTGTTTTAAAAAATAGTTATACAATCATGGGGAATAATTAAAAATAAAATACTACATATCAAGGTTATTTTTAAAACATATTTAAAAATATAGAAAGCAAGTTAAAAATATTTCAAATTTTTAAATAGATGTTTGTTTTACAAAACATTAGAAAATAATTTTCAATAAATATTTTTAAAAACTGTTTCCAGAACTATTTTTGAAAACAGTTACCAAACATAACTTAAAATACTGCCCTTCTATTGATTCTTCCTCTAAACCTACAAGAAATTGATTAGAAAGGAGGTGGGCTATCTAGGTTGATTTGGAGTTTCAAGTGCATAACAATAGATAAGAAAGTGATCATTTACTTACGTTACTTTTTTATTTGTCTACTTTTTATAGGTTTTTGAGGTAGAATATTTACCTTTTCAAGCGCATTGATAACATGAACAAGAAGGGTAACAATAGTGAAAGTCATCAATTACATTGGGAGTCACTAAATCATTCAAGCGATGTTGTTTATATTTGGAAAATATTTACTATCTATAGGGGTGCAATTTGTGCAGGTTGAATCCAATCCAACGTTTGGGTAGGATTGAACAATCATTTTCAATAAGGTTGAGTTTGGGTTAAGTTTTTTCAACTTGAACTCAATTTGGATTAAACTCAAGTCAAAGTTCAAATAACTTGAATCTAACTCGAAATTGATTTAATGTTTTTATAATATTTATAATGTATATTATCTTATATAATAATATTTATTTTCTTTTTATATTTTTAAGAAAAAATATAAAATTATATTATATTTTATACTTTTTCAACTCTTTTAGAAAAATATATAAATTTATGTTTTTTTTTTGTTATCTTGAAATTTGGTTTTATATACTATTTCACTTTTCATATAAATACATATAAAATTTCTTTTTTACAAAATATTACAAATGAATTTTGAGAAATGTGTTAAAGTTCCATCTTTTGCCGGAACTTATATATAATAAGAACAGACCAATCACCAGGTCTGTGAATATTCAAAAATGGGGTGCCAGACAAAGACCAATCACCAAGGACCCACGATGGATGCGCCCAAACTTAAGATTAAAAAGTCCCGAGAGGAACTAACTTCAAACCATTAAGAATTCTACGCATTAGCTGTCCTTAGTGGCCAAGTAATTAAAGGATGATAGAAGCTTTGATTTATCAGAACTCTTATTTTCATTTCTTTTTTAATTGTATATATCAAAAGAAAAGTTCGATAAAAGAAAGGAAAAAAAGAACATAAAGAAACTGTGGAATGAGATGTGTTACAAAGCAGTTCTGAGGTTTTGATGAAGAGACTTTCTGGGAATAGGTGTTTTGGGACTTGTAACTTATCATGCATGTTTAACCTTCTACACATATAGGAATGAGGCCATTAATTTCCACAAGTGGGCGTCTAGAAAAAGTGGTTTCTTTGTCCAAAGAAACACCTCAGATGATCCTGTCTTTTACTTTTATTTATTTATTTTTTGAACAGAAGTCAAAAAAAATGTTGAACTTTATAGGTTTTTTTATATGCGGAGACCAGGTAGATCACTGAGATATCATTTCAATGGATATAATATGTTGAACACTTCTTTCTTTTACTCAGTTGTATTGAAATAGAAAATGGTTTTGCTGGGTAAGGTCAAAGAAATCTTCCTCTCATTCAGCTTTCTGGTTATAACTTACACCAAATAACAACTAATGCAGATATAAGTCCATGGTATCTACACTGGTTTATTGGTAAATAACAAAATTCCATCCCTATCCCTCTTGATTCATAGGTAAATATTAAACACGGATTTTACAAAATGAAATGGTCTTGTGATGATCATCAACCAGCATAACATCATGCTATACTCAACATTTAAATGGGTATGGAAATTAATAGGCTAAGACAACCTTTGAGGACTTGGTAATTTAGATAATTTGTTTTAAATTTAAATTAGAATAGTTAATATAAGACTACTTCAAAGTTCAGAGACTCCTCCACTATAAATAGACCGTCAATCCTCGATGCAAATCCATAGCAGAAATAGCTCTAGCCAACATAGCACTTCATTAGATAGATATGAGGAAGATGGTAGTTAACACCCTTGCATGCATTGCACTCTTGGCTATGGCATTTTCTCTTGCCTCTGCCTCCGATCCCAGTCCTCTTCAGGACTTCTGTGTAGCTGTTAACGATACAAACGCCGCTGGCATAATAATCATGTCCTCTCTCTACTCTTCTTGTCCATTTGAGATTCATTCTCTAACCTATACATTGATCTTTCCAAGGCTGCGTTAGTCCTAATATATTTGTTGCTTTGCAGTGTTTGTGAATGGGAAATTCTGCCAAGATCCAAAGCTTGCAACCCCAAATAATTTCTCCTTTTCAGGGCTTCGTCTTCCGGGAAATACATCAAACCAACTTGGGTCCATGGTCACACTAGCAGACGTGGCAGAGATACCTGGACTCAACACCCTTGGCGTTTCCCTGGCTCGAGTTGACTATGCGCCATATGGTCTCAACCCTCCCCACACCCACCCTCGTGCCTCAGAGATCCTCACTGTCTTGGAGGGGACACTTTATGTGGGCTTTGTGACCTCTAATCCTGACAACCGCCTCATCTCCAAGGTCCTTTACAAAGGAGACCTTTTCGTCTTCCCACAAGGTCTCATTCACTTCCAGCTCAATGTGGGAACAACAAACGCAGTGGCCATTGCTTCATTGGGTAGCCAGCACCCAGGCGTGATCACTATTGCAAGAGCAGTGTTTGGATCAAAGCCAGCAATATCAGCTGATGTTCTGACAAAGGCCTTCCAACTGGACAAGGATGTGGTTGCCAATCTTCAATCCAAATTCTGGACTGACAACCACACCTATTAGAATGGTTCACCTTGCACATCTACCTATTCATATGAATAGATACCACTTCAATGTACCGATTACTTAGATGTCACTTTGCATATCCTCTTAGAATAAAGGTGTTTGTCCTGCACATGCAGTGTCTCAACTCCCTGAAGTATGATTGCTTCACAGCTGTCACTGCAGAACAGGCAAACTTGTGCCCATTGATCATATGTTATAAAAAAATTTTTGTTTTCTTAAGTCTCAGTCAGCTTAATGTATATCATTGGCTCATTACTCAACCATGCAAGCTCTTGGAGTAATTGGTAATTGAATTTGGTACTACAAACTTAGTTTATAGAAATATTGAGGTCAAATTTAACAATTCGATTGAATTAGGCTATGTGGAAGTCCATGATAGAAGAAGATTTTCTCACCATCAAAGGTTTATCAGATACTCTTCATGGTGCAAAAGCCCAACCCGAGGATGTTTCTGACTTGGAATAGAAGAAGATGAACAAAATTGTCTATATTAGGCAATGTATTGATACATCCTTATGCCATGATGTGGAAAATGAAATAAATGTCTATGAACTCTGAAAGAAGGTGGAGTCAATGTTTTAACAAAAAACTGTTGGGAATAAAATTTTCTTGTTGAAGAAGTTAGTGAACATGGAGTTAAAGGAAGGAATTTCAATGACTACTCACTTGAATGCCTTTTAGAGTATGGTAAACTAGTTGTTACATGTGGATAAATATTTCAAGATTACTTCTTTTTATGCAATAATATCTCTTATAAAATTATTCTTGGTATATACAAGTTTTTTTCTTGCATGATATTTTGAATACTTTACATAAGTGATTGTAGCTTGACTGTCACTATAGGTTTTCGTCGGATAAAAAAACCGTTATGGTCATTCCTAACCTTTGCAAAGATCTTCTTAACTATTGCTTTTTGTACTACAACATGTGATACATTTGGCTTCCATGATTGACAAAGATGTACAAGTTTGTTTCTTGCTTCTTCATGGGATGACACAATTATTGAGCAAAAATGATATGTGGATGTAGATTTGCACTCATTAAGATCACTTGTTCAATTAGGATCTTAATAACCCACTAAGTGCAACTCTTTATTTTTATAACAAATGGAATAGTCCATAGTACCCTTTAGCAACCTAGGAATTTTCTTTACGAATTTCCAATGCATCCTTCCAAGATTCTCTTGGTAGTGACTAACCATTCTAATAGTATAGCAAGCATTTGGTCTTGTACACATTGTAGCATATATTAGACTCTCAACAACATTTGAGTATGAAATTAGTCATTTTCTTCTTTTCTTTTAAAGTTTTTGGGCCCATTATTTTGCTTGCATACTCACCTCTTGTAAATGGATTTGCAATCTTGCATATTAAATTGTTAGTATTTTCTTAATATAATGTACTTGTGAAAGAGCCACTATTTTCTTAAACTCATATTTATGGATCTTTACTCTAATAATGTAAGATTTTTCTCTTGTATTAATGATTTGAACAAATTCAAAATAATGTTTAGCTATAAGTATATCATCTACATATAAAGATAATAGCACATATTTATCTTTGTGTCACCTAATACAAAGATAATGACCTTCATCAATTGTTGTGAAATCATACAAAGTGATTACACAACGAAATCTCAAATACCACTACCTAGATTATTTAAGGTCATCAATAAATTGATGCAAGTAGCACACTTTATGCTTTTGGCTTTGGAGAATGAAAGCTATTGGTCGTTCCATATAGATTTCTTTAATTATTCAACTCTCCATGAAGGAAAGTTGTCTTTACATCCATTTAGTGTAGTTCTAAATCCATATGAACCACTTTACCCAGAATTAGGCAAATTGGAGCAAATCTAACTATTGGGAGAAGGTTTTCTCATAGTCTATACCCTCTTGTTAGGTATAACCTTTAGTCACTAAAGGAGTTTTACATTTTTCAATGGATCCATCTACCATTCCTTCATTATAAGAATACTTTCTTCCCAATAGTTTTTCAATATGAAGGCAAATCAACCAAGTTCTAGGCTTGATTATTTTGTATTGATTTCAATTCCTCTTCCATTGCTTTTCTCTATTCATCCTTATCTAAACAAGAGCCTCATGAACTGACTTAGATTCAATGTCATCACATTGAGTTACAATATGAACTTTCCCTTTGATTTCAAATTCTCTAAGGAGTAATTTATTCAAAATGTTTTCTCAAGATTGACTCCCTTAGTATATTTGCTACAACTACTAGTTCGCTCTTACTCAGTTTAAGCATCAATTGTTGTTTAGGTGCAAATCTTATGTTGAGATCCATCATTTCATAAAGACATAAATTGCTATCAATTTTTCCCACACATGGGAAATTGTCTTTTAAGGATGCGACATCTCGTTATTCTAATTCAACTACCATACCATCTTCATGCTTGCCTATGGACACATATCCATTAGAGTGTTTATAATATCTTATAAAGATATATTTCCTTCCTCTAAGACCTAATTTTCCATATTTATGAGAAGGATTGTCAACATAAAACACTGACCCCTAAGGTTGCAATTACTAAGATCAAGTTTTCAATTAGTCAATTGCTCACATGGAGTAAGTGCAACAAGTTGTGAGGGTACTCAATTAAGTACATGAGTTCAACAATGCATCTCCCCAGTATTAAATTGGAAGATTTTTTTGGGCCATCATTGACCTAACCATGTCTAACAATGTTCTATTTCTCCTTTCAACAACATAGTTTGTTATCAAGCCCTTGGAATATTTAGTTGGCCACTAATACCTGTTTTCATCACATAAATCTTTAAATTGCTCTAATAGATATCCTCTATCCTAGTATGTTCTTAATGTTTCAATTTTTTTTGTCAAACAAATTCTAATAGTGTAAAAACATAAAAATAAAAATAAAAAACTAATGCTTCTAGCATATGAGAAATTAGGTAAACATAACTATAACAAATTATCTATAAATGTTGTGAAGTAAAAGGCTTCATGCCTTGCTCTAACCCTTATAGAACCATAGATGTCAAAATTGATTATTTGTAATAGATTTTTGGTTTTGGTTCCCTTTCCAAATTGTTTTCTTGCTCTTTTACTAGCTAGATAATATTCAAAAGTTAGCATATTAATTTTAGTGAATTGGCCTAAAAGATTTTATCTAACTAGTCTATTCATCCTTTCTTATCCAATATGCCCAACTTTAGCATGCCATATGACAACATTATCATATATATTTCTAGAAGTAGTCATCAATGAATAATAATTGTTAATAGTATTAGATAACACACAATGTCAAGAAAACCATCTAAAATAAAACCTAAAGCAAAATATGTTTTTCCCAAGTATAACTCCATTACTAAATCATGAAAATTAATTGTAACCTGAACTAAGAAGGACTAAGACCATGTTTCGTCGAATATTCAATGCATAAAGAACATCATGTAGGTTTAGAGTACGTCCTCTATGCAATTCCAATTTGCATGTTCTAGTACCTTGACCTCAACTCTAGAGTTGTTTCCAACATAAATCTATCTTATATTGAAGCTCACTGAAATTTTACATATGCTTCTCGATCTCTAGCTATATTGTCAAGGGTGGTTGAGTCTATAGTCCACAAAGGAATAGATTCAACTAACATTACACAACTAGAAACATAAACACATGAGTTATTTAAATAAGACCATAACTGCTTCTGCTTAGTTCACTCATGAGCGAAGTGACCCTTGTTGTCACAGGTATAGCATTTCAACTTGTTTTTAGCACACTTTTTGCATGACCGAACCTTTCATTTATTTGAAGCATCATCAAATTCAATTTTCTTATTCTTTTTAAAGAACTAATGATTAAGAAAAAAAATTTAATTCATTTTGGTAAATAACCTCTAATGCTTGGAAAAATGTTTGGTTCTAAAAACAAATGCCAAGTTTCTTAGGGATTTTAAAAACTACCAATTATTCTTTAAAAAACAAAAAAAAAAAAAAATTCTTTTTTAAATTCGAGACCACCTAAAATATTTTTGAAGATATCGATTGAAAGTTGTCTTTTGAAAAGATAATTACAGTGGTGTTTTAAAAAATCAATTTATTATCAAATTTTTCTCTATTTTTTTAAAACTTCATTCTTTTAAAAAATATTTATTTTTTTAAAAATCAACTTAAAAACAACTGGCTTGCTCAGACATGGCTAAGTGATTGACGTGGTAGGACCAACTTGTTCAAGAATTACACGTAGCAAAAGTTGTTGGTAGTTGCCTAGTTGGAAATTTGGAATATGCCTCCACTAGTGTATGGGTGTCAAGTGGGTGGTTTTCGAGTCCTTTGGTCAATATCGGTGCTTGGAAGTTGTACCCATTAATCATTTTCTCTTGACAATAAAATATAAATTCTTTTCTTACACTCTCATACATGCACTTATGGTATGAGAGCGATTATAAGAGCAACAATTCAGATCAAGCTAAAAAAGGAAAATTTTATGGCATTAGCTATCCAACTTTAAATTTCAGCCATTGAAAGCCCATATCTTTATTTTTAAAAGTAAAAACAATTAATGATATAATTAAAAATAAAAAATAACTTTAATTAATAAATAAAAATGATTAACTTATTTTTAAGTCCATATCTTTATTTTATCTTTTTACTATTATTTGTTACCTACACAATTTCTTTTACTACTCCACGATTTTCATTATCATTCGACATCCTTTACTCTACTTATAATTTATGAGGATAAATATGTAATTTAGAATAAATTTTAAATTAATTTTATTAAATAACCTTAACACTTAAAGTAAGAATTAAGTAATAAGTTTTAAATTAATAATTTAAGTATAATTTAACTAAAAGTCAGCTTAACTTATTAACAATCAAGTATTAAGTTTTACCCAATGCCCCTAAGTCTTTAATCTTTTGCAGCAATTGATATTTACAAACACAATTTCTAAATATAAATGTTCAGAGCAAGTAAAGAAGAATATCCCATAGTAAACAAACCCACAATCCATTTTATTAAAGCAGAAAAATGAGTCAATTGCTTTGGTTTTATTTAAGGGCGTGGTTGTCGCATGAAAAGAAAAAGAACTTATTAAAATGCATAAATATTTAGACATCCATTATATCCTTAATTACGTACATTTTTCCATAAAATATATCCAGATACGATGTTCAAGAACAAAGACTAAAAATCAATTGTAAAATGTATTACATGCATATGATATTCCATCTCAATGTCTTTGCTTAAAATACAAAACTTTAGATAAAGATTCGATTCTTTGGACAGAATTTTCATTCCCATAAGGGACATTATAAATGGCTAGTATTAGCATTTGGATTAAAAAAAGGCACCAACAATATTGCAGCTAAAGATGGCTAATTTCTTTAAATATTATAATTTTGTTTTGGTGCATGTAGATGATATACTAGTTTTTAATAACAATTATTCATTATGAACATTTACCATGAGATTAAAAATTTTTATATGGAGAAGAATTAATTCCAATAAATGAGGTAAATGACTCAACTTCTCATATTCATCAATAGAATATGTAGAACTACAAAATTTTTAATTATTATTAAAAAAATGATTTTCTTATTAATATTTATTGAAAATTTATGCAAATGACGGAGGATAATGGTGATGTGGCTATAATAGGGGTTTGATTTGGATAAACTTGGTGATCCATATATTCCTATCAAATCTTCATGATGAATGATAAAAAGAAAAACAAAATGAGAAAATGAGTTGGAAACATAGTTCAAAAGGTCAAAAATGCATATTACACCTTGTTAGATATAAAAAAAAATTTGAAGAATAGATAAGTGAATTACTTAAATTAGGAGTGATAAGACAAAACAACAAACATTGGCTTTTGTGGTTAGAAATAGGAATGAAATCAATAGGGGAAAATCTAGACTTGTAATTGATTATAAGAGACTTAATGATAAGCGACAATAACTATTTCGATGGATATAAGATACCTAACAAAAATCACTAATAAATTGTATACAAAATGCTAAGATTTTACATAAATTGTTTCTAGTTGGTTCATTTGTTAACTTACAAACAATTCTCTTATTAGACCTCTAAAATTGTAAGGGTTGACTTCTAATTCCATTAGTTTCTCATTTTTTTTCTAGAAAGACTCTCTTGAGGCCAATCAAAGATTATTCTCAATCAATCTTAGTGAAAGCCTTCAATGAAGCTCATACATTTTGCTAGGTTGATAAATTAGGGTATTCTTCTCAATATTGTATTTTGCTAGATAATTAAAATTTGGTTGAAGTTGTTTGGTTTCTTTTAATTTGTCTAGAAAATCTAAAATGCTTTTACTGATATGAGGTTATAATGCAATTTTTCCTTTTCCCATTCTACAAATGGTCCTCCATATTCATTACCATTATTTGCACACAAGTATTTCAACTTCCTTTTAGTTTCCCACTCAACTACAACATCAAAGAGCTTGAAAAAAATCTAGATCCTAGTCCTTGTTTTCTTTTTCCAAAAAAACAATAATCCTACACTTTTCTAGAATGATCATCAATGAAAATAAAATAAGAATGAGTACTATGAAGACTCATAGCATCCATGGAACAAATGTCAATATGGACCAAATTTAAACCATTTGGTTTCCTAGATGAATAGAAACTTTTAAATACAACCCTATGTTGTTTACCCATCATACAATAAGTGCATACCTTCAAATCTATACATTTCAATCTAGGAAGATTATGCTTCTTAGAAATAGTTGACATACCATTCTAACTCAAGTGACCAAGCGGACATGCTAAAGTTGAGTGGAAGAATCTTTAACTGTAATTACCTCTCCCATAGGATGTAGCCTCTGTCACATAAAGAGAATTACATTTCCTTCCTCTAGCTACTACTAAATACCCCTTTATGAGCTTTCATTTCCTTCACCAAAGTAGTTATAATAACCCTCTTCATCAAATAAACTATTGGAAATTAAATTAAGATGAATTTCATTAACATGCCTCACATTATTCTTCATAAAGAATTTATAATTAAGCAATGTTTATATTTAGATAGATATCTCTCATGCTAGCAATTTTGCACTCAACATTATTTCCCATCTTCATATAACAAAACTAGCACTAGTATAAGAGGAGAAAACATCACGAAGCAAAGTGACATGACGCAAAGAATTGAAGTCTACGACCCAACGTGAATCTTAACATGTGAGATTAATGCTACCATCATCACAAACAATATAAACATCAATGACAACTACAACTGCAAGATTGACTTCTTTGTTTTCCTCACATTTTTCTATATTTATTCTCTTCAAGTACTTTATATTGAAACTTCTTGTGTGTCCTGGCTTGCCACAATGATAACACTTAATTAATCTCTTTCCTTGAGTTGGATGTTCCTTATGTCTTTTCACTACTACCATGATTCATATTTCTGCTATTGCTTCTACCTCATCTTTTAGTAAGCAACACTTGACTCTATGCAATTACATCTCAGTCATTTTTATTGTTTTTCTCATCAACATGCTTTCTTTTACTATTTTCAAAGTGACTACATTGTTTGGAGTATAATAAATAAAAGAAACAACAAGAGTCTCCCAACCATCAGGCAACAAACCAATCAAACACGCAACATAAATCTCATCATTCACATTAATTTCCATTGCATCCAATTGGTTCAATATACCTTGAAAAACATTTAAGTGCTCAAAAGTAGAGGTTTCATCATGATATTTTGAAATTTTTTATTTTATTTTATTTTTATATAAAAGAAAAAAATAAAAGATTTGTCTTGTGCATTATTCTTTTCATACAACTGTTGTAGAGTATTCCACACTTATATAAGCATTAGTTTCATGTATAACACATTTAGTCAACCAATTGTCTTTCTGTTTAGTTTTACCCAATCCTTATTAGATGAATTATTTGGTTTGCTACTATCACCTAATAGAGTATCTTCATACTCAAAGCAACAAAGCAAATTCTCCATTCATGACTTTCAAATTGAATAATTTGTAGTCGTGAGTTTGATCATAATATTACTATTATTACCCGAATCCTCCATTTAATTAGGGCTAAAAATTTCCCCAAATAAGTTGGCTCTGACATCACTTGTTGAAAAAATTAGCAATCTTCCTCATAGAAACAAATCTAAACAAAACAAATAAATCCTTTTTTCCTTTTATGCAAGGAACTAGGCATATGCATACTTAGCAATATTAAATGAATAATTCAGACAATATAAATTAACATAATCTACAAACATTAAGACTACAACAATTTTTATGAAGCAAATCCTCTAATGTGAAGAGAAAAAATACAAGATACAGTCCACTAAAATCTTCCACTAATAAAAATTGATCGGCACAATGAGTTCTTTAGTAATAAAACTAGAGGTTATCATTCATCAATAACTTAGGATTTCAACAAAAATCACCACACTTGAAGGTTTCAGTCTTACCAAAATATAAACAATAGAAGAGAGGAAATAGCAATCCAAACTAGTAATTCGTAGCTTAGACCATCGCAAAACAATTAATATATTTGGGGCATTTTTTTTTTTTCATTTTGAAAAGAATATTTCAACAATATTAATGATTAAAATTTCTTTGTCAATGAATCATAAGTAAATAGTGTATTTAGAAATCAAATTAATTGTTTAAATGCATTTTTTCCATTAATATAAGAGACAAAAATTGAGAGAAGTTTATGTTTAAATAGTTGAATTTCCCTTAAAAATGGTTTAATTTTTTTTTTCTATCACTTTTTTGTTTTAAAAAAATAAAAATACAAAATGTGTTTAAATACAAGTTCTTTTTTATTTATTTTTTAATTTTTAAAATTCGTTACATGTAAATAAAAAAATAAAATAACCCTCTTGCTTTTTAAGATTATTTGTTCTATAATTATATCAGAGTTTTTTAATCAGAATAATAAGATATACATACAATTTTGTATTCTTCTAATATGTATGCCAACTAATTGTTGAATTTGGCATGTACCATTCATTAGTTCAAGTATTAATTTAATATATTTGATTTAATTTATTTAAAATTTATATAATTTACAATTTAAGTTATTTTTAAATAATTTATTAAAAATATTATTAATAAAATAAATCAACATAACTTGTTAACCAAAACTTTTATTTTTATTTTTAAAGAAAGCATATAAAAAAGCACAACTATTATTTATGATTCATGTTATAATTGCATCAATGTTATATAAGAAATCAAATCATTACACTTTATGCAGAAGTTTAAATATGCAAAAGATCTTTCTCATTATTGAAGAGTTTTATATTGCCTTATACATATGAATGACTTCATAGTATGAAATATTTAAAATTTAAAAATTATCTTCAATAAATTATGCTCTTGAAGACAAGCTAATATGATCATGAGGTTTCAAAATCTTATATTTTCATACAAATCCCTTGTATGAAAACCTTGCCAAACAATATACTAACAAATCCCAATGGCATCCACTCCACTTTTCTCAGGGTACACATTAGATCAAGTTGCTAATAAATCAAAACTTAAAAATATTTGGTCTTAAGTCCAATAAAATTTGATGTCTAATTTGAATTATTCAACCTAATCAACCTCATTCTTATAAAAGGAAAATTGTATTTCTTGTACTCATTTGAAAATATATACAAAATGACAATTTGTATTTTCATATTTTAAATGATATTATGTAATCCCAAAATGTTTGTTGTCTCATGCACATCTAAGTTGAACTAAGATAATACGGGATGCCATTTTTTAATAATATATGTATTACATTTCATTTGAATGGGTAATACCTTTAACTTTAAAGTACATAAAATTCTAATTATCTTTCCAGAGTCTATAACATGAATTATTTTGGAACTTGTGCATAACTTTGAAATCTTAGCTCCCTTCTCACTACCCTTTGTTTCATTGTTTTGTTGGCATTTAACTAGAGATAAATACTTCATATGTAATTACAAATGTTTTATAAAATTTAAAAAGTAAATTTTTTTTATTTTCTCATATTTTAAAATTTTGAAAACATTTTAAGAAGAGAATGTAAATTTCTTATTTTTATATAAGAGTTCTTATATAATTTGTATATAAATTTTTATTTTTAAAAATCAAAAAATAGGAGTTGCATTCAAACACCAAACCTTCTATATAAAATATAAGACTCTTACCAGACTTAAAATGATATTAAGTAAAAAGAATCAGGTATTAATTAACTTTTACTGTCTTCACTTTTAAAATTTTTTAAAGTAATTTTTAGATACATAAAATAATACTTTTTATTATTTATTTATTTTTTTTATGTATTTTTTTTTATAAAAGTTTCTTCTTTTTATCCAGAAGTTATTATTATTTACTAGAAAGCAGCCTAAAGAATTTAATATAGCAATGATTATTGCCTTTTAACCTTTTGAATTAATTCAGTGATAATTAGTTATCATGGTACAGGAGCTTTGCCTTTAGGAGAAAAAAAAAATGAAATTTATTGGATAGCTGAATGATGAAAATTACATATTATTATTTTCATAGGGATATGCAAAGCTTGATGGTTGCATATTTATACAATCTATTTATGGTATTATACTGAGTATCAGGATCTGCATGGTGAGTCCTTCCTCCTAGTAGGTGTGGTTGTCAGTCCAGAACTGAGATTGAAGATAGTTAACCTCATTCCTGTCTACTTGGAAGGCCTTTGTGAGAACATCAGCTGATATTGCAGGCTTTGATCCAAACACTGCATTTGCAATGGTGATCACGCCTGGGTTCTGGCTACTCAATGAAGCAATGGCCACTGCGTTTGTTTTTCCCACATTGAGCTGGAAGTGAATGAGACCTTGTGGGAAGACGAAAACGTCTCCTTTGTAAAGGACCTTGGAGATGAGGCGGTTGTCAGGGTTAGAGGTGACAAAGCCCACATAAAGTGTGCCCTCCAAGACAGTGAGGATCTCTGTGGCACGCGGGTGGGTGTGGGGAGGGTTGAGACCGTATGGCGCATAGTCAACCCGAGCCAGGGAAACGCCAAGGGTGTTGAGTCCAGGTATCTGTGCCACGTTTGCTGGTGTGACCATCGACCCAAGTTTGTTTGATGTATTCCCTGGAACACGAAGCCCCGAAAAGAAGAAATCATTTGGTGTTGCAAGCTTTGGATCCTTGCAGAATTTCCCATTCACAAACACTGCAAAGCACCAATTATATTAGGACTAATGTAGCCTTGGAAAGATCAATATAGATAGATGAGAATATATCATGTCTGGACAAGAATAATAGAGAGAGCATGAGTATTTTACCAGAGTCGTTAGTATCATTAACAGCTACACAGAAGTCCTGAAGAGGACTGGGGTCAGAGGCAGAGGCAACAGAAAATGCCATAGCCAAGAGTACAACGTATGCAAGGGTGTTAGCTCCCATCTTCTTCATGTTATACAAAGAATTCTTTTCGAGTAATCTCTGATGGAAGAGCAAGGAATTCTACTAATACAATGGAGTGCTATGGTAGCTAGGATTTCTTTGATTTGCAATTTTGTGGATTACCCGATTGTTTATTTATAGATGAAGAGTCTCTGACATGTTCCAACTCTGAAGCAGTCTCATAAAATTAATTAAGCAAAAGTCAAAAATCAAAAAGAAGCTACTTAATTGATCAGGTACTTTATGTATTAATTAATATTTTGGATAACCTTTGAGTTATCTCTAGCCAACTAACAGGTCTGTGATATATAAGATGTGTGTTTTTCGTTCTTTTATTCTGCTATAATATAATAGTTTTGACCACGTCCCATGCAATCTACCAGGTTGCTTCAGGTGAAGAATATGTTTATATTTTGCCAGAACTTAGACATATAATTAGAAGAGATGTAAGGAAGAATATAAGACTTGTTCTACTTATTTAAGAAAATTTGCAACTCAAGTCGCTCAACGGATTTCCCTTTGACAGAGCTTTTCAAAATCATTTCTAATACAAAAAGTACTTTTAGAGAAAAATTAAGTAAATATTTAGTAATATTAGAAAATATTTTTAAAAATTTGAAAAATGACTTATGGTGCTTTCTAAGGAAGCAGTCGATATACATTTCTCCAAAAAAAAAAAACCATTTCAATTAAAAGCACTTCAATAAAATGCATGCCAACTTAATGTTTTAAATTACGTATAAAGTTGGACCAGAACGGGCAAAATCATAAGTAGTTGTTCATTTTGACTTTTCATCTAACACATTCCCACTGCTTTGATTTGTTCACTGCAGCCGCTATGACACAAATTAAGCTAATTTATCTCAATGATGGGATGCCAGACATAGACCAAGCACCAAGGACCCACGATGTACACGCCCAGACTTAAATAGTCCCAAGAGGAGCTAAAGAAATACCTCAGCTGATCCTGTCTTTTTAGAAAACTTTGTTGGGTTTTTTACATGCGGAGACCTAGGATTGGCAATGGGGCGGGTTTGGGCCGGGCCACCCCTACCCCATTCCCATCCCAATCATATAAATCTCTTTCCCATCCCCATTGCAAACCCGGGGCGGGGCACAGGTTAATGTCTCCTGTTCCCATTTACAAAAGAGTTGATAATCCCATCCCCGTACCAAATGTGTTTTCGGGGCGGGACGGGGTCGGGTTTGGGTATTTGGTTTTTTCCAGTTTAGAAAATTCTGTGACATGGGTTCCATGGTTATTTTCCTGTCTTATTCAACATCACAATGATGTAGATTGCAACTCTTAAAAGCATCAACAATCAACATTTTCTTCACATACTATTCAGCATTCATTCAATGTGGCAAAACATAAATTTATTTTCAATAAGTATACAATCTTTTGTCAGTTGGATATTTCTGATACCATTTCATGAATTTGTTTTTCTGTGGCAACAAACACAACCTAAAAAGCAAAATGAATGCTGATGAATGCCAATACATCAAGGTAAATACATCAACCTAAAAGTAACTAATACGAAATTAGCAGAAAAGGGAAAAAGAAAAAATGAAAATACTACTTGGCCATGATAATTGATAAATAACTTAACATTAATGAATGCACAAGGAGTAAGTGATGCTTTACACTCAAAAAGGTTCTTCAATCTACTACTTTGAATTTGTTTGATTTAGGACAAACCATATGATATCTCATTCAGCCTATTGAAAAAGCAACCAAGAAAAAGACCTTAGTAGATCATTTTTCAGAAATACAGAACCAAGGTAGTAATAGTGATGACAAAAGCCATAGAACAATGCAACAGAATCAATGGGTTGAATTTTATTTTGGAAAAGATCAAAAGATCTTCCTTTCTAAATGGCTCCATTGAAAGATGCACCAGTTATTTGTAATTGTATTGTTTCTCTATGAAATCAATCAGTTCATGGAAGCTTTAATTTCTTCAAGAGTTCGGCCTTTTGTTTTAGGTACCAGCATGACTATGAATACTACGGCTGCTGCACAAACAAATGCATATCCAAAATGTACCTGAAAGACCATATCGTTTAGTGGACACATTAGTTTAACAAAATTCTATTGAACACCAAGAATTCTAAAATTCGGTTCCAAGGCCTGAAAATTTTTACCCTTTTTCTGAAAGAGTAAAAACACTAAATAGGAAAAATGATGAAATAGGTAATGGCATAATTCCAAAATTTGCTTGAAAGATTTTGTCCTAAATGTAAATTTTCTTAGAGTGCAAACATTTTAGACTTGACAGCTATATGAGAAAAAAATGCAGAACGAACTATGTGAGCTCCAATTCATGAGGAAGTTAAAAGTGTAGGATACAGCCTAAGAACCACACCAATTCACCAATGTCACTAGGCTTCCATGAGTTCCCTTTATATGTAGTGGGAAGATCTGCATCAGAAGGAGCTTAAATTAGGCATGAATTTCCTTAGTAATTTCATTTTCAATGATTAGTGATGGTTTGCACAAATTCATGGTTACCTTAGACATTATAACCCAAGGAATTGCTCCTAATCCTATTGAATAGAAGCCTATATAAACCTGAATCCACATAAAAATAAATACATCAAGCCTATATAACAATATTTTGTTGGCAGTAGGGTTGCCTTATGTATCCACTCTCTCAAGCTTCACATGATCTTTCTAAATAGTCAATATTTCACTGTCATTTTAGTATCCCAATGAGTAACATAACAGATTATTTTTGCTTGAAAATGGTAATTAAATATTATAATATTTTCTATTATACAAGAATTTGAAAATTTTTATACTAAGCATCTGATAACTTTCTAGATTGACAACTGATTACAATGCTGCAACAATTTCATTTAGTGTGGGTTAGGATTAGAAATAAGAGGGCATAGAAAATATTAATAATAATGCAGTCACTGAAGCGAAAATGATTACAAGTTCTTACCTCAAGTGCCCGCAAGCCCTTGGTTCCAACACAAGGGCCCTCTCTCTTTTGCTTTCCATCTTCTGGGAACAAATTAAATGTGATTGACCTTAGAAGAAAAGATAGATTTATCAACCCAAATCATCCAAGTTATTTAGGCAGCATACCTTTGTTCTTTAATAATCTAGCACCAGCAACAGCAATTTCGGCTGCATGGAGAGGCATTGGAGAAATATAAACAAATTTCTTGTCCACTTTTTCCTCTTTTCCAAGAGGGGCAACAACCCTTTTTCTCTTAGAAGCTAGACCTCTTGATGATTCATGATTTGGATTCTGCATTACTTCATGTGCTAGGCTGATCAGCTCCTTCCTTCCTTGGCATGGTAAGGGTTCACTTAGCTTTTCTGACAAAGAAGTTCTAGAGTTAACTTGGAGCCTTTCATTGGGTACCAACTATCTATCTCCAAAGATTTAGTAATGATCTCCTAGCAACTTGGAAGATGGATTGGTTTAAAATAAAAAAGATTGAAGTAAAGAATTTTGGTTGCATTAAACGTCCCCAGAACATTTTATTAAAAAAATGCATTAAACGAAGTTCCATTGTCATATTCACTCCATCAAAAAAGTACATATAGATGTAGGTGGAAAGGTGTTAGCTAGCCAGCTGGTAAATTCTCTAGGCAATGTACCAACAACCTAGATCAAACCCTGTATTTTAGGTTGGAGGATTTTTGGTTATCAGAGAGGACCACCCTCATCTATTATGTAGGCCATTGTCTTTGAAGAAAAAATAAAAATAAAAATAAAATGATAAGGACCAAAATGAAGAAGAAAGCAGATACAAAGTAACCGCAAAACAATTAAATATGGATATTAAGGACCAAACTCATTCAAATTATGAAAATAAAATGATAAGCATTTAGTTAGCTATACCTCCAAGTTATATTAATCTGTAGCCCCAACAAGCAGCCTCAACATCTTTATTTACTGCAATTAGGTCAGCACTAATGCCTTCTTTGCCAAAAAATACAACTTTGATGCTTAATAACATTGATATAACAATATAAAATATAACATTAAGATAAAAATGAAAAAATAAAAAATAAAAAATAAACATCACAACTACAACATATAAAAATAGAAAATCTCCATGGATATGGTAACATTAAAAAAAAAAAACATTAACATAAAGTCTTCCCAACATATTCATACATATAACCACATTAAGATTAAAAAAGAGCATTAAAAAAAAAGTGTATGTTGGGTCCCAAAATATATCTCCAATACCAACTCCATCTCAAGAAAAGAACCTACAGCAAGAGTGATTCATCATCTTCATCCATGATTGCGAGTTTGCCTTCTGGGTTAACAAGCAAAGAATCACCCAATAAAAGTAAGAATAACAAGAAACAACTTTATTAAAAAATTCAACATAGTTGTTTCATAAGATTGAAAATATTTTAGAATAACTACCTTCCATTTCATTTCCCAACCAACTTTGAGCACACATTAAGGCCTCCAAAGTATTTGGATGGAGTCTACTACGATGTTTTGATACCATCCTACCACCCGTACTGAAGGCTGACTCTGATGCAACTATAGATACCGGAATGACATAGATATCTTGAACAATCATTTGTAAAGTCGAATACTTAATACCATTTGTTTTCCACCTACTCAAAACATCAAAATCTGAAATCCTTGGCAAAACAGGTTCTTCTAAGTAGTAGTCTAACTCCGACTTCGCATGACCTTCTTCACTGGTACCATGAATAAATAAGTCAAACTTCGAAAGAGGATCTTGTTCGTCATAGGTCAACTCAAAGAGATTTGAAATTGATGAAGCACCATCAGATGAAGTTTGTTGACCCATCTTAGACTTTGATTGGTACTCAGAAATTAAATCATAACATGGTTGACGAATTTTTCCAATCTCACTTGAAGCTTCAAACCCATACATTATGGGAAAATAAAATTCTAAAATCTTCATCTTGTATCTTGGGTCCAATACAACTGCTATTTCCATTACAATATGACATCCACTCCAATACTTGTCAAATTTTTCTAACATACTTGATGTCATTATGCTTACAACTTCATTTAAGCAAATCAACCAATCATACAATGTTTCTTTAATCTCACACACTTTGATGAAAAAAGTATTCGTAGTGGAATAATTTCACCCTGAGAATATCTTTGTTATATTATAAAACAATTGCAGCTTTTCACATATTTCTCTTGCTAAATTCCATTCTTCCTTTGATGGCATTGTGGTGTAGAGTTTTTCACGTTGCTTCAAATGCAGGAACACATCTTTATAAGTTATAGCTATTGATAGCATCAAGTATGCAGGAACACAATCAAGGCATAGCTTCTTATTGCATGGAAGGCACAATTGGCAAGCTGCATCTTCAAACTTTTCCACTTTTGATGGTGTTGCTGACCAATATGCAACACTCTCATGTATTTTTTCAATTTCTACTCTGATGACATCTAGACCTTCCTTCACAATCAAGTTCAAGACATGTGCTGCACATCGCATATGAAAGATTTTTCCATTTAATAAAAGTGAACCACTTGAAGATAATTTCTTTAAGAGGATATCAATCATGCCATCATTACTTGAGCAATTATCCACGGTGATTGTAGATAGTTTCCTACCCATATTCCAATCCAATAAAAAATCCAATAACACATCAGAAAGAACTTCTTTTGTATGGGAAGGAGGCACATAAACAAACCTACATTAAACAATATATAAAAACATATTATTAATATAAGTGACATCATTAAATGATAATAAAATAAAATAAAAATTGAAAAATTGAACAAATAACATATTTAACCTTACAATATGATGTTGTAGTAACCAAGACTCATCAATGTAATGCATAGTGATAGCCATGTAACCTTTCTTTTGATTAGATGTCCACATATCAGTTGTGATAGCCATTCTAATTTCAAGCTTTTCCAAGTAGCTACTCATTTTCCCTTTCTCAAACTCATAAATCTTCATTATGTTATCCTTAATTGTATTGCAGGAAACCATCTTAAACAAAGGTTGAAGGCTACTAGCAAAATCTCTAAAGCCTGCATGGTCAACAATTGAAAGAGGGTACTCATGCACGTACAAGCTTCTCTCTTGAGATATCTTGATCAAATGTGAAACCACCAATTTGCACTTTTTCATAGCCTTTTCTCTCGACTGCTAATAATTGTTACTTAATATCAACATTTTTCCGTTTGATGCACCTATCTAAATGTACATGCAAATGTTTAGTCTCATTCTTACTAAGGACCTTGAGTTTTGATTTACAATGCTTACAAATAGCATAATCTTGTCCATCTACTATGACTTTCTCAAAATCATTCCAAAGAATCGAAGTCAGCTTTCTTTATTTACATGTCAATGATCCATCAGTAGTTGAAGTACTACTTGTAGCTGGATTAGAACCAGCACTTGGCATGAAAAAAATTTCCGCTCTTTCTAATGTCATTTTGCTGAATCCTTAGGATATTCTAAAATAGTTTGAAACCAATTTAGCGACAATAAAATTCTATTTGTATGTTTCTGGAAGCATGAATAACATGTTTCCAAAAGCTGTTTAGAAAAAAAAAAAATAGATTGTTCTCTTATAACAACTTGTTTATGTGAAAACGTGTATACCAAAATTGAACCCTAAAATAATGAAATTATAACAACTTGTTTCTGCAAAAACGTGACTGCCAAAATTGAACCCTAAAATAATAAAAATCCCATAAATCATCATTCTTATTCTTATAAACCCTAAAAATAAGTTTATATTTGGATGAAATTGATTTGAACAAGGTGAAAATTAATGTCAGAAACATGAACAATAAGAGCCAAAGACGAAAATTGATTCAAGTAATATTTATGATAAAATGCATATAAGACGAAGACGAAGAATGTATATAAATTACAAATCTACTGATAAAGAATTGAAAAAACCTCAAACCCATAAACTAAAACCAAACTTTTTTTAAAAACAAGCCAAATTTTTAACAAAGCTTCAAAAGTTAGGGTTTTCTTACTTGGAAGGAAGGAATCCACAAGAACTCCAATAATTTGTTGTCTATGAGACTACAAATCTGGATTTTAGAGCAAAAGATTTTGCTTTTAGGGCAGTTCAAATTGAGAAAACAAAGCCTTTCTTCCAAGAGAAAAAAAACCCTAAAAATCTAGGAAGAATAAATTATATATAGGGAGAAGATTTTGGGTATTTTGTAATATTTAAAGGTAAATTGGTAATTATATATCCGGGGCGAGGCGGGGCAGGTAACTACAAACCCATACTTGCCCCGAACCCGATTCGAGTTTCACAAAACTTTCCCATACCTGTCCCATACTCGATTAATTTATCCCATACCCGTCCCAATAGGGGCAGGGCGGGGTGGGTGACCCGATTGACCCGTAAAATTGCCCTTCCTACGGAGACCAAGTAGAGATCTCACTGGGATATAAGATGTTGAACTCTTCTATTTCTTTTACTCAGTTGTAGTCAAAGAAATCTTCCTCAGCCAGCTCTCTTATTAGAAGTTATACAAAATATGAATTAATTCATATACAAGTTTTAACTGGTATTAAACACAGATTTTACAAATTGAAACAATCTTGCGATCATGCAGTGTGTAATAATTAATTATGTAGTAAGCATGGTTAAAAATGTCGATATTCCACAAAAACATATTATATTTTGGTGGAAATACCGATATTTCAGGATATTTCCTTATTTTAATTTTGCAATTTTGCTTCTCTGAGACTCGAACCCCACTCTTCTATGTAGGGAAAAGAAATTCATGGCCACCTGAATTACCATCCTCATGGAACAAACGATTGCTAACAAATATACATACATACTTATATATATATATATATATATATATATTTTAAAAAAAGGAATTTTGGAGATGCATATATTTTTAATGTATTCTTATCAAATACAAAATATTAAAATAAAACTCTAATAAATAATTTAATTTTAACTATCTTATATTCGAATTCAATTTGACCAAGTATTAAAAATATGAAAACCATTATTGTAATTTTCTAATGAGTCTTTGTTAATATTTTT
This sequence comes from Vitis rotundifolia, assembly GCA_030254885.1. NCBI lineage: Eukaryota > Viridiplantae > Streptophyta > Magnoliopsida > Vitales > Vitaceae > Vitis > Vitis rotundifolia. The sequence continues at coordinate 4,121,656 of CM058166.1, forward strand.
ATAATAATTAAATATATAGAATTATGAATTTAAAAATGAAATTATAAATCATTTAAAAAATCAAGTCTATAAAATCATTTCTTTTGTATCATTAAATACATCTAAGTTATTTATTTATTTGTATAAAATGTATTTTCAAGTACTATATATTATATTATAGATATATAATTCAAGAGTAACAATTATTTTGTATTATTTTTTTCTCAAAATTTTGTATACTTTGTATCAAAATATTTACTAATATTTCTCAATATATCCTAAAATATTCATAAACCAAGTTATAGATATATCTGTTGAAACTGATATTTTTGTCATTGACGGGCTGTTTGATAAGTTGATTTTGATAATATATATATATATATATATATATATCACATTTTTAAAAAATATATTTTTTAAAAGGGTGATTAAAAATTAGAAAAACTGGATAACAAATTGATTTTTAAAAAAGATAATTTTAGTTGAATTTTGAAATTATCTTTTGAAAAAATAACTTTAATATTTAAATTAAAGATGTCTCTATAAATTTAATACTTAAATTGAAGATGTTTTTTTTTTATATATATATTTTATTTTAGAACGTTCATATTTAAAAAAACATTTGTTAAAAAGAATGATTTCTTTTTTCAAAATCCTAATTATAGTGCAACAAGCTTGGATTTTGTCTTTAGAACCAAACCTACTCCTAAGTATTTGAAGTTATTTACAAAAATGAATTGAAATTTTTTCTAAATTATTAAATTAATATATCCATCCTAAATATGGGAGAAGAAGATAAATTTTAAAAATTAATTATTTTTATTTATTATTTTATTTTATTTTTAAAAAATTTTAAATTATTATATTAAGCTATTTTATCAAACATATTTATATATTTCATGGCTTAATTTTCATATTAAAGCATTATTCAAATTGACTTTTGATAAGTCAGGAATTCCTTTCTAAGCTTTATAAGAGTTTTTATATCTATTTAATTAATTTTATTTATTAAAAAAAGTTTATAACTTAGAAAAAACCTTAGTATGGAAGCTAGTTTTAGTTCCATATGTTTAATAGAAGTTTAGCATGAATTTGACATATGCTCCTTGGAGGTAAAGTGTGTTAATTGATCACATAATAAGGGAGATATGTAATTCAAGGATTATTGAGGTAATATTGATAGGTGATAGTACTATCTTGTTAGATTACAGATACCAGTTCATGAGGGGTTTGCATGCAGTGGATAGTAAGCCATAGACCTAAGTTTCTTCTTGTTATTATTTATATAGTTTATTCGAGTCTAGTTGATTCTCTATAATAGAATGTTGAATAAACTTTAGAATTGGATTCTAGTTCCTAGTGGTTCCTACTCTGAGCTCATATACTAGGATGACACAATTTATAAGAGTTAGATTGGCTCTAGGTTCACTCTTATGCATAAGGGAGTTTTGGTAATTATGCAAGGTTACATAGGAGATGTTAAACAAGGTCTTTGGATTGAGCTAATTGATTAATTAGATGGTCTAACATGATTAATTAATTAACAAGGACCTGTTTTAAGCTAAATTAAGTGACTTAAGTTTTGATGGGCTTAAGTCACTTAAGCCTAATAGGCAACCCTATAAATATCCCTTAGGAATTAGGGTTTCCTAATGACTTTTAGTTAGTCTTCTTCCATATCCAAAGACAGAGAGAGCCAAAGCTTCCTTTCTTTCATTGCCTACACTTTGGACTGCCAAGATCATGGTCTGAGTCATTGGATGGAAGATATTAGGCGTATGAGACCTTTAAACTTCTTCTTCTCCACATGGAATTGATATGGGTACATGAAAATCTAGGTATGAGCTTTTTCTTCTCTAGATCTTAATTTTAATATGGTTTTTGTAACCATATGTTTCCACTTTGATAGATTTAGAGAAGCCTAGTTTGCATGCACCCTTTAAGATCTAAGGCTAATGAATGGAGAAATTAATTTGGATTTCCCTGTACTAACCTGTGTGAACCTTTAGATGTTCAAGCACGTGGAGGGTATGAGTATTTCATCACATTCATTGATGATTACTCTAGGTATGGTTATGTTTACCTAATGTATAGGAAATCTGGGGCCTTGGATAAATTCAAGGAATTTAAGGTGGAATCGGAGAATTAATTAGGTAAACATCTTAAGGCATTGATTTGATCGAGGTGGGGAGTACCTGTCCAATGAATTTGATTCTTTTCTTAAAGAGTATGAGATTATATCTCAATTGAGTGCCCATGGAACTCCACAACAAAATGGAGTAGCGAAAAAAAAAAAAAAAAAAAAAAACTCTTATGGACATGGTGAGATCTATAATGAGTTTTTCAACACTTCCTACATCCTCTTAGGGATATGCCTTAGAAAATGAAGGATATCATCTTAATCTAGTTTCATCTAAATTAGTACCTTTGACTCCTATATTGATGTGGATAGGATGTAGACTTAGTTTACACAATGTTCATATATGGGGGTGCTCAATACATGTGTTCAAACCAAAGGTTGATAAGTTGGAACTAAGATAAAAAAATTTGTCAATATGTTGGGTATTAGAAAGGAACTAGGAGTTATCACTCTTATGGTCAGGTTGACCATTAGGCATTTGTGAGTACAAATGCTAGATTTTTGGAAAATTACTATATGATGAGTAATAAGGTTAGAAGCAAGGTTGACTTGAAAGATCTAGATGAGACTCCCAACAACATAGAATACTATAGATTTAGTACCAACCATTTTCATTTCTAGTACACAGGTGTCTCGTCTTAGTGGGAGGGTTATTATAAAACCAAACCGATTCATGTATTTGGTAGAGTCTTTTGAGGCCATTATAGAGGAACATGAGATTGATCCCATAAATTATGATAAAGTAATGGGTGATGTGGATGCACATCTTCGGTAAAAGGCTATGGAGACAGAAGTTAGAATCTACATGCTTTAACCAAGTTTAGGAGCTTGTAGAAGTGCCTAAAAGGAAAAACCCATAGGGTGCAAGTGGGTCTACAAGAGAAAGAGGGGAGTAGATGGAAAGGTTGAGACATTTAAGGTTAGGTTTGTAGCATAGTGTTATAGTAAAAAACTTGGTTTGGACTATGAGGAGACCTTCAAGCTAATAGTCATGCTCAAGCCCATGAGAATACTCTTATCCATTACAACACATCTCGATTATGAGATATAGAAAATGAAAGTTAAGACTACATTCTTAAATGGTAATCTTGATGGGAGCATCTATATGATGTAGTCAAATGGTTTTTATAGCAAAGAGCTAAGAGCATATGGTTTGCAAGTTACATAAATCCATTTATGGATTAAAGCAAGCATCCTACTCTTGGAATAAACATTTCGATTAGGCAGTTAAGTCCATTAACTTTAATCAAAATGAGGATGAACCTTGTGTGTACAAGAAGGTACAAGGAAGCATGGTGGTTTTAATGATCTTGTACATTAATGACATTCTACTCATTGGTAATGATGGATGACTATTGTCATCGGTCAAGATCTGGTATTCTACTTAGTTCCAAATGAAGGATTATAGAGAAACACAATATATTCTTGGGATTAAGGTCCTTAGAGACCACAAGAATAGGAAACTGGCATTGTCTCGAGCTACCTATATAGATAAGCTTTTGGTCAAGTATGTGATGCAAAATTCCAAAAAATGTTTGTTACCTTTTATGCATGGAGTACCCTATGCCTTTGTAGTTGCTAGCCTTATGTATGCGATGCTATGTATTAGGTTGGATATTTGCTTTGTAATGGGTATGATGAGTAGAAATCAATCCAATCTAAGTCCATAACACGGAACAAGTGTTAAACATATACTCAGGTAACTTAGGAGAATGCGATATTCTATGTTTGTGTTCCAAAGTGACAAGTTAGTACCTAAAGGGTACACAAAATCAAACTTTCAGTCTGATAAGGATTCTCGTAGGTTTACCTTTAATTTTGTTTTCGCATTTGATAGTGTGACTATTAATTGGAGAAATTTGAAGCAATCTTGCATTGTTGATTCGATTATGAAAGTCAAATACATTGCAGCTTCTAAAGCAACAAAGGAATTTGTTTGGCTAAGGAAGTTCCTCATAGAACTTAGGGTTTTTCCCTTGCTATATGACCCATGATACTATTTTATGACAATAGTGGGGTTGTGACATAGTTGTTAGCCCAAGGTTTCTCCTAATTGTGTTTTGATGATAACAAACTATGGTCAAGTTGCTAATCATTTTGAATTGAAAAAAATTTTAAGTTTTAGTTTGAAAATTCAAAAGGATATTCGAGAAATTCATCAAAGAACTCAATAGATGAAAGATCAAGACAAATGGAAGACCCTTTAATCATAGGAAACATATGTAAGATGAATGCATGGGTTCACTTAGGATTTTCATAACTTTTCATGCATTTTTAAAAACTTAATTTATGCATTAAAGTTATATTTCATTAAAACCCAAGTTTTATCAAATGAACCTTAGGCAAATCAGTTCAAAATTGGCATATTCATTTACCTAAAGACCTTGCCTAAGTGTTAGAAGTGAAAGGAATAGAAAAAGATAGGTTTTCATGTTAGAAATATTGAATCGATTAAGGCACTAGTCAACTAGTTCAATTCGTTAGGGTACTTGTCAACCAATTATGATTTCTCGATCAAGAGATGCAAAAATCTTCTTTCTCTTCCAATAGCCTTACAGTCCTAGTCGATAGCTATGTCTTCTTGGTCAAGGTTCGGTCGAGGCCTAACAATCACCTACCATGCATTAATTGTCTAATGGCTAGTCAACTGGTCGATCCTTAGCTCAATTGATCGAGGCTATTTTTTGGCATGTTGGCTCCTAAAGTTAGAAACCTATAAATTGAGAGCTCCACTTCATTTATGAGTATAAGAACATCTGCATTTATTTGTTTACCTACCTATTCTTGACTCAAAAGCTCTCATTCTTTCCTTGGTGCATTAAAATTCTCACTTGCATATTTTTTAGTTCACCCTTGTTATTCATCCTAACATTTGAGTTGTATTTGAGTGCCCTTGTTGAGCCAGGTTGAAAGATTTAAATTTTTTATTTGAGTGCTAGAAGCTTCAAGTTAGTATAGACTTAAAGGGATTGTGTAAGTGCCAATTGGAGCCAAAATCCAAGTGTAAAAAAGTTGAAAGCTTGGTTGAAGCTTCAAGTATAATGGAACCCTCACTCAATTAGGAGCTTGAGGAGAGTGGACATAAGTAAGGGGTGATGAACCACTATAAAATGACCCTAGTTATTCATCCTAGCATTTGAGTTGTATTTGACCGCCCTTGTTGAGCTATGTTGAGAGATTTAAATTTGTTATTTGAGTGTTAGAAGCTTCAAGTCAGTAGAGACTTAAAGGGATTGTGTAAGAGCCAATTGGAACCAAAATCCAAATGTAAAAGAGTTGATAGCTCGGTTGAAGCTTCAAGTATAATGGAATCCTCACTTAGTTAGGAGCTTGAGGAGAGTGAATATAGGCAAAGGGTGCCAAACCACTATAAAATTTGAGTTTGCTTTCTCTAACCCTATTTCTTTATATTTATGCTTCTTTTGCTTGAATTTATTGTGTTTATAGAAAAAAATTTAAAAACCTGATTCCCCCCTCTCTCCTCTCCCCCTTCTTGGGTTTTTTCCTAATTAAGTTTAGCCTTTATTTTCTCAATTGATATTAGAGTTAGGCCTCTTATTTAGGACTTAACCGTTTAAGAGGTAGTGGCTAATCTATCAAACTCATCTCACATTGAAAGTTTTTCCATTGGGCTATGCAAATGGGACTGTGGTGGGCCATTCAAGCACTTCATATCCAAATTAAGTGTATCACCATTGTCATTAACATCAATGGCCTTAAGCAGAGAACCCCACCAATGGGGTGGTTGCTCTCACTACAAACATATCTAGTCTCATGTAATTGGAGAATCCATATCCCTTGATTCCTAAGGTGTAACACACCAGTGGAGTGGTAATGAACCTAAATTAAGATGTGCTTGAAAATGAAGGTTATGGGCTTGCCTAAGTTCATCTCCCACTTTATCTTTTGAAATAAATAAGAGAATTTGAAAACATTAGTAATTACCTTAATGAATAAATTATCTACTTTAAGAATTTTCAAAAATATTTATTTCTTTATTAGAAACCTAGGGGAAGAGGAGAATATAATTCTAAAAAATTTAAAATTTCTATGAGATTATTTTATTCCAAAAATAAATTTTTTATAAAATATCTACTCTCAAATTTAAAAAAATTTCTATGAGAGTATCTCTTTTATATTTTTGTAAAAATCTACTTTGATAACATGGCTAACACTTTCCTCAAAACTTATAAGAAATTGAGTCTAATGGAAGCTAGATGGCAGGAGTTCTTAGCTGATTTCAAGTTTGAGTGGGTGCACAATCTAAGAAGACACAATGTGGTTGTTGATGGCTTAAGCACGAAGGGTATGATAAAGTTTGTATTTGCTCTATCACAAGTAATCTCTAAATTCAATGAGAGGATCAAGTAGGCGGCCAAGCTTGATGCAACTTATGAGAATTTGAGGTAACAAATCAAAGATGGCTCCACCTTAAAGTACTAGTTGGAGGATGACCATTTAGTGGCTAAATGAGATAGATTAGATGTACCAATGAGCAACTTGCCAAAAGAGTTGTTGAAGGAGATCCATAATGTGAAGTGGGTAGGATTTCCTAGTGGGAAAAGGACTTTGCTATTGGCTAGATCCTTTTATTGGTCGATGATGGGAGAGGAGATCTAAGCATATATGAGGTCCTACTTGGTGTGTTAGTTAAACAAGATTGAAAAGAAAAAGGTAGCAAGGTGCTATAGCCTCTCCCTATTCCAAAGAGACCTTAAGAGAACATCTTCATGGATTTTATTGGTGGAGTTCCAAAGGTGCAAGTTTTTAAACCTATTTTTGTTATAGTAGATACTCTAAAGCTACATTTGGTTGAAGAGATGGGATAGGATTTGTATATCCTAGGATATCATATCTCATTGGATAGGATATGCATATCCTAGAATATGATTTCTAATGGCATATGATATCCTTAGATATACATATTTTATGACTATGATATTTTAAAATAACATATCCAATGGGATATGCTATATTATATTATATTTATATTTAGTTTGTGAAATGAATAAAAATTAATATAAAATATATAATATTTTTCCACATTTAAAATAAAAATTATATCACATTCAAATATTTTCTATGTAAAACAAAATGAAATTTCATTTATGTTTAACAATATTTATCGTTAAAATATTTAAACTTTACAAATAATTTTTTAAAATTTTATGGTATTTAATATATAAAAATAATTTATATATCATATATTAATATTATTTTATAAATATTTTTTAGTTTTTCTTTTTTAATTTTAAATTTAATTTATAATAAAAAAAAATTATTTTATAAAATGAATATATTAAAAAAAATTGATAAAAAAAGAAATAAAATTTGATGCATGGGATATGTATATCCCATATCTTACCATGGGATTAACATATCCCATATGAAAAGGATGAAAAATAGAGAGTGGATAATATATCCCACCATTTATCCTATCTCATGTTTGGTAAAACATAGGATATGATAAGTGATAGGATAATTTATCCTATCCCATCATTAACTAAACATATGATAGGATATACTATATACTATCCCATGCTAAATCTGGTCAACCAAACGTAGCCTAAGTATGTTGTCTTTATTCTTACACCACATGCATGTCTTATGGAGTAAGGTAGGCAGATTGTTCTTCAATCATGTGGTGAAGAATTTTGAGTTGCCAAAGAACATAGTGATCACGATGCTTAGTTCACTTGTAGACTGAACTATTTAAACTCCTCAAATCATGGTTGAAAATTTCCACTTCAAACCATCCCAAACATATGGTTCGATAGAGCATATCAATGCTTTATTAGAGAAATACTTAAGGCATTATGTTTTTGTAACTTAGAAGAATTAGGTTGACTTAGTGGATTGCAACGGGGATGAGCCCATTTGAGTGGTCCATAAGGCAACAACCTATAATACCCTTGGGGGTGGCCAAGTAGAGGTTTAAAGGTATAAGCCATGCAACCTATCCCACATAGATTCTATGTCATTAAACAAATTTACCAAATATCTTTTTAAGTGAAGAGAATTGTGAAAACTAAGGGTCTAGTTGGTAATTGTTTTCAAAAATGGATTTTAACTCTAAAAAAAAAAAAGAAAAGAAAAAAAAAAGATAAGAAAACTCGTTCAGCAACCAAAAAATAGAAAACAATTTTTTGTTCTTAATAATTAAAAATATGATGTTTTTAAATAATATCTTTTAATTGATTTCAATTTTTTTCACTTGGTTTCCCTTGGGGGTGGCCAAGTAGGGGTTTCTGAAGGGATGCTCATGGTTTGTTCTCACTGAGATTGACATTTTCCTTTTTCTAATATAATCATACATTATGTATTAAATAGTTTGGTCGGCTAGATCGTTTGGAAAATCTTGCAGTGTTCTTCTAGTATGTACACCAAAACCTGAAATCAATAAAATGTTTGGGATTCAATCCATCTTAGGTAGAGAAACACAAACAAGTTATACTGCAATTTTAATATTTGCACAGTGGTTTTTTAATCATGTTTTCGGAATCAGAATCATATCAATCAATGGACCAAAAATATCATGGAATCCTAATTTACTAGTTGGATCCGTGATTCAACAACAATCAAACGTGATGTACATCATACCATAAATTTATTTGTGTAGCATTCATTTATTTATACCATAAAACCATTCAATTCTCACCCTTATCCTAACTATTGAATGATTGAAATGAGTTACAATACTAGACGGAGATTGAATCAATTTTGAAATTTGAAGAAATCCAAATCAATCAACCATTTCCTAGAATAGTATTGGCAAATCGGGAAATAATAGTATGTCGTTTCCACACCTGGTTGAGGAGTGATGACGCTCAACAGTATGCTCTCTACCCGTTTTTAATTATTTATTTAATTTATCATTTTTAGTATTTTATTATTATTAGTAATTATTGTTGGTATTGCTATTTGTACATGTATTTGTGTATTGGGAATTTTGGTTTAAAATTCCCATTATGTCTCTTAGCTCATACTTTTCAAATCCTAAACACTTGCCTTTTCCAAATTATTCGTGTTTGAAGATGACTAAAGGAGTTGGTAAATGCATTTGAGGTCATGGATGATAAGAAACATTGATGAATCGTGTTTTAAATTTTTATCCTTTTATTGGAAAATGAAATTGAAGCGTGTAAAATATTGTGTTTAAAACATTTGGATCATTTTCTAATCAATCAAACTAAAGGGTAACATATTAGGTTGGGTTCAAATTTTTTCAATCTTGTTCGATTGATCATACTTTGATCACACCTAGGAATTTTCATGATTTTTCAAATAAATCTCAACCATTTGATGGGTTTCAAAACTGCCTAATACTTAAAGCCTTTTTCTAGAAGCGTAAAGGACAGTTATGAGAGTGAAAACCTCATATTTTTTAGCTTCAAGTTATTTATTTATTTATTACCATAGGGGGAGTGTTTGCCTTGAAAAAAATCACTTGGGTTAGAGTTGAAAATCTTTTTGCTCTGATATTCAACATATTAGGGTAAAACCCAAGATTCTTCTTTTGTGGACTCAAGAAGAGGTTGAGATCAAAGTTTGGAGTAAATTCCAAGTATTTTCTGGAAGAAGAAAAGTGGAAACTAAAGCTTGAAGGTTCTAGGCAGGTGGTTTGGAAGAGGATCTAAGGGTTGGGCTAGCTAAAGCCTTGTACTCAACTAATTAATAAGATATATTTTAGTTTTTCATGATTGATGTCAAAGGGAACGTGAAATCGACTGTTTATATTAATACAATGTCTTATATATCATGTTTGGGAGTGTTGTTTCATTTGCTTGTGATTTGTATTAAATAACTTGTTTGAGAGAATGTTGGTGCATTCATTATTACTTGTAATTTGCTTGTTTGTTCATAGTGTTCGCAAAGAAAATCAATTCATAGGATAAGAATAGGGGAACTATAAGCATTTGTAAAACACATTATCTAATTATTGCAAAAACACCTATTCACCCCCCTCTAGGTGTTGTCCATAGGTGAGATTCATCTTCATTATTTTATTATTTGTAAAGGATAAAATTAGAAAAACAATAATTAAAACATTTCAATACCACGGACTTTTGCATCCTTGGGTTCAACTCCAGGTTCAGGGAGAAATAAACTTAAAAAAAAAAAAAAAGGTTGCATATAGGCTTTGAGGAGTGGTGCTCATTGCTGACGCTTGGCTAGTAGAATATATATATATATAATACAAGAAATAAAGAGTTTTCAGCAAAAATAATTCATTTCAGAAAAAAAAAATAATAAACTAAATCCCTTATCAAAGTAATTTCCAAACTAAGCATTTCAACCACTTGGCCGAAGAATTTTTTATTTATTTATTTTACATTATAAAATTATACTTAGTTACTACTATTTTAAATTCTTTTTTAAATATAAAGTTACCAAAATAACTATTGTTTTAGATTGCATTATAAAGGAACTAATTCATCATGGCAATGAGGAACATGACGAAATCATAGATACAAAACTATTGGAATAGGTTCAAGGTCTAGATGATGCATTTCTCTCAAGAGTTTGAGAGTCTATTGGACTTCATGTTTAAAAACAGTGCTCAAAAGTTAGATTTTGAGAACAATTTTTTACCAATAGTTTTAAATATTATAGGAAAATGAATTTTATTCATGGATATAAATATAGAAAATAGTTTTCTTGCTTTATTCTATATAAAGTTAATATGCACTTTTTGTACAATATAAGACTTCTCAAAGTATATATTAATATTTATAATTTTAATTGGTTATCAAAACACTATAAAATTTCCTAAAAATATCTTGAATTTGTTCTAAAAAGTATCATGTTTTTAGAACAAATTTTCAAAATTTTTTTGTTCAATGTGTTTTTTAAGTGGATAAAAATTGTTTTCAAGAACATCTTACAAGCAAACCTCTATATACCAATTCCAAAACCCATAAAAAAGACTCAAATTTTGAGTTCATTATATGAGTTTAGAGCAATTAAATTGTAGCTAAAAAACAATCTACAAGGAGAATAAAAATTATGAACTTTTAATTCATGTTGTTTGATAATTTTTTTAGGAAATGGAAGTCTTTGATAAGTTTCATTAATGTGTTTGGTGAAATTAGTAATCTAGCTTAAAGTCAAATCAGAAGATTTTAGGAATTTGAGAAACATTGGGAATTATTATTTATTCAAGTTTCTTATGTTAATTAGGACTCTAAGACTAATTATGAATTGGAGTCATAGTGCAAGCACATGATTAGTTTATTAAAAATATCAGTTATTTCTTATGTTAGAGAGAGAGGGGGTGGGGAGAGAGAATAAAATGTTATTTTAGCAAAATATTATAAATATTGATTCATGTGGGTTGGTATCAAAGCCAAGTTGACCAAGGAAGATGCAAAACTAGAGTATTAGAGCTAGAATACAAGGGAATGTCCATTCAGACAATTAATACATTTAAATGTGTGTCTTGTTTAGATCTCTAGATTTATGGGAAATCTAGTGAATAATGATAAGAACAAAGTGACTAATTCAAAAAAATTCAAGGCATTATCAAAAGAGTAGAAAGATTTACTAAAAGAAACTTGAAAAAAAGATAAAAAGAAGCACTCTATGCAATATTCTAAGTAATAGGTAAATTCACATTTGAGAAAATCTCAGACATAGAATCAGCAAAGGAGGCATAGGTTACTTTACAAAGATTATATTGTGTCAAGTGAATGAAATTTCAAACATTAAGAAGTGAATTCAAGTCTCTCTATCTAAAAGTCTCTAAATCAATCTTAGATTCTTTTAACCAAGTACAAACCATTGTAAACCAAATGTAGGTTAATGTGAGAAGCTTGATAACCAAATAATAGTAGAGAAAGTCATGTGATCTTTAAGTGTGAAATTCAAATATGTTGTTGTAATGGTTGAAGAAGCAAAGGATATATTCACTCTCACAATTGAAGGGTTGATGAGTTTATTATGTTCACATGAACAACAAATGAATCAAAGAATCTACTAATTTAGAGCAAGTTTTATAGAGTAGAGCCTCTACAGGTGGTCATGGTCATGCTCGAGGTAGAGGAAGATACAACTCCTCCAACAATAGAGATGGGGATGGTGACAAAAATTATTCTAGAGGAAACTACAACACTCTTGTCTCTAAAGACAAGTCATACATACAGTGTCTCAAATGTAAGAGGTGTGTACCCTATAAGTTAGAATGTCAAATGAAATTACAAAATGAACAAATAGAGCAGGAAAACACCATTGAGGTAGAGGAGAATTTTGCATTAGCCTATAATATAATAACATTAAACTTAGACCACAAAGACATTTGGTACCTTGATATAGGATGTGATAATCAAATGTGCTGTCATAAATGAATTAATCAATCAGAGAAGTTAATTTTGGAAATAAATCCAAAGTAAAATATGTTCTATAGATAGTTTTAATGTTACTATAGAGCAAATATGTCTCTTATTCTAGATCTGTTTTTTTTTTTTTTTTTTAAATTTGTTGACCATGAAACAATTGACAAAATAAAATAAAATTCATATCATTAATATCTCTAATGGAGTTTGCACTCTTTGTGGTAAAAATAAGAAGATGATTGCAAAAATGCAAATGATAAAAAATATGATGTTTCCAATGTTTCTTCAAGAAGAAATTTCATTTTTTTTTAAGGCAAATAATAGAAGATAGCAATGAGCTTTGACGTCTTCGATTTGGTCATCTCAATTTTCACATGAAAAAGCTTTTGGTCTAGAAGATTATGGCAATAGGATTACCACTTATTAATGTTCCAAATTGGGTCTGTGAAGGATGTTTTCTTAGAAAACAACATAGGGATTCTTTTCTAGTTGGAAGATCTAGAATAGCTAAACAACCTTTAGAGTTAGTATATACAAATATATGTGATCCTATGAGGTAAAATCTTAGTCACAACAAATATATTTTAACCTTTATAGATGATTTTACAAGAAAAAATTAGATTTATTTGTTACAGGAAAAGTTTAAGGCTTTTAACAAGTTCAACGAATTTACAATTCTTATTGATAGACAAAGTAGTTGCAACATTAAAATATTGAGATTAACCTTCAAGAAATTTTATAATTATTGAAAAAGTCAAAGTATTCAACCATAATTGCAACTAGCTATACACTTCAATAAAACAGATATGGCAAGAAGAATGATAAAGGCCAAGTCACTTCTAAAACTTTTGTGGTAGAATCTGTTACTTGTGCAGTGTTCTTATTGGATAGGTGTCGTAGTAAAGCAATTTTCGAAAGAACACCTTAGGAAGCCTTGAGTGGTCATAAGTCATAAGTTTCTTTTTTGCAAGTTTTTGGGTGTATTACATGCATATTTCCTTATACCAAAAAAGCATATAAAAAAGTTTGATGATAAATAGCAAGAAGTGTATTTTTGTTGGCAATGGTGATGTAACTAAAGGTTACAAATTGTTTAATATAAAAACATGGAAGTTAATTGTGAAGAGAAATATTCTATTCTTAGAAAATGAAAGTTGGACATGGACTCAAAAACAAAATGAGGAAAAAGAGTTTTAATTGAAGAAGACTTTATTGAAGACAATGAGTATTAGGAAGATTCTACAACAAATAATTCTATTTTAAACACACCTTCTCATATTATTTCTAGATGTCTAAAGGATTATAAAGTCATGAAAAATAGTTAAATTACTGATGAAGGTTTAGTTAACTTTTGTCTGTTTGTAAATTGTGAAATGATTTCATATAAAGAAGCAATAAATGATGAGAGGTAGATTCAAGCAATAAATGAAGAAATTTAATTAGTAGAGAAGAACAATACATGGGAGCTAACTACATTACCGGTTGGAAAGAAGCCTATAAGTGTTAAATAGGTTTATAAGACAAAGTATAAACTTGATGGTAAAGTTGATCAATTTAAGGTAAGGTTGGTGGCAAAAAGCTACAAATAGAAGGTAGGTATTGATTATTCTCAAGTTTTTAGATTAGTTGCCAAACTAGATACCATTCACATGATAATTTTACTTACATATCTGAAAGTGTGGAAAACTCACCAAATGGATGTTAAGTCAATTTTTCTCAATGGTGTAATTCAACAAGAAGTTTTTGTTGAACAACTACTAAGATGTATTAAGGAATGGAAACAGAAATAAGTTTATAAAGCTAAAAAGGCATTATAAGGGTGAAAGTAGGCAACATGTAGTTGTTGTATGCCACTATATGGATGATTTATTTTTTACAAAAAATAAAAATAAAAATTAGTAATAGATGTTTGAATATTTCAAGAAGGCATACACAAAAATTTTAGATGATAGATTTGGGATTAATATCCTATTTTCTTCGAATTGAAATTTAACAAGAATACAATATTTCGTCTCATAAAAGAAGTATTTCATAAACATTCTAAAGCGATTCAAGATGGAGTCATCATCAACAAATTGTACTCCTATTGTAGAGCGACTAGAAATGAAAAAAAAGGCATTGGAGAACTATTAAATCCCATATATTTCAAGGAGATAGTAGAATGTCTTCATTATTTTACTTTTACCATATCAACTATTGTTTATAGAGTAGGGACTATCTATCGATTTATGGAAAAAACCATATTAGTCACACTTGCAAGCAATAGGCTGAATTTTGAGGTATATAAATGGTACTTATGATCATGGAATTTTCTAATCCTACTCAAGCAAGTTCAGTTTAGTGGGTTACACAAATAATCACTAGGAACGTGATACAAAGACTAGAAAGAATACTTTTAGGTGAAGTCCTTAAAAGCATGACATAATGTAATAATAAATAGAATTCATTAATATTTATATTATGATTCTAGTTCTTCTTTCTCTATCCAATTTATGCATTATATAAAACTTGGGGGCATTAAGAGTTGTACAAAAGATTGAAATCATAAGTTCCTTGCAAGTAGATGATTTCTTCATAATTGGTTTATGAACTTAGACAATCTATTTTAGATTGTAGTACACTACCTCATAATTAGATGGATGACTGGTCTTAGAAATCGGGATGATTTTCCCATAGTGAGTGTATTAATGTGTATGATTACACATAGGAGTTGCGCTAACTTAGAGTAACGGTTGTGATGATTGAAAAGAGTAACCTTGAGGAGAAAAGGTTATGCTACTTTGGTTGTGAGGGTCGCAAGTTAAGCAACCTTACCAACATACATAGGCTTTACTGCTAAGATTTAATAAACTAAAAACAAGCCTTTTGGCATGAGGAGGAACCCATGTAAAACATTCGATTGTGAATATCTAAAAAAGAGTGACTGAAAATCTTTGTTACAAATAAAATACTAAAGCCTAAATTCACAAGTCCAGTTTTTTTTACCAAGGATTAAGGGATAACAAGTATTTGTTAAAGAATTTTGGTATTCCAAAATTGAATCACTAATATAGGCCATCCAAGTCTGGAACTATGTTTTAATACTTGAAATCCATTCTTTAATAGTCTTCTAACAAGTAATATTTTAACCTTTAAAATATTTAAAACCCCAAATTCATTTGGTAGATTCTCCTCAATTATCAATCACATAGGACCATACCAAGTCAGCCATTGATCACAATCCCTTATGCATCAAAGGACCCCTAGCATGCATACTATGTATCTAAAATTTAAAAAATTTGAAAACATTTTTAAAGAATAAGAAGATAAATTTCATTAATTTATATTAAAAGTTTTATATTTTGTATTTAAAAAAAATAAAATAGAAAGTGCATCCAAACACCAAACCTTCTATATAAAATGCAAAACACTTAAAAAATTAAAATGATAATTTTTTAAAAACTAAATAAAAAAAATAAGATATTAAAATAGCTTTACTACCTCATATTCAAACATATTTTAAAGTAATTTTTAGATACAAAAATAAGTCTATACTTTTTTTTATACACGTTTCCTCTTTTCATAGAGAAATTATTAATATTTACGGGAAAACGGCCTCAACAGTCTAATATAGCACTGATTATTATTGTCTTTTAATCTTTTGAATTATTCACTAATAAGTTAGCATGGTATAAGAGTTTTGCTTCGATGAGAAAAAAATGAAATTTATTGGATAGCTGAATGATGAAAATTAAATATAATTATTTTCATAGGGATATGCAAAGCTTGATGGTTGCATATTTATACAATCTATTTATGGTATTATACTGAGTAGCTGGATCTGCATGGTGAGTCCTTCCTCCTAGTACGTATGGTTGTCAGTCCAGAACTGAGATTGAAGATAGTTAATCACATTCTTGTTCACTTGGAAGGCCTTTGTGAGAACATCAACTGATATTGCTGGCTTTGATCCAAACACTGCATTTGCAATGGTGATCACGCCTGGGTTCTGGCTACCCAGTGAAGCAATGGCCACTGCGTTTGTTGTTCCCACATTGAGCTGGAAGTGAATGAGACCTTGTGGGAAGACGAAAACGTCTCCTTTGTAAAGGACCTTGCAGATGAGGCGGTTCTCAGGATTAGAGGTGACAAAGCCCACATAAAGTGTCCCCTCCAAAACAGTGAGGATCTCTGTGGCTCGAGGGTGGATGTGGGGAGGGTTGAGACCGTATGGGGCAAAGTCAACCCGAGCCAGGGAAACGCCAAGGGTGTTGAGTCCAGGTATCTGTGCCACGTTTGCTGGGGTGACCATCGACCCAAGTTTGTTTGATGTATTTCCTGGAAGACGAAGCCCCGAAAAGAAGAAATCATTTGGCGTTGCAAGCTTTGGATCTTTGCAGAATTTCCCATTCACAAACACTGCAAAGCAACGAATATATTAGGACTTATGTAGCCTTAGAAATATCAATATACATAGATGAGAATACTAGAGAGAGTATGAGTATTTTACCGGTGTCCTTTGTATGGTTAACAGCTACACAGAAGTCCTGAAGAGGACTGGGATCAGAGGCAGAGGCAACGGAAAATGCCGTAGCCAAGAGTACAATGTACGCAAAAGTGTTAGCTCCCATCTTCTTCGTGTTATACAGTGAATTCTTTTTGAGTAATCTATGATGGAAGAGCAATGAATTTTACTAATACAATGGAGTGCTCTGGTAGCTAGAGTTTCTTTGATTTGCAATTTAGAGGATTAGCCGATAGTCTATTTATAGATGAAGAGTCTCAGACATGTTCCAACTTTGAAGCAGTCTCATAACATTAATTAAGCAAAAGTCAAAATTCACATGCCATCTAACTTTGAGTTACCTCTAGCCGGCTAACAGGTCTGTGAATCTGTGATATATAAGATCTGTATTTTTGGTTTATTTATTCTGCTGTAGTAGTTTTGACCACGTCCCATGCCATCTACCAGGTTGCTTCAGGTGAAGAATATGTTAATATTTTGCCAGAACTTAGATGTGTAATTAGACTAGTTCTACTTATTTAAGAAACTTTGCAACTCAAGTTGCTCAAGGGACTTCCCTTTGACATTACTTTTAGAAATCATTTTTAATACAAAAGTACTTTTAGAGAAAAATTAAGTAGATATTTGGTAATCCTAGAAAATATTTTTAAAAATTTGAAAAATGACTTTCAGTGTTTTCTTGAAATTTGAAGCACTTGCTAGTATATCTCCCAAAAACACTTTTTTAAGAAATCATTTCAATTAAGTTGACCAGGATGGGCAAAATCATAAGTAATTGTTCAATTTGACTTTTCATTTAACAGATTCCCTCTGCTTTGATTTGTTCACTGCAGCCTCCATGGCACAAATTAAGCTAATTTATCTCAATGATGGGATGCCGGACACAGACCAAGCACCAAAGACCGGCCAAGGAGCTGGCTTCAAACAATTATATGTTGAACTCTTCTTTTTCTTCTACTCAATTCTATTGGAATATTACAAAAATTTATTAGGTGTAGTCAAAGAAATCTTCCATTTTGAGTTCTCTTGTTAGAACTTACACAAAATATGAATTAATTCATATATAAGTTCATCATATAGACACTGGTTTATTAAACAAAGATTTTACAAATTGAAAGGATCTTGCGAACATCAACCAGCATAACATCATGCAGTGTGTAATAATTAATTATGTAGTAGACTGAATTAATTAAGTTGTTACTTGCTGTATATGTACAAGGTTTAAATGGTCATAGAAATCAACAAGCTAAGACAAACTTTGAGGACTTGGTAATTTACATAATTCGTTTTTCATTTGGATTAGAATAGTTAGTATTGCTGAAAAGTTAAACTTGATTTAGAAACTTTTTAAACAATGGAATCATCTTTAGTTTTTAAAAATCGAGAGAATATTTTGTTTTTGATTGGTTATTTTAGTTTCTATTTTTGACTTGTTAAATCATGGAAGGTTTTATATGTTATTATTAGGAGTTTCTATTTTGTTAAGTGTGAGTAACTCTAAATAAGAGATTTTGTAATATTTGAATAAGAGAGTGGTGGAATACAATAAATTTGTATTTCTCTATTAACCATATTACTCCAACAAATTAGGATCAAAGTTTCTGCATGCCCAACAAATTTGTATCAAAGCCATGTGAAAAATATGGCAAGTGGGATGTATCTGTTTCAAGGTTCGCAACTCAACAAAGATAATTAATACAATTGGAATATCAAGATAAAGACTTTGCTTTGTAATTAAGAGGTATGGAAGGTTGTAGGGAAAGACCACAAAGAACCACAGGATGAAACCACTTTGTCCTCAAATCAAAGGGATTTTTAAAAAAATATGAGGAGAAGAGACAAGAAATCATTCATTATTATCTATCAAGCAATGTATAAAGAGACTTTTGATGCCAATCCATAGCAAAAATAGCTGTAGCCAACATAGCACTTCATTGCAGTAGCAAATTTGTTGCTCTTTCCTCAGATTTTTTGAGAATCCATTGCATAGACATGAAGAAGATGGTAGTTAACACCCTTGCATACATTGCACTCTTAGCTATGGCATTTTCTCTTGCCTCTGCCCCGATCCCAGTCCTCTTCAGGACTTCTCTGTAGCTATTAACGATACAAATGCCAGTGGTACAATAATCATGTCCTCTCTCTACTCTTTTGTCCATTTGAGATTCATTCTCTAACCTATACATTGGTCTTTCCAAGGCTGCGTTAGTCATAATATATTTGTTGCTTTGGAGTGTTTGTGAATGGGAAAATCTGCAAAGATCCAAAACTTGGACCCCAAATGGGTCAACATTGCCTCGATTTTTTGGCCCCTTGATCTCTTAAAATTTCAAAACTTGGTTAAGGTTTTGGGGTAGACCAACATTATTCCTTATACAACATCTTTTTTTTTTTTTTGTCAAGTTGTTTTGTATTGGCTTCTACATTCCCAACTTCATGTTTATTCGAAGCTTTTACTTTTTGTCCAAACACTTGATTTTTTTTCCTAGTTGGAAGGCATTAGACACCTAAAAATCTTGTCTTTCACGCCTCCTTAACACATCAAATAAACCTAGAATTTGAAACCAATACTCCTCACATCTAAAAGATTTGGCTTCTATCTTGCTATCTTTTTTATTCAGGCGCAGGACAATATGCTCATGATCTGAGCCAACGTTGTTAACGTGCGTGGTGGAAAGGAATTTATGTTTGGTTTTGTATGTTTATTACTATATTTTTTGAATAATCTTTTGAGTTACCTAGCCAGCTAACAAGTCTGATATACAAGAAGTATGTTTTTCATTCATTTATTCTGCTGTAATAGTTTGACCATGTCCCACGAAATCTACCAGGTCTGTGACGAATGACATTAAAATAGCATTCCAAGAAATGTGTTAATGCGGTGCGGGACGGAGACCAATCACCAAAGACCCACGATGTATACGCCCAAACTTAAGATTAAGAAGTCCCGAGAGGAACTAACTTCAAACCATTAAGAATTCTACACATTAGCTGTGATTAGTGGCCAAGTAATTAAGGGATGATAGCAGCTTTGATTTATCAGAACTCTTTTTTTCATTTCTTTTTCAATTGTCTGTATCAAAACAAGAGTTAGATAAAAGAAAGAGAAAAAGAACATAAAGAAACTGTGGAATGAGATGTGTTCCAAAGCACCTTTGAGGTTATGATGAAGAGACTTTCTGGGTATAGCTGTTTTGGGACTTGTAACTGACCATGCATGTTTAACCTTCTACACATATAGGAATGAGACCAGTTCCACAAGTGGGCCTCTAGAAAAAGTGTTTTCTTGTTCCAAAGAAATACCTCAGATGATCCTGTCTTTTAAAATTTTTTTTTAACGAAATTCAAAACATAATGTAGACATAATTTTTTTTAATATGCTGCACTCTTCTCTGTTTTTTTTTACTCAGTTGTATTGAAATATAAAATGTTTTATTGGGTATGGTCAAAGAAATCTTCCTCTCATCCAGCTTTCTTGTTGAACTTACACCAAATATGAACTAATCCAGATATGCACTGTTATAGGCAAATATTTAACACAGATTTCACAAAAGGAAATGGTCTTGTGATGATCATCAACTAGCACAACATCGTGCACTGCATAATTATTAATTATACAGAAAGACTGAATTAATAATGTTGTTACTTGCTATGCTCAATATTCTAATGGTTATAGAAATTAACAGGCTAAGACAAACTTTGAGGACTTGGTAATTTAGATAATTGTTTTTTCATTTAGATTAGAATAGTCAATATAAGACTGCTTCAAAGTTCAGAGACTCTACTATAAATAGACCGTCAATCCATATCAGAAATAGCTCTACCAACATAGCACTTCTTTGCATAGATATGAAGAATATGGTAGTTAATACCCTTGCATACATTGCACTCTTGGCTGTGGCATTTTCTCTTGCCTCTGCCTCCGATCCCAGTCCTCTTCAGGACTTCTGTGTAGCTGTTAATGATACAAACGCCGCTGGTATAATAATCTTGTCCTCTCTCTACTCCTCTTCTCCATTTGAGATTCATTCTCTAACCTATACACTGATCTTTCCAAGGCTGCATTAGTCCTAATATATTTGTTGCTTTGCAGTGTTTGTGAATGGGCAATTCTGCCAAGATCCAAAGCTTGCGACCCCAAATGATTTCTCCTTTTCAGGGCTCCGTCTTCCGGGAAATACATCAAACCAACTTGGGTCCATGGTCACACCAGCAACCGTAGCACAGATACCTGGACTCAACACCCTTGGCATTTCCCTGGCTCGGATTGACTATGCGCCATATGGTCTCGTCCCTCCCCACACCCACCCTCGTGCCACAGAGATCCTCACTGTCTTGGAGGGGACACTTTATGTGGGCTTTGTGACCTCTGATCCTGACAACCGCCTCATCTCCATGGTCCTTTACAAAGGAGACGTTTTTGTCTTCCCACAAGGTCTCATTCACTTCCAGCTCAATGTGGGAACAACAAACGCAGTGTCCATTTCTTCATTGAGTAGCCAGAACCCAGGCGTGATCACTATTGCAAGTGCAGTGTTTGGATCAAAGCCAGCAATATCAGTTGATGTTCTCACAAAGGCCTTCCAACTGGACAAGGATGTGGTTGCCAATCTTCAATCCAAATTCTAGACTGACAACCACACCTATCAGAATGGTTCACCTAGCACATCTACCTATATACCACTTCAATGTACCGATTACTTAGATGTCACTTTGCATATCCTCTTAGAATAAAGGTGTTTGTCATGCACATGCAGTGTCTCAATTCCCTGAAGTATTATTGCTTCACAGCTGTCACTGCAGAACAGGCAAACTTGTCCCCATTGATCATATGTTATAACAAAAGTTTTTTTTTTCTTAAGTATCAGTCAGCTTAATGTATATCATTGGCTCATTACTCAACCGTGTAAGCTCTTGGAGTAATTAGTAATTGAATTTGGTACTGCAAACTTAGTCTATAGAGATATTGAGGTCAAATTTAACAATTCGATTGAATTAGGCTATGTTGAAGTCCATGATAGAAGAAGATTTTCTCACCATCAAAGGTTTGTCATATACTCTTCAAGGTGAAAAATCCCAACCGAGGATGTTTCTGACTTGGAATAGAAGAAGATGAACAAAATTGTCTATATTAGGCAATATATTGATACATCCTCATGCCATGATGTGGAAAATGAAATAAATGTCTATGAAATCTTAAAGAAGTTGGAGTCAATGTTTGAACAAAAAACTGTTGGGAATAAAATTTTCTTGTTGAAGAAGTTAGTGAACATGGAGTTAAAGGAAGGAATTTCAATGACTGCTCACTTGATTGCCTTTTAGAGTATGGTAAATTAGTTGTTTGGTGTAAATATATATTTCAAGATTACTTCTTTTTATGCAATAATATCTCTTATAAAATTATTCTTGGTACATACAAGTTTTGTTCTTGCATGATATTTTGAATACTTTACATAAGCGATTGTAGCTTGATTGTCACTATAGATTTTCGTTGGATTAAATAATAGTTATGGTCATTCCTAACCTTTGCAAAGATCTTCTTAACTATTGCTTTTTGTACTACAACATGTGATAAATTTGGCTTCCATGATTGACAAAGATGTACAACTTTGTTTCTTGCTTCTTCATGGGATGACACAATTATTGAGCAAAAATGATATGTGGATGTTGATTTGCACTCATTAAGATCACCTGTTCAATTAGCATCTGAATAACCCACTAAGCCCAACGCTTTACTTTTATAACAAATGGAATAGTCCATAGTACCCTTTAGCTACCTAGGAATTTTCTTTATGAATTTCCAATGCATCCTTCCAAGATTCTCTTGGTAGTGACTAACCATCCTTATAGTATAGCAACCATTTGGTCTTGTACACATTGTAGCATATATTAGACTCTCAACAACATTTGAGTATGAAATTAGTCATTTTCTTCTTTTATTTTAAAGTTTTTAGGCCCATTATTTTGCTTGCATACTCACCCTCTTGTAAATGGAGTGTCAATGGATTTGCAATCTTGCATATTAAATTGTTAGTATTTTCTTAATATAATGTACTTGTGCAAGAGCCACTAGTTTCTTAAACTCGTATTTATGGATCTTTACTCTAATAATGTAAGATTTCTCTCCCGTATTAATGATTTGAACAAACTCAAAATAATGTTTAGGTATAAGTATATCATCTACATAAATATAAAGATAATAACACATATTTATCTTTTTGTCACCTAATACAAAGATAATGACCTTCATCAATTGTTGTGAAATCATACAAAGTGATTACACAATGAAATCTCAAATACCACTACCTAGATGATTATTTAAGGTCATCAATAAATTGATGTAAGTAGCACACTTTATGCTCTTGGCTTTGGGGAATGAAGCCTATTGGTTGTTCCATATAGATTTCTTTAATTATTCAACTCTCCATGAAGGAAAGTTGTCTTTACATCCAGTTAGTGTAGTTCTAAATCCATATGAACCACTTTAGCCAGAATAAGGAATATTGGAGCAAATCTGACTATTGGGAGAAGGTTTTCTCAGAGTCTGCAAACTAAAAACAAATTTAAAGGTCAGGTAACCTACTAGGAAGGTATGGTGATAAGTTGTAGTACCCCTCTAAGCCCGTACACCTATAGTCTCTACTAAACAAATGGATGAAATTATGACAATTGGTCAATAAACCATGGATACGACAAAAAAATAATACAAATGTACATCAAAACAATGATAAAAGTGAATTACACAAATATACAAAATTGATACATGAGAAATACACAAAATGATTTATTGGATTTTATTATTACAAATATCATAATATAATTTTAAGTAATATTGAAAGAATTTATTTACATTAAAAATCAATTTGATTATTTACAAAGCTTCCATTTATTTATCAAAAGATTTAATTTTATTCACACTCAAACAAATAGAGTATATCAATGCTTTATTGGAGGAATACTTAAGGCATTGTGTTTCTATAATGTGGAAGAATTAGGTTGAGTTGGTGGATATAGCCTAGTTGTGCTACAACTTGCAGAGGAGTTTTGAAACGAGGATGAGCCCATTTGAGTTGGCTATAAAGGCAACAACCTATCATACCTTGGAGTGCCTAAGCAGAGGTTTAGAGGAATAAGCCATGCCACTTATAGGTTGGCAAGGTCCATGTAAAAAATGTTTGATGAAGCTTGGGAGAGCTTGGAGAAGGAAATAAAGAGAATGAAAAAATATGCAGATAAGGGCAAGAGACCCTTGGAATTTCACGTTAGGGACAAGGTCTTCTTAAAATTGACTCTTTAAATATGAAAAGAAATCAATAGCAAGACAGTGCAGAGTGGTTTGATTTCAGAGTGTGATAGACCATTCAAAGTGATAAAGAGGGTGGGTCAAGTGGCTTAAAAGCTAAATGTCACAACCTGCTTAAATGACCCTCCCTATGGGCTTATATAGAGGTCAGGAAGCTTGTAAAGACTCCTAGAACCACCTACACTTAGCCATTGGTGGGAAGAGTGTGGAAGGTTCTAGAAAAGGCTAGAAACACCCACACTTCTCTACATCAAGGTTGGAAGACAAGGGAAGCCTATGGGATGTTCTAGAGACTTTCAAACATGTCTTCTAAATACTTGTACATAACTTTTGTATAGAGTCTTTTAGAGAATTCTAGGATGGTGGGGAACCTTTGTGGGTTCTAGGGAGTTCCATTGGTGCCTATAAATAGGTGAGGGCCTCATTTGGCCAAGGCACCACCCAAATCACTTTCTAACCAAGCAAGTGAGCTTCTAAGCACTTGCAAAGCTTTCTTTAAGCAATCAATGCTTCCATTCTTCAAGTGTTGCCTACAGTTCTCTTAGCTTCCAAGTTGTGTGCTTAACTTAGCTTGGTTAGTTAAGTTCGAGCGGAAAGTTGACTTAGCAACTTCAAGTGAGGGTGAGTTGTCTAAGTGCCACACGTGAGCTTAGGAAAGGCCTAAGTCCATGACAGTTGGTATCAGAGTGTGGCTATGAAGCGGGCATAGTAAAGGAAGCATGTGGAAGTCTAACATTGAGGACGCTAGTGAGCAAACCTATGAAAGGAAAACTGAGCCTATTGCACAGGGCAGGGGTAGAAAAGATAAGTCTCATGATGCCATTGCCAACATGGAGGCAAAGCTAGCCATGGCGGACACTTGGGAGGGATTGGACTTGATTGAGCAAGGCATGGAGAAGGGTATGAAGAATCTTAGGGAACGGATCTAAGACCTTTATAAGGGGATGCTAGTCTCTCAAGTTTAGTCTCTTAGGTTTAGCTAGTGTCACATGACCAGGAGGTTAGGCAAGAGTTAGCCATCTACAAGGTCATTGTGTTGTCAAGGGTCATGGCCATATGGGAGGTATCTAGGGTAGAGGTGTCAAAGCCACAAGGGTTTAGTGGCAAACAGGATGCCAAGGAGTTGGACAACTTCTTATGGCATATGGAGCGATACTTCGAGGCTATCACACCGACTGATGAAGCGGCTAAAGTAAGGACTGCAACCCTCTACCTTACTGACACAGCTACTCTATGGTGACATCAGAGGTTCATCGATATAGAGAAAGGCATTTGCACCATAGAGAGATGGGAAGACTTTAAGAAGGAGATCAAGTTACCTGGCTAGGAAAAACATGAGGTGTCTTAAGCACACAGGCTCAATTAGTGACTATGCTAAGGAGTTCTCTTCACTCATGCTAGAGATTCCTAATATGACTGGGGAGGAGTTGCTATTCAACTTCATGGATGACCTACAAGGATGGGCCAAGCATAAATTAAGGCGCTGAGGTGTTCAAGACTTAGCCATTGCTATGGCAGTAACAAAGTCCTTGACAGATTATAAGAGGGAAGACTCCTCCAAGGTTGAGTGTTCGAAGGGTAGCCATGCTGCGGGTGGGGGAGAAGAGGTTTTAAGGGCTCGTAGTGCTCTTAGAATGGGATCAGGCAAGACACCTAACATCTGGGAAGGAAACGGTAAGGCAGAAATGAAGGAGTTTACACTTAAAATTAAGTGTTTCCTATGTGACGGTCTACGTTGGGCACAAGATTGTCTGAAGAGGAAGGCGCTCAATGCCATGATAGAGGAGAAAGAATAAGAAGATGAAGCACATATGGGCTCGATGTAGTTACTAGGTGCCCTCAAAGTCAACCCAAAGCCTAGTACGCCTAAAACCTCATTTCTATCTGGGGTGCAAGTAAATGAGGCAAAAGGGGAGCGAGTTAAGGTAGTCCACCCCCACATGGACAGGGTCACTAAGGGAAAGGTGAACTTGATGGGCAAGAGGAAATAACACTCTAAGGAACAAAAGCACATGTGTCTACTTCCATCTGCGGCTTTACGAGATAAGGGGGTGAAGAATATCTTGGCTAAATGGGTCACTAGGAGACAAGGGGTCCCTCCTATGATAGAGTATCTAGTTTGATGGAAAGAACTACCTAGAAGGCAGATAAGCTGGGAACATGTGGATGCCTTGGGAAAGTTCTGGAAACAAATCAAGAGATTTCAAGCTAGGTGACAATGGGGATATTGATTACATGGGTGGGAAAGAGTGTCACAACCTGCTTGAATAAGCCTCCCCATGGACTTATATAGAGGGCATAAAGCTTTTGGAGACTCCTAAAGCCACCTACACTTACCCATTGGTGGGAAGAATGTGGAAGGTTCTAGAAAAGGCTAGAAACACCCACACTTCTTTACATCAAGGGTGGAAGACAAGGGAATCCTATGGGATGTTCTAGAGACTTCTAGACATGCCTTGTAAATACTTGTACATAGCTTTTGTATAAAGTCTTCTAGAGAATTCTAAGATAGTAGGAACCTTTGTGGGTTCTAGAGAGTTCCATTGGCGCCTATAAATAGTTGAGGGCCTCATTTGGCCAAGGCACCACCCAAAACCACCCAAATCACTTCCTAACCAAGCAAGTAAGCTTCAAAGCTTCCATTCTTCAAGTGTTGCTTACAGTTCTCTTAGCTTCCAAGTCATGTGCTTAACTTAGCTTGGCTAGTTAAGTTCGAGGGGAAAGCTAACTTGGTAACTTCAAGTGGGGTGAGTTGTCTAAGTGTCGTAGGAAAGGCTTAAGTCCATGACATAAAACTGTATAATAGATTAAAGATACACCCCGTGTTTCATGTAAGCTCTTGAAGCCTTACCACAAACACCTAGACCAAGGAAGGGTGCATGCTAAGTATGCTCTACCTACTATCAAAAATCAATTTGATCAAGAGGTTGCAAAGATGGTTGATCATTGAAACATGTCAAATGAGTAAGAAAAGTCACAAAACATATTATCTTGTTCAATAGAAAGGGTGTTGTGAAACATGTTGTTTGTTAAGTTGTAGTCATAACAAGCTTGTCAAATTTCTCCTCAAAACATTTTGCCCACTCGTCTTAAATCTTCTCACTCATTTTCAAGGAAAATGTTAAATAAAAATATTTTATCATTCTCTTTAATGTTTTTCTTCTTATTTTCTTCATCTCATTTTTAATGTCACCCGAGTATTTTCATGATATATATATTTCTTAATTAGAACCAAACATACCCTTTGTATTAAGGATATTTTATAAAACCTACTTAATTTTTATTTTTATTTTTTGAACTAATAGAGTTAATATATTTACCCTTCTTAATATTAAATAATAAGATTATGATAAAAAAGAAAAGAAAAGAAAAGAAAAGAAAAGAAAGAGATATGAATAATTAAGGGAAAAGATATGTGAAATTTAGAAAAAAGTTAGCTATTTTTATTTACTACTTTTAACATATCAAACATGTCTATGTAGTTAGTGATTTAACTTCCATACTAAAAACTATTTAGATTAACTTTTAATAAGCCAAAAAAAAAAAAAAAGGTCAACTAATAAGAGTGTTTGTACCTATTTGGTTGGTTTTGTTGAAGGATTTTGTTACATAAAAATGTAAAAATAAATAAATAAATAAAAACTTCATATGAAATTTATGAAAATATAACTTCTTATAAAAATTCTATATTAACTTATAAAAAAAATTATCTTCTATTTAAAAAAACTTTTATAATATTAATATTATATTAAAAAAAATTATGATATTGGCTAGCTTAATTTCACTTTGTATTCAACTCTAGATTAAAGTAAAAATAATAAAAGACTATCCTAGACAGATTCTATGTCGTTAAACAAATTTACCAAATACCTTTTCAAGCGAAGATAACTATGGAAATTAAAGGTCTATTTGATAATTGTTTTTAAAAATAATTTTTTATTTAAAAAAAATAGAAAGGAAAAACAAGAAAACACGTTTGGTAACCAAAAATTAGAAAACAATTTTTATTTTTTTATTTTTTTTAAGAATTGAAAATATGATGTTTTCAGATAATATTGTTTAATTGTTTTTCAGTTTTTTAACTTGTTTTTTAATGGTTGTTTTAAAAAATAGTTATACAATCATGGAGAATAATTAAAAATAAAATACTACATATCAAGGTTATTTTTAAAACATATTTAAAAATATAGAAAGCAAGTTAAAAACATTTCAAATCTTAAAATAGATGTTTGTTTTACAAAACATTAGAAAATAATCTTCAATAAATATTTTTAAAAATTGTTTCCAGAACTATTTTTGAAAACATTTACAAAACATAACTTAAAATTTTTCCTTTCCTTCCCCTTATTGCCCTTCTATTGATTCTTCCTCTTAACCTACAAGAAATTGATTAGAAAGGAGGTGGGCTATCTAGGTTGATTTGGAGTTTCGAGTGCATAACAACAGATAAGAAAGTGATCATTTACTTATGTTACTTTTTTATTTGTCTACTTTTTTATAGGTTTTTGAGGTAGAATATTTACCTTTTCAAGCGCATTGATAACATGAACAAGAAGGGTAACAATAGTGAAGGTCATCAATTACATTGGGAGTCACTAAATCATTCAAGCGGTGTTGTTTATATTTGGAAAATATTTACTATGTATAGGGGTGCAATTTGTGCAGGTTGGTTTGATTGAACTCGAATCCATTCCAAAGTTTGGGTAGGATTGAACAATCAATTTCAATATCAGGGTTGAGTTTGGGTTAAGTTTTTTCAACTTGAACTCAATTTGGATTAAACTCAAGTCAAAGTTCAAATAACTTGAATCTAACTCGAAATTGATTTAATGTTTTTATAATATTTATAATGTATATTATCTTATATAATAATATTTATTTTCTTTTTATATTTTTTTAAAAAAATATTAAATTATATTATACTATATACTTTTTCAACTCTTCTAGAAAAATATGTAAATTTATGTTTCTTTTTTTGTTATCTTGAAATTTGGTTTTATATACTATTTGACTTTTCATATAAATACATATAAAATTTCTTTTTTTAAAAATATTACAAATGAATTTTGAGAAATGTATTAAAGTTCCATCTTTTGCCGGAACTTATATATAATAAGAACAGACCAATCACCAGGTCTGTGAATATTCAAAAATGGGGTGCCAGACAAAGACCAATCACCAAGGACCCACGATGGATACGCCCAAACTTAAGATTAAAAAGTCCCGAGAGGAACTAACTTCAAACCATTAAGAATTCTACGCATCAGCTGTCCTAAGTGGCCAAGTAATTAAAGGATGATAGCAGCTTTGATTTATCAGAACTCTTATTTTCATTTCTTTTTTAATTGTATATATAAAAGAAAAGTTCGATAAAAGAAAGGAAAAAAAGAACATAAAGAAACTGTGGAATGAGATGTGTTACAAAGCAGTTCTGAGGTTTTGATGAAGAGACTTTCTGGGAATAGGTGTTTTGGGACTTGTAACTTATCATGCATGTTTAACCTTCTACACATATAGGAATGAGGCCATTAATTTCCACAAGTGGGCGTCTAGAAAAAGTGGTTTCTTGTTCCAAAGAAACACCTCAGATGATCTTGTCTTTTAATTTTTTTTAATTTTTTTTTGGAACATAAGTCAAAAAAAATGTTCAACTTTATTGGTTTTTTTATATGCGGAGACCAGGTAGATAACTGAGATATCATTTCAATGGATATAATATGTTGAACACTTCTTTCTTTTACTCAGTTGTATTGAAATACAAAAAGGTTTTGCTGGGTGAGGTCAAAGAAATCTTCCTCTCATTCAGTTTTCTGGTTATAACTTACACCAAATAACAACTAATGCAGATATAAGTCCATGGTATCTACACTGGTTTATTGGTAAATAACAAAAGCCCTTCCCTATCCCTCTTGATTCATAGGTAAATATTAAACACAGATTTTACAAAATGAAATGGTCTTGTGATGATCAACAACCAGCATAACATCATGCAGTGCGTATAGGTAGAAAGACTGAATTCATAAAGTTGTTACTTGCTATACTCAACATTTAAATGGGTATGGAAATTAATAGGCTAAGACAAACTTTGAGGACTTGGTAATTTAGATAATTTGTTTTAAATTTAAATTAGAATAGTTAATATAAGACTACTTCAAAATTCAGAGACTCCTCCACTATAAATAGACCGTTAATATAAGACTACTGCAAATCCATAGCAGAAATAGCTCTAGCCAACATAGCACTGCATTATATAGATATGACGAAGATGGTAGTTAACACCCTTGCATGCATTGCACTCTTGGCTATGGCATTTTCTCTTGCCTCTGCCTCCGATCCCAGTCCTCTTCAGGATTTCTGTGTAGCTGTTAACGATACAAACGCCGCTGGTATAATAATCATGTCCTCTCTCTACTCTTCTTGTCCATTTGAGATTCATTGTCTAACCTATACATTGATCTTTCCAAGGCTGCGTTAGTCCTAATATATTTGTTGCTTTGCAGTGTTTGTGAATGGGAAATTCTGCCAAGATCCAAATCTTGCAACCCCAAATGATTTCTCCTTTTCAGGGCTTCGTCTTCCGGGAAATACATCAAACCAACTTGGGTCCATGGTCACACCAGCAGACGTGGCAGAGATACCTGGACTCAACACCCTTGGCGTTTCCCTGGCTCGGGTTGACTATGCGCCATATGGTCTCAACCCTCCCCACACCCACCCTCGTGCCACAGAGATCCTCACTGTCTTGGAGGGGACACTTTATGTGGGCTTTGTCACCTCTAATCCAGACAACCGCCTCATCTCCAAGGTCCTTTACAAAGGAGACCTTTTCGTCTTCCCACAAGGTCTCATTCACTTCCAGCTCAATGTGGGAACAACAAACGCAGTGGCCATTGCTTCATTGGGTAGCCAGAACCCAGGCGTGATCACTATTGCAAGAGCAGTGTTTGGATCAAAGCCAGCAATATCAGCTGATGTTCTGACAAAGGCCTTCCAACTGGACAAGGATGTGGTTGCCAATCTTCAATCCAAATTCTGGACTGACAACCACACCTATTAGAATGGTTCACCTTGCACATCTACCTATTCATATGAATAGATACCACTTCAATGTACCGATTACTTAGATGTCACTTTGCATATCCTCTTAGAATAAAGGTGTTTGTCCTGCACATGCAGTGTCTCAACTCCCTGAAGTATGATTGCTTCACAGCTGTCACTGCAGAACAGGCAAACTTGTGCCCATTGATCATATGTTATAAAACAAGTTTTTTTTTCTTAAGTCTCAGTCAGCTTAATGTATATCATTGGCTCATTACTCAACCGTGTTAGCTCTTGGAGTAATTGGTAATTGAATTTGGTACTGCAAATTTAGTTTATAGAGATGTTGAGGTCAAATTTAACAATTCGATTGAATTAGGCTATGTGGAAGTCCATGATAGAAGAAGATTTTCTCACCATCAAAGGTTTATCAGATGCTCTTCAGGGTGAAAAAGCCCAACCCGAGGATGTTTCTGACTTGGAATAGAAGAAGATGAACAAAATTGTCTATATTAGGCAATGTATTGATACATCCTCATGCCATGATGTGGAAAATGAAATAAATGTCTATGAACTCTGAAAGAAGTTGGAGTCAATGTTTGAACAAAAAACTGTTGGGAATAAAATTGTCTTGTTGAAGAAGTTAGTGAACATGGAGTTAAAGGAAGGAATTTCAATGACTACTCACTTGAATGCCTTTTAGAGTATGGTAAATTAGTTGTTATGTGTGAATAAATATTTCAAGATTACTTCTTTTTATGCAATAATACCTCTTATAAAATTATTCTTGGTATATACAAGTTTTTTTCTTGCATGATATTTTGAATACTTTACATAAGCGATTGTAGCTTGATTGTCACTGTAGGTTTTTGTCGGATAAAAAAACCATTATGGTCATTCCTAACCTTTGCAAAGATCTTCTTAACTATTGCTTTTTGTACTGCATGTGATAAATTCGGCTTCCATGATTGACAAAGATGTACAAGTTTGTTTCTTGCTTCTTCATGGGATGACACAATTATTGAGCAAAAATGATATGTGGATGTTGATTTGCACTCATTAAGATCACCTGTTCAATTAGGATCTGAATAACCCACTAAGCCCAACTCTTTACTTTCATAACAAATGGAATAGTCCATAGTACCCTTTAGCAACCTAGGAATTTTCTTTATGAATTTCCAATGCATCCTTGGTAGTGACTAACCATCCTAATAGTATATCAAGCATTTGGTCTTGCACACATTGTAGCATATATTAGACTCTCAACAACATTTGAGTATGAAATTAGTCATTTTCTTCTTTTCTTTTAAAGTTTTTAGGCCCATTGTTTTGCTTGCATACTCACCTCTTGTAAATGGAGTGTCAATGGATTTGCAATCTTGCATATTAAATTGTTACTATTTTCTTAATATAATGTACTTATGAAAGAGCCACTATTTTCTTAAACTCATATTTATGGATCTTTACTCTAATAATGTAAGATTTTTCTCCCGTATTAATGATTTGAACAAACTCAAAATAATGTTTAGCTATAAGTATATCATCTACATATAAAGATAATAGCACATATTTATCTTTGTGTCACCTAATACAAAGATAATGACCTTCATCAATTGTTGTGAAATCATACAAAGTGATTACACAACAAAATCTCAAATACCACTACCTAGATGATTATTTAAGGTCATCAATAAATTGATGTAAGTAGCATGCTTTATGCTCTTGGCTTTGGAGAATGAAACCTATTAGTCGTTCCATATAGATTTCTTTAATTATTCAACTCTCCGTGAAGGAAAGTTGTCTTTGCATCCATTTAGTGTAGTTCTAAATCCATATGAACCACTTTAGCCAGAATAAGGCAAATTGGGGCAAATTTGACTATTGGGAGAAGGTTTTCTCATAGTCTATACCCTCTTGTTAGGTGTAACCTTTAGTCACTAAAGGAGTTTTACATTTTTCAATGGATCCATCTACCATTCCTTCATTATAAGAACACTTTCTTCCCAATAGTTTTTCAATATGAAGGCAAATCAACCAAGTTCCAGGCTTGATTATTTTGTATTGATTTCAATTCCTCTTCCATTGCTTTTATCTATTCATCCTTATCTAAACAAGAGCCTCATGAACTGACTTAGATTCAACATCATCACATTGAGTTACAATATGAACTTTCCCTTCGATTTCAAATTGTCATTAAGGAATAATTTATTCAAAATGTTTTCTCAAGATTGACTCCCTTAGTATATTTGCTATAAGTACTAGTTCACTCTTATTAAGTTTAAGCATCAATTGTTGTTTATAATATCTTATAAAGATATATTTCCTTCCTCTAAGACCTAATTTTCCATGTTTATGAGAAGGATTGTCAACATAAATCACTGACCCCTAAGGTTGCAAATTACTAAGATCAGGTTTTCAATATGTCAATTGCTCATATGGAGTAAGTGCAACAAATTGTGACGGTACTCGATTAAGTACATGAGTTCAACAATGCATCTCCCCAATATTAAATTGGAAGATTTATTTGGGCCATCATTGACCTAACCATGTCTAACAATGTTCTATTTCTCCTTTCAACAACATAGTTTTATTATGGAGTCCTTGGAATATTCAATTGTCTACTAATACCCGTTTTCATCACATAAATCTTTAAATTGCTCTAATAGATATCCTTTATTCTAGTGTGCCCATAATGTTACAATTTTTTTTTTTTTTTTTTGTCAAACAAATTCTAATAGTGTAAAACAAAAAAAAAAAAAAAAAAAAAAAAAAAAAAACTAATGCTTCTAGCATATGAGAAATTAGGTAAACATAATTGTAACAAGTAAAGTTATCTATAAATGTTATGAAGTAAAAGGCTTCATAAGGCTTCATGCCTTGCTCTAA
The DNA here is from genome assembly GCA_030254885.1 of Vitis rotundifolia. Lineage (NCBI taxonomy): Eukaryota > Viridiplantae > Streptophyta > Magnoliopsida > Vitales > Vitaceae > Vitis > Vitis rotundifolia. The sequence continues at coordinate 4,155,837 of CM058166.1, forward strand.
CCCTTATAGAACCATAGATGTCAAAATTGATTATTTGTAATGGATTTTTAGTTTTGGTTCCCTTTCCAAATTGTTTTCTTGTTCTTTTACTAGCTATATAATATTCAAAAGTTAGCATATCAATTTTAGTGAATTGACCTAAAAGATTTTCTCTAGCTAGTCTATTCATCTTTTCTTGTCCAATATGCCCAACTCTAGCATGCCATATGACAACATTCACATATATATTTCTAGAAATAGTCATAAATGAATAATAATTGTTAATAGTATTAGATAACACATAGTTATCAATGTCAAGAACTATAAAACCATCAAAAATAAAACCTAAACCAAAATATGTTTTTCCTAAGTATAACTCCATTACTAAATCATGAAAATTCAAATTGTAAACTAAACTAAGAAGGATTAAGACCATGTTACATTGAATATCTAATGCATAAAGAACATAATGTAGGAATAGGGTACGTCCTCTATGCAATTCCAATTTGCATGTTCTAGTACCTTGACCTCAACTCTAGAGTTGTTTCCAACATAGATCTTATATCAAAACTAACTGAAATTTTACATATGCTTCTCGATCTCTAGCTATATTGTTAAGGGCAGTTGAGTCTATAGTCCACAAAGGAATAGATTCAATTAACATTACATAGCTAGAAACCTAAGCACATGAGTTATTTAAATAAAACCATAACTACTTCTGCTCAGTTCACTCATGAGTGGATTGACCGTTGTTGTCACAGTTATAGCATTTTAGCTTGTCTTTAGCACACTTTTTACATGACCAAGCCTTTCATTTCTTGGAAGCATCATCAAATTCAAATTTCTTATTCTTCTTAAAGAACTTTTTTTGTTTTTTTTTTAATGCTTAAAGACCAAAGCTTTCTGCAAACTAGATTCAATTACATAAGCTTCTTCATTAGGCTAAGCAACCACAAGTTGTTCAACTTCTAATTCAATGTGATGAACTATATCATAAAAGAATTGGACTCTCATTATGTGTCATGTTCACCACTATGTATTCCAAGCTTGTTGGTAAAGATCTAATCACAACCTAACTTATTACTTATCAGTGATGACATACGTAGATGACTTAATCTCTTTTATCATTTTTTTCATCTCCTTGAGATGTTGTTTCACAATATGATTTGGTCGCATCTTATCATTTTCAAATCTCATCGCAAGTTCTCTCAACTTTGTAGTAGAAATTTCACCAAACTTTTTAATTCAAAGATTCCCACAATATTTCATGGAAAAATTGGTATACTTCATAATCAATCAAGAGATCATCTTACATATAACTCAACAATGTAATAGAAGCTAGAGAATTTTTCTCTTCCAGACCACATAAGCCTCTTGATCCCTTCTATGTTGAGCAATGCTTCCTTGTTCAAGTTTTTGCATGATATAATTCAGTGTTTCAAGAGCCACTTGCTTTTTAAATAGGTTTATAAAAAATAACTAACAAAGTAGTTTAATGTGATTTCATTCTATTAAACATACCAATTATGTTTTGTCAATTTGGGATAAAACTCAATATTTAAAATTGGACATGCAAACCAATATGGACTAATAGTACTATTGTTGCATAGTAAAACTCTTAGGCCCTCTTCAATTCATTCTTCTACACCCCACCAAGAAGTAAATCAATTTCAAAGTTACAATGATGCACAACTAAATCCATAATATTATTAAACACATCAACCTAGTGTGTTCAAAAGAACGAAAAATCATGTAAAATAATATAAAAAATAATAAATATTATATTTATAAAGAAATCACTAAATATGACACATGTATTCATTTGTGTAAGAAATAAGTTTGAGTGTCTAAGTGGGATGACCCAACCTAACCCAATATTTTTAAAAGTAGAGAGAGAAATTGACCTAGAAATTGCTATGGAAAATAATCATATCAAAAAAGGGATAAGGAATGTCTCTTTTTTTATTTTGACTAATTATTTATTGGATAGCTGAATGATGAAAATTACAAATAATTATTCCAAAGGGATATGCAAAACTTGATGGTTGCATATTTAAACAATCTATTTATGGCATATGATGAGTAGCTGGATCTGCATGGTGAGTCCTCCCAGTAGGTGTGGTTGTCAGTTCAGAACTGAGAATGAAGATACTCGACCACATTCTTGTCCACTTGGAAGGCCTTTGTGAGAACATAGCTGATATTTCTGTTCATGAAATTGAAATAGTTTCTCTGAAGTTATGATTCTGGAAAACACAAGTCTGTTTTTCCCCACTTTTTATTATGTTTTTGGAAAATAAAAATTATTAGTCTGGGAAATTAATTTATATTTTCCCTGAAGTTATGGTTCTGAGAACTAGAAAAAAATTACAGTTTGTGAAATTGATGTATATTTTGTTTGAAGTTATGGTTCCACAGAACTACAAGCCTGATTTTTTTTTTCTTTTAATTACAAGGCTCAGATTTTAAACTGTTTTTTTATATTTAAAAATAAAAAACAGGAAATGCACCTAAACAATTTTGTATTAATTAACTAATTGTTTATTGGATAGCTGAATGATGAAAATTACAAATAATTATTTCAAAGGGATATGCAAAAACTTGATGGCTGCATATTTAAACAATCTCTATTTATGGTATATAATGAGTAGCTGGATCTGCATGGTGAGTCCTCCTAGTAGGTGTGGTTGTCCGTCCAGAACTGAGATTGAAGATACTCAACCACATTTTTGTCCACTTGGAAGGCCTTTGTGAGAACATCAGCTGATATTGCTGGCTTTGATCCAAACACTGCATTTGCAATGGTTATCACGCCTGGGTTCTGGCTACCCAATGAAGCAATGGCCGCTGCGTTTGTTGGTCCCACATTAAGCTGGAAGTGAATGAGACCTTGTGGGAAGACGAACACGTCTCCTTTGTAAAGGACCTTGGAGATGAAGCGGTTGTCAGGATTAGAGGTCACAAAGCCCACATAAAGTGTCCCCTCCAAGACAGTGAGGATCTCTGTGGCTCGAGGGTGTATGTGGGGAGGGTTAAGGCCGTATGGCGCATAGTCAACCCGAGCCAGGGAAACACCAAGGGTATTGAGTCCAGGTATCTGTGCCACGTTTGCTGGTGTGACCATCGAGCCAAGTTTGTTTGATGTATTCCCTGGAAGACGAAGCCCCGAAAAGAAGAAATCATTTGGCATTGCAAGCTTTGGATCCCGGCAGAATTTTCCATTCACAAACACTGCAAAGCAGCAAATATATTAGCACTAATGTAGCCTTGGAAAGATCAATATACATAGATGAGAATGCTAGAGAGAGCATCAGTATTTTACTCATACAATGGAGTGCTATGGTAGCACTCCATGAAGGAAAGTTATCTTTAGATCCATTTAGTGTAGTTCTAAATCCATATGAACCACTTTACCCAGAATTAGGCAAATTGGAGCAAATCTAACTATTGGGAGAAGGTTTTCTCATAGTCTATACCCTCTTGTTAGGTATAACCTTTAGTCACTAAAGGAGTTTTACATTTTTCAATGGATCCATCTACCATTCCTTCATTATAAGAACACTTTCTTCCCAATAGTTTTTCAATATGAAGGCAAATCAACCAAGTTCTAGGCTTGATTATTTTGTATTGATTTCAATTCCTCTTCCATTGCTTTTCTCTATTCATCCTTATCTAAACAAGAGCCTCATGAACTGACTTAGATTCAACATCATCACATTGAGTTACAATATGAACTTTCCCTTTGATTTCAAATTCTCTAAGGAGTAATTTATTCAAAATGTTTTCTCAAGATTGACTCCCTTAGTATATTTGCTACAACTACTAGTTCGCTCTTACTCAATTGAAGCATCAATTGTTGTTTAGGTGCAAATCTTATGTTGAGATCCATCATTTCATAAAGACATAAATTGCTATCAATTTTTCCCACACATGGGAAATTGTCTTTTAAGGATGTGACATCTCGTTATTCTAATTCAACTATCATACCATCTTCATGCTAGCCTATGGACACATATCCTTTAGAGTGTTTATAATATCTTATAAAGATATATTTCCTTACTCTAAGACCTAATTTTCCATATTTATGAGAAGGATTGTCAACATAAAACACTGACCCCTAAGGTTGCAATTACTAAGATCAAGTTTTCAATTAGTCAATTGCTCATATGGAGTAAGTGCAACAAGTTGTGAGGGTACTCAATTAAGTACATGAGTTCAACAATGCATCTCCCCAGTATTAAATTGGAAGATTTTTTTGGGCCATCATTGACCTAACCATGTCTAACAATGTTCTATTTCTCCTTTCAACAACATAGTTTGTTATCAAGCCCTTGGAATATTTAGTTGTCCACTAATACCTGTTTTCATCACATAAATCTTTAAATTGCTCTAATAGATATCCTCTATTCTAGTATGTTCTTAATGTTTCAATTTTTTTTGTCAAACAAATTCTAATAGTGTAAAAACATAAAACTAAAAATAAAAAACTAATGCTTCTAGCATATGAGAAATTAGGTAAGCATAACTATAACAAATTATCTATAAATGTTATGAAGTAAAAGGCTTCATGCCTTGCTCTAACCCTTATAGAACCATAGATGTCAAAATTGATTATTTGTAATAGATTTTTGGTTTTGGTTCCCTTTCCAAATTGTTTTCTTGCTCTTTTACTAGCTAGATAATATTCAAAAGTTAGCATATTAATTTTAGTGAATTGGCCTAAAAGATTTTATCTAACTAGTCTATTCATCCTTTCTTATCCAATATGCCCAACTTTAGCATGCCATATGACAACATTATCATATATATTTCTAGAAGTAGTCATCAATGAATAATAATTGTTAATAGTATTAGATAACACATACAATGTCAAGAAAACCATCTAAAATAAAACCTAAAGCAAAATATGTTTTTCCCAAGTATAACTCCATTACTAAATCATGAAAATTAATTGTAACCTGAACTAAGAAGGACTAAGACCATGTTTCATCGAATATTCAATGCATAAAGAACATCATGTAGGTTTAGAGTACGTCCTCTATGCAATTCCAATTTGCATGTTCTAGTACCTTGACCTCAACTCTAGAGTTGTTTCCAACATAAATCTATCTTATATCGAAGCTCACTGAAATTTTACATATGCTTCTCGATCTCTAGCTATATTGTCAAGGGTGGTTGAGTCTATAGTCCACAAAGGAATAGATTCAACTAACATTACACAACTAGAAACATAAGCACATGAGTTATTTAAATAAGACCATAACTGCTTTTGCTTAGTTCACTCATGAGCGAAGTGACCCTTGTTGTCATAGGTATAGCATTTCAACTTGTTTTTAGCACACTTTTTGCATGACCGAACCTTTCATTTATTTGAAGCATCATCAAATTCAAATTTCTTATTCTTTTTAAAGAACTAATGATTAAGAAAAAAAATTTAATTCATTTTGGTAAATAACCTCTAATGCTTGGAAAAATGTTTGGTTCTAAAAACAAATGCCAAGTTTCTTAGGGATTTTAAAAACTACGAATTATTCTTTAAATATATATATATATATATATATATATATATATATATATATATATATATATATATATATATTTCTTTTTTAAATTCGAGACCACCTAAAATATTTTTGAAGATATTGATTGAAAGTTGTCTTTTGAAAAGATAATCACAGTGGTGTTTTAAAAAATCAATTTATTATCAAATTTTTCTCTATTTTTTAAAAACTTCATTCTTTTAAAAAATATTTATTTTTTTCAAAATCAACTTAAAAACAACTGGCTTGCTCAGACATGGCTAAGTGATTGACGTGGTGGGACCAACTTGTTCAAGAATTACACGTAGCAAAAGTTGTTGGTAGTTGCCTAGTTGGAAATTTGGAATATGCCTCCACTAGTGTATGGGTATCAAGTGGGTGGTTTTCGAGTCCTTTGGTCAATATCGGTGCTTGGAAGTTGTACCCATTAATCATTTTCTCTTGACAATAAAATATAAATTATTTTCTTACACTCTCATACATGCATTTATGGTATGAGAGAGATTATAAGAGCAACAATTCAAATCAAGCTAAAAAAGGAAAATTTTATGGCATTAGCTATCCAACTTGAAATTTCAGCCGTTGAAAGCCCATATCTTTATTTTTAAAAGTAAAAACAATTAATGATATGATTAAAAGTAAAAAATAATTTTAATTAATAAATAAAAATAATTAACTTATTTTTAAGTCCATATCTTTATTTTATATTTTTACTATTATTTGTTACCTACACAATTTCTTTTGCTACTCCACGACCTTCATTATCATTCGACATCCTTTACTCTACTTATAATTTATGAGGATAAATATGTAATTTAGAATACATTTTAAATTAATTTTATTAAATAACTTTAACACTTAAAGTAAGAATTAAGTAATAAGTTTTAAACCAATAATTTAAGTATAATTTAACTAAAAGTCAGCTTAACTTATTAACAATCAAGTATTAAGTTTTACCCAATGCCCCAAGTCTTTAATCTTTTGCAGCAATTGACATTTACAAACACAATTTCTAAATATAAATGTTCAGAGCAAGTAAAGAAGAATATCCCATAGTAAACAAACCCACAATCCATTTTATTAAAGCAGAAAAATGAGTCAATTGCTTTGGTTTTATTTAAGGATGTGGTTGTCGCATGAAAAGAAAAAGAACTTATTAAAATGCATAAATATTTAGACATCCACTATATCCTTAATTACGTACATTTTTCCATAAAATATATCCAGATACGATGTTCAAGAACAAAGACTAAAAATCAATTGTAAAATGTATTACATGCATATGATATTCCATCTCAACTTCTTTGCTTAAAATACAAAACTTTAGATAAAGATTCGATTCTTTGGACAGAATTTTCATTCCCATAAGGGACATTATAAATGGCTAGTATTAGCATTTGGATTAAAAAAAGGCACCAACAATATTGCAGCTAAAGATGGCTAATTTCTTTAAATATTATAATTTTATTTTGGTGCATGTAGATGATATACTAGTTTTTAATAACAATTATTCATTATGAACATTTACCATGAGATTAAAAATTTTTATATGGAGAAGAATTAATTCCAATAAATGAGGTAAATGACTCAACTTCTCGTATACATCAATAGAATATGTAGAACTACAAAATTTTTAATTATTATTAAAAAAATGATTTTCTTATTAATATTTATTGAAAATTTATGCAAATGACGGAGGATAATGGTGATGTGGCTATAATAGGGGTTTGATTTGGATAAACTTGGTGATCCATATATTCCTATCAAATCTTCATGATGAATGATAAAAAGAAAAACAAAATGAGAAAATGAGTTGGAAACATAGTTCAAAAGGTCAAAAATGCATATTACACCTTGTTAGATATAAAAAAAAATTTGGAGAATAGATAAGTGAATTACTTGAATTAGGAGTGATAAGACAAAACAACAAACATTGGCTTTTGTGGTTAGAAATAGGAATGAAATCAATAGGGGAAAATCTAGACTTGTAATTGATTATAAGAGACTTAATGATAAGCGACAATAACTATTTCGTTGGATATAAGATACCTAACAAAAATCACTAATAAATTGTATACAAAATGCTAAGATTTTCCATAAATTGTTTCTAGTTGGTTCATTTGTTAACTTACAAACAATTCTCTTATTAGACCTCTAAAATTGTAAGGGTTGACTTCTAATTCCATTAGTTTCTCATTTTTTTTCTAGAAAGACTCTCTTGAGGCCAATCAAAGATTCTTCTCAATCAATCTTAGTGAAAGCCTTCAATGAAGCTCATACATTTTGCTAGGTTGACAAATTAGGGTATTCTTCTCAATATTGTATTTTGCTAGATAATTAAAATTTGGTTGAAGTTGTTTGGTTTCTTTTAATTTGTCTAGAAAATCTAAAATGCTTTTACTGATATGAGGTTATAATGCAATTTTTCCTTTTCCTATTCTACAAATGGTCCTCCATATTCATTACCATTATTTGCACACAAGTATTTCAACTTCCTTTTAGTTTCCCACTCAACTACAACATCAAAGAGCTTGAAAAAAATCTAGATCCTAGTTCTTGTTTTCTTTTTTCCAAAAAAACAATAATCCCACACTTTTCTAGAATGATCATCAATGAAAATAAAATAAGAATGAGTACTATGAAGACTCATAGCATCCATGGAACAAATGTCAATATGGACCAAATTTAAACCATTTGGTTTCCTAGATGAACAGAAACTTTTAAATACAACCCTATGTTGTTTACCCATCATACAATAAGTGCACACCTTCAAATCTATACATTTCAATCTAGGAAGATTATGCTTCTTAGAAATAGTTGACATACCATTCTAACTCAAGTGACCAAGCGGACGTGCTAAAGTTGAGTGGAAGAATCTTTAACTGTAATTACCTCTCCCATAGGATGTAGCCTCTGTCACATAAAGAGAATTACATTTCCTTCCTCTAGCTACTACTAAATACCCCTTTATGAGCTTTCATTTCCTTCACCAAAGTAGTTATAATAACCCTCTTCATCAAATAAACTATTGGAAATTAAATTAAGATGAATTTCATTAACATGCCTCACATTATTCTTCATAAAGAATTTATAATTAAGCAATATTTATATTTAGATAGATATCTCTCATGCTAGCAATTTTGCACTCAACATTATTTTCCATCTTCATATAACAAAACTAGCACTAGTATAAGAGGAGAAAACATCACGAAGCAAAGTGACATGATGCAAAGAATTGAAGTCTACGACCCAACGTGAATCTTAACATGTGAGATTAATGCTACCATCATCACAAACAATATAAACATTAATGACAACTACAACTGCAAGATTGACTCCTTTGTTTTCCTCACCTTTTTCTATATTTATTCTCTTCAAGTACTTTATATTGAAACTTCTTGTGTGTCCTAGCTTGCCACAATGATGACACTTAATTAATCTCTTTCCTTGAGTTGGATGTTCCTTATGTCTTTTCACTACTACCATGATTCATATTTCTGCTATTGCTTCCACCTCATCTTTTAGTAAGCAACACTTGACTCTATGCAATTACATCTCAGTCATTTTTATTGTTTTTCTCATCAACATGCTTTCTTTTACTATTTTCAAAGTGACTACATTGTTTGGAGTATAATAAATAAAAGAAACAACAAGAGTCTCCCAACCATCAGGCAACAAACCAATCAAACACGCAACATAAATCTCATCATTCACATTAATTTCCATTGCATCCAATTGGTTCAATATACCTTGAAAAACATTTAAGTGCTCAAAAGTAGAGGTTTCATCATGATATTTTGAAATTTTTTATTTTATTTTTATATAAAAGAAAAAAATAAAAGATTTGTCTTGTGCATTATTCTTTTCATACAACTGTTGTAGAGTATTCCACACTTATATAAGCATTAGTTTCATGTATAACACATTTAGTCAACCAATTGTCTTTCTGTTTAGTTTTACCCAATCCTTATTAGATGAATTATTTGGTTTGCTACTATCACCTAATAGAGTATCTTCATACTCAAAGCAACAAAGCAAATTCTCCATTCATGACTTTCAAATTGAATAATTTGTAGTCGTGAGTTTGATCATAATATTACTATTATTACCCGAATCCTCCATTTAATTAGGGCTAAAAATTTGCCCAAATAAGTTGGCTCTGACATCACTTGTTGAAAAAATTAGCAATCTTCCTCATAGAAACAAATCTAAACAAAACAAATAAATCCTTTTTTCCTTTTATGCAAGGAACTAGGCATATGCATACTTAGCAATATTAAATGAATAATTCAGACAATATAAATTAACATAATCTACAAACATTAAGACTACAACAATTTTTATGAAGCAAATCCTCTAATGTGAAGAGAAAAAATACAAGATACAGTCCACTAAAATCTTCCACTAATAAAAATTGATCGGTACAATGAGTTCTTTAGTAATAAAATTAGAGGTTATCATTCATCAATAACTTAGGATTTCAACAAAAATCACCACACTTGAAGGTTTCAGTCTTACCAAAATATAAACAATAGAAGAGAGGAAATAGCAATCCAAACTAGTAATTCGTAGCTTAGACCATCGCAAAACAATTAATATATTTGGGGCATTTTTTTTTTCATTTTTCAACAATATTAATGATTAAAATTTCTTTGTCAATGAATCATAAGTAAATAGTGTATTTAGAAATCAAATTAATTGTTTAAATGCATTTTTTCCATTAATATAAGAGACAAAAATTGAGAGAAGTTTATGTTTAAATAGTTGAATTTCCCTTAAAAATGGTTTAATTTTTTTTTTTCTATCACTTTTTTGTTTTAAAAAAATAAAAATACAAAATGTGTTTAAATACAAGTTCTTTTTTATTTATTTTTTATTTTTTAAAATTCGTTACATGTAAATAAAAAAATAAAATAAAATAGCCCTCTTGCTTTTTAAGATTATTTGTTCTATAATTATATCAGAGTTTTTTAATCAGAATAATAAGATATACATACAATTTTGTATTCTTCTAATATATATGCCAACTAATTGTTGAATTTGGCATGTACCATTCATTAGTTCAAGTATTAATTTAATATATTTGATTTAATTTATTTAAAATTTATATAATTTACAATTTAAGTTATTTTTAAATAATTTATTAAAAATATTATTAATAAAATAAATCAACATAACTTGTTAACCAAAACTTTTATTTTTATTTTTAAAGAAAGCATATAAAAAAGCACAACTATTATTTATGATTCATGTTATAATTGCATCAATGTTATATAAGAAATCAAATCATTACACTTTATGCAGAAGTTTAAATATGCAAAAGATCTTTCTCATTATTGAAGAGTTTTATATTGCCTTATACATATGAATGACTTCATAGTATGAAATATTTAAAATTTAAAAATTATCTTCAATAAATTATGCTCTTGAAGACAAGCTAATATGATCATGAGGTTTCAAAATCTTATATTTTCATACAAATCCCTTGTATGAAAACCTTGCCAAAAAATATACTAACAAATCCCAATGGCATCCAGTCCACTTTTCTCAGGGTACACATTAGATCAAGTTGCTAATAAATCAAAACTTAAAAATATTTGGTCCTAAGTCCAATAGAATATGATGTCTAATTTGAATTATTCAACCTAACCAACCTCATTCTTATAAAAGGAAAATTGTATTTCTTGTACTCATTTGAAAATATATACAAAATGACAATTTGTATTTTCATATTTTAAATGATATTATGTAATCCCAAAATGTTTGTTGTCTTATGCACATTTAAGTCGAACTAAGATAATACGGGATGCCATTTTTTAATAATATATGTATTACATTTCATTTGAATGGGTAATACCTTTAACTTTAAAGTACATAAAATTCTAATTATCTTTCCAGAGTCTATAACATGAATTATTTTGGAACTTGTGCATAACTTCGAAATCTTAGCTCCCTTCTCACTACCCTTTGTTTCATTGTTTTGTTGGCATTTAACTAGAGATAAATACTTCATATGTAATTACAAATGCTTTATAAAATTTAAAAAGTAAATTTTTTTTATTTTCTCATATTTTAAAATTTTGAAAACATTTTAAGAAGAGAATGTAAATTTCTTATTTTTATATAAGAGTTCTTATATAATTTTTATATAAATTTTTATTTTTAAAAATTAAAAAATAGGAGTTGCATTCAAACACCAAACCTTCTATATAAAATATAAGACTCTTACCAGACTTAAAATGATATTCAGTAAAAAGAATCAGGTATTAATTAACTTTTACTGTCTTGACTTTTAAAATTTTTTAAAGTAATTTTTAGATACAGAAAATAATACTTTTTATTATTTATTATTTTTTTTATGTATTTTTTTTTATAAAAGTTTCTTCTTTTTATCCAGAAGTTATTATTATTTACTAGAAAGCAGCCTAAAGAATTTAATATAGCAATGATTATTGCCTTTTAACCTTTTGAATTAATTCAGTGATAATTAGTTATCATGGTACAGGAGCTTTGCCTTTAGGAGAAAAAAACAATGAAATTCATTGGATAGCTGAATGATGAAAATTACATATTATTATTTTCATAGGGATATGCAAAGCTTGATGGTTGCATATTTATACAATCTATTTATGGTATTATACTGAGTAGCAGGATCTGCATGGTGAGTCCTTCCTCCTAGTAGGTGTGGTTGTCAGTCCAGAACTGAGATTGAAGATAGTTAACCTCATTCCTGTCCACTTGGAAGGCCTTTGTGAGAACATCAGCTGATATTGCAGGCTTTGATCCAAACACTGCATTTGCAATGGTGATCACGCCTGGGTTCTGGCTACTCAATGAAGCAATGGCCACTGCGTTTGTTTTTCCCACATTGAGCTGGAAGTGAATGAGACCTTGTGGGAAGACGTCTCCTTTGTAAAGGACCTTGGAGATGAGGCGGTTGTCAGGGTTAGAGGTGACAAAGCCCACATAAACTGTGCCCTCCAAGACAGTGAGGATCTCTGTGGCACGCGGGTGGGTGTGGGGAGGGTTGAGACCGTATGGCGCATAGTCAACCCGAGCCAGGGAAACGCCAAGGGTGTTGAGTCCAGGTATCTGTGCCACGTTTGCTGGTGTGACCATCGACCCAAGTTTGTTTGATGTATTCCCTGGAACACGAAGCCCCGAAAAGAAGAAATCATTTGGTGTTGCAAGCTTTGGATCCTTGCAGAATTTCCCATTCACAAACACTGCAAAGCACCAATTATATTAGGACTAATGTAGCCTTGGAAAGATCAATATAGATAGATGAGAATATATCATGTCTGGACAAGAATAATAGAGAGAGCATGAGTATTTTACCAGAGTCGTTAGTATCATTAACAGCTACACAGAAGTCCTGAAGAGGACTGGGGTCAGAGGCAGAGGCAACAGAAAATGCCATAGCCAAGAGTACAACGTATGCAAGGGTGTTAGCTCCCATCTTCTTCATGTTATACAAAGAATTCTCTTCGAGTAATCTCTGATGGAAGAGCAAGGAATTCTACTAATACAATGGAGTGCTATGGTAACTAGGATTTCTTTGATTTGCAATTTTGTGGATTACCCGATTGTTTATTTATAGATGAAGAGTCTCTGACATGTTTCAACTCTGAAGCAGTCTCATAAAATTAATTAAGCAAAAGTCAAAAATCACAAAGAAGCTACTTAATTGATCAGGTACTTCATGTATTAATTAATATTTTGGATAACCTTAGAGTTATCTCTAGCCAACTAACAGGTCTGTGATATATAAGATGTGTGTTTTTCGTTCTTTTATTCTGCTATAATATAATAGTTTTGACCACGTCCCATGCAATCTACCAGGTTGCTTCAGGTGAAGAATATGTTTATATTTTGCCAGAACTTAGACATATAACTAGAAGAGATGTAAGGAAGAATATAAGACTTGTTCTACTTATTTAAGAAACTTTGCAACTCAAGTCGCTCAACGGATTTCCCTTTGACAGAGCTTTTCAAAATCATTTCTAATACAAAAAGTACTTTTAGAGAAAAATTAAGTAAATATTTAGTAATATTAGAAAATATTTTTAAAAATTTGAAAAATGACTTATGGTGCTTTCTAAGGAAGCAGTCGATATACATTTCTCCAAAAAAAAAAAAAAACCATTTCAATTAAAAGCACTTCAATAAAATGCATGCCAACTTAATGTTTTAAATTACGTATAAAGTTGGACCAGAACGGGCAAAATCATAAGCAGTTGTTCATTTTGACTTTTCATCTAACACATTCCCACTGCTTTGATTTGTTCACTGCAGCCGCTATGACACAAATTAAGCTAATTTATCTCAATGATGGGATGCCAGACATAGACCAAGCACCAAGGACCCACGATGTACACGCCCAGACTTAAATAGTCCCAAGAGGAGCTAAAGAAATACCTCAGCTGATCCTGTCTTTTTAGAAAACTTTGTTGGGTTTTTTACATGCGGAGACCTAGGATTGGCAATGGGGCGGGTTTGGGCCGGGCCACCCCTACCCCATTCCCATCCCAATCATATAAATCTCTTTCCCATCCCCATCCCAAACCCGGGGCGGGGCACGGGTTAATGTCTCCTGTTCCCATTTACAAAAGAGTTGATAATCCCATCCCTATACCAAATGTGTTTTCGGGGCGGGACGGGGTCGGGTTTGGGTATTTGGTTTTTTCTAGTTTAGAAAATTCTGTGACATGGGTTCCATGGTTATTTTCCTGTCTTATTCAACATCACAATGATATAGATTGCAACTCTTAAAAGCATCAACAATCAACATTTTCTTCACATACTATTCAGCATTCATTCAATGTGGCAAAACATAAATTTATTTTCAATAAGTATACAATCTTTTGTCAGTTGGATATTTCTGATACCATTTCATGAATCTGTTTTTCTGTGGCAGCAAACACAACCTAAATAGCAAAATGAATGCTGATGAATGCCAATACATCAAGGTAAATACATCAACCTAAAAGTAACTAATTCGAAATTAGCAGAAAAGGGAAAAAGAAAAAATGAAAATACTACTTGGCCATGATAATTGATAAATAACTTAACATTAATGAATGCACAAGGAGTAAGTGATGCTTTACACTCAAAAAGGTTCTTCAATCTACTGCTTTGAATTTGTTTGATTTGGGACAAACCATATGATATCTCATTGAGCCTATTGAAAAAGCAACCAAGAAAAAGACCTTAGTAGATCATTTTTCAGAAATATAGAACCAAGGTAGTGATAGTGATGACAAAAGCCATAGAACAATGCAACAGAATCAATGGGTTGAATTTTATTTTGGAAAATATCAAAAGATCTTCCTTTCTAAATGGCTCCATTGAAAGATGCACCAGTTATTTGTAATTGTATTGTTTCTCTATGAAATCAATCAGTTCATGGAAGCTTTAATTTCTTCAAGAGTTCGGCCTTTTGTTTCAGGTACCAGCATGACTATGAATACTACGGCTGCTGCACAAACAAATGCATATCCAAAATGTACCTGAAAGACCATATCGTTTAGTGGACACATTAGTTTAACAAAATTCTATTGAACACCAAGAATTCTAAAATTCGGTTCCAAGGCCTGAAAATTTTTACCCTTTTTCTGAAAGAGTAAAAACACTAAATAGGAAAAATGATGAAATAGGTAATGGCATAATTCCAAAATTTGCTTGAAAGATTTTGTCCTAAATGTAAATTTTCTTAGAGTGCAAACATTTTAGACTTGACAGCTATATGAGAAAAAAATGCAGAACGAACTATGTGAGCTCCAATTCATGAGGAAGTTAAAAGTGTAGGATACAGCCTAAGAACCACACCAATTCACCAATGTCACTAGGCTTCCATGAGTTCCCTTTATATGTAGTGGGACGATCTGCATCAGAAGGAGCTTAAATTAGGCATGAATTTCCTTAGTAATTTCATTTTCAATGATTAGTGATGGTTTTCACAAATTCATGGTTACCTCAGACATTATAACCCAAGGAATTGCTCCTAATCCTATTGAATAGAAGCCTATATAAACCTGAATCCACATAAAAATAAATACATCAAGCCTATATAACAATATTTTGTTGGCAGTAGGGTTGCCTTATGTATCCACTCTCTCAAGCTTCACATGATCTTTCTAAATAGTCAATATTTCACTGTCATTTTAGTATCCCAATGAGTAACATAACAGATTATTTTTGCTTGAAAATGGTAATTAAATATTATAATATTTTTTATTATACAAGAATTTGAAAATTTTTATACTAAGCATCTGATAACTTTCCAGATTGACAACTGATTACAATGCTGCAACAATTTCATTTAGTGTGGGTTAGGATTAGAATGAAGAGGGCATAGAAAATAATAATAATAATGCAGTCACTGAAGCGAAAATGATTACAAGTTCTTACCTCAAGTGCCCGGAAGCCCTTGGTTCCAACACAGGGGCCCTCTCTCTTTTGCTTTCCATCTTCTGGGAACAAATTAAATGTGATTGACCTTAGAAGAAAAGATAGATTTATCAACCCAAATCATCCAAGTTATTTAGGCAGCATACCTTTGTTCTTTAATAATCTAGCACCAGCAACAGCAATTCCGGCTGCATAGAGAGGCATTGGAGAAATATAAACAAATTTCTTGTCCATTTTTTCCTCTTTTCCAAGAGGGGCAACAACCCTTTTTCTCTTAGAAGCTAGACCTCTTGATGATTCATGATTTGGATTCTGCATTACTTCATGTGCTAGGCTGATCAGCTCCTTCCTTCCTTGGCATGGCAAGGGTTCACTTAGCTTTTCTGACAAAGAAGTTCTAGAGTTAACTTGGAGCCTTTCATTGGGTACCAACTATCTATCTCCAAAGATTTAGTAATGAAACACCGTCCAAAATGGCCACTAATGTGGCATCTACTATCGGCAAATCAAGCAAGCTTGTATATAAAGAGGGAAAAGCTCATATGAATAGTAATGAAAGGACATTGTAGTTCATGCTTTGTCTTTGATCAACATATTTTCAGTTATCAAAACCTTGTATAAGTTACAACTGAGAACATAATACTTTGAAATGTTTTCATGCTTTTGCTTGCTCAATCGTACAAGCCCTCCTGCTCCCAGACATCAACAAGAAAATCTAACATTTCCTATCAATTAAAATCAAACGTACAGTCAGGAAATGCATGCTTTATTGCCCAAAAAATAACAGGGCCCAAAACCACCACATCCAAGCAAACTTACAAGGAGAGGGATAGGTTGGGGGAGAGGCTTGTTGGTCCCAAGTAAACTCTCATATGTAGCATTCCAATTGCAATAGGATCAACTATAAATAGTAAGATTTGAAAGGAAAAAAATGGCAACAAAAATTATTTCAAATAAGGCCTGCTTAAGCAACCCTTAAGTAACTATTACAGGAAAGTGTTTTCTATATAGAATTTGGCTAGCTTTAATTGTAGTGCATGAGAAAAGCAAACAAGATAAAGTTGATAAAAAATCAAGTGTTACTTGGTCAAGTCCCTGCATCAATATCAATTGGAATCTGGATTGGCTCTTAAGTAGATGTTCCATGCCTCAAAAATGATCTCCTAGCAACTTGGAAGATGGATTGGTTTAAAATAAAAAAGATTGAAGTAAAGAATTTTGGTTGCATTAAACGTCCCCAGAACATTTTATTAAAAAAATGCATTAAACAAAGTTCCATTGTCATATTCACTCCATCAAAAAGGTACATATAGATGCAGGTGGAAAGGTGTTAGCTAGCCAGCTGGTAAATTCTCTGGGCAATGTACCAAAAACCTAGATCAAACCCTGTATTTTAGGTTGGAGGATTTTTGGTTATCAGAGAGGACCACCCTCATCTATTATGTAGGCCATTGTCTTTGAAGAAAAAAAATTAAAAATAAAATGATAAGGACCAAAATGAAGAAGAAAGCATATACAAAGTAACTGCAAAACAATTAAATATGGATATTAAGGACCAAACTCATTCAAATTCTGAAAATCAAATGATAAGCATTTAGTTAGCTATACCTCCAAGTTATATTAATCTGTAGCCCCAACAAGCAGCCTCAACATCTTTATTTACTGCAATTAAGTCAGCACTAATGCCTTCTTTGCCAAAAAATACAACTTTGATGCTTAATACCATTGATATAACAATATAAAATATAACATTAAGATAAAAATGAAAAAATAAAAAATAAAAAATAAACATCATAACTACAACATATAAAAATAGAAAATCTCCATGGATATGGTAACATTAAAAAAAAAACATTAACATAAAGTCTTCCCAACATATTCATACAAGAACCTACAGCAAGAGTGATTCATCATCTTCATCCATGATTGCGAGTTTGCCTCCTGGGTTAACAAGCAAAGAATCACCCAATAAAAGTAAGAATAACAAGAAACAACTTTATTAAAAAAATTCAACATAGTTGTTTCATAAGATTGAAAATATTTTAGAATAACTACCTTCCATTTCATTTCCCAACCAACTTTGAGCACACATTAAGGCCTCCAAAGTATTTGGATGGAGTCTACTACGATGTTTTGATACCATCCTACCATCCGTACTGAAGGCTGACTCTGATGCAACTGTAGATACCGGAATGACATAGATATCTTGAACAATCATTTGTAAAGTCGAATACTTAATACCATTTGTTTTCCACCAACCCAAAACATCAAAATCTGAAATCCTTGGCAAAACAGGTTCTTCTAAGTAGTAGTCTAACTCCGACTTCGCATGACCTTCTTCACTGGTACCATGAATAAATAAGTCAAACTTCGAAAGAGGATCTTGTTCGTCATAGTTCAACTCAAAGAGATTTGAAATTGATGAAGCACCATCAGATGAAGTTTGTTGACCCATCTTAGACTTTGATTGGTACTCAGAAATTAAATCATAACATGGTTGACGAATTTTTCCAATCTCACTTGAAGCTTCAAACCCATACATTATGGGAAAATAAAATTCTAAAATCTTCATCTTGTATCTTGGGTCCAATACAATTGCTATTTCCATTACAATATGACATCCACTCCAATACTTGTCAAATTTTTCTAACATACTTGATGCCATTATGCTTACAACTTCATTTAAGCAAATCAACCAATCATACAATGTTTCTTTAATCTCACACACTTTGATGAAAAAAGTATTCGTAGTGGAATAATTTCACCCTGAGAATATCTTTGTTATATTATAAAACAATTTCAGCTTTTCACATATTTCTCTTGCTAAATTCCATTCTTCCTTTGATGGCATTGTGGTGTATAGCTTTTCACGTTGCTTCAAATGCAGGAACACATCTTTATAAGTTATAGCTATTGATAACATCAAGTATGCAGGAACACAATCAAGGCATAGCTTCTTATTGCATGGAAGGCACAATTGGCAAGCTGCATCTTCAAACTTTTCCACTCTTGATGGTGTTGCTGACCAATATGCAACACTCTCATGTATTTTTTCAATTTCTACTCTGATGACATCTAGACCTTCCTTCACAATCAAGTTCAAGACATGTGCTGCACATCGCATATGAAAGATTTTTCCATTTAATAAAAGTGAACCACTTGAAGATAATTTCTCTAAGAGGATATCAATCATGCCATCATTACTTGAGCAATTATCCACGGTGATTGTAGATAGTTTCCTACCCATATTCCAATCCAATAAAAAATCCAATAACACATCAGAAAGAACTTCTTTTGTATGGGAAGGAGGCACATAAACAAACCTACATTAAACAATATATAAAAACATATTATTAATATAAGTGACATCATTAAACGATAATAAAATAAAATAAAAATTGAAAAATTGAACAAACAACATATTTAACCTTACAATATGATGTTGTAGTAACCAAGACTCATCAATGTAATGCATAGTGATAGCCATGTAACCTTTCTTTTGATTAGATGTCCACATATCAGTTGTGATAGCCATTCTAATTTCAAGCTTTTCCAAGTAGCTACTCATTTTCCCTTTCTCAAACTCATAAATCTTCATTATGTCATCCTTAATTGTATTGCAGGAAACCATCTTAAACAAAGGTTGAAGGCTACTAGCAAAATCTCTAAAGCCTACATGGTCAACAATTGAAAGAGGGTACTCATGCACGTGCAAGCTTCTCTCTTGAGATATCTTGATTAAATGTGAAACCACCAATTTGCACTTTTCCATAACCTTTTCTCTCTACTGCTAATAATTGTTGCTTAATATCAACATTTTTCCGTTTGATGCACCTATCTAAATGTACATGCAAATGTTTAGTCCCATTCTTACTATCGACCTTGAGTTTTGATTTACAATGCTTACAAATAGCATAATCTTGTCCATCTACTATGACTTTCTCAAAATCATTCCAAAGAATCAAAGTCAGCTTTCTTTATTTACATGTCAATGATCCATCAGTAGTTGAAGTACTACTTGTAGCTGGATTAGAACCAGTACTTGGCATGAAAAAAATTTCCGCTCTTTCTAATGTCATTTTGCTGAATCCTTAGGATATTCTAAAATAGTTTGAAACCAATTTAGCGACAATAAAATTCTATTTGTATGTTTCTGGAAGCATGAATAATATGTTTCCAAAAGCTGTTTAGAAAAAAAAAAAAAAGATTGTTCTCTTATAACAACTTGTTTATGTGAAAACATGTATACCAAAATCGAACCCTAAAATAATGAAATTATAACAACTTGTTTCTGCAAAAACGTGACTGCCAAAATTGAACCCTAAAATAATGAAAATCCCATAAATCATCATTCTTATTCTTAGAAACCCTAAAAATAAGTTTATATTTGGATGAAATTGATTTGGACAAGGTGAAAATTAATGTCAGAAATATGAACAATAAGAGCCAAAGACGAAAATTGATTCAACTAATATTTATGATAAAATGCATATAAGACGAAGACCAAGAATGTATATAAATTACAAATCTACTGATAAAGAATTGAAAAAACCTCAAACCCATAAACTAAAACCAATTTTTTTTAAAAAACAAGCCAAATTTTTAACAAAGCTTCAAAAGTTAGGGTTTTCTTACTTGGAAGGAAGGAATCCACAAGAACTCCAATAATTTGTTGTCTATGAGACTACAAATCTGGATTTTAGAGCAAAAGATTTTGCTTTCAGGGCAGTTCAAATTGAGAAAACAAAGTCTTTCTTCCAAGAGAAAAAAAACCCTAAAAATCTAGGAAGAATAAATTATATATAGGGAGAAGATTTTGGGTATTTTGTAATATTTAAGGATAAATTGGTAATTATATATTCGGGGCGGGGCGGGGCAGGTAACTACAAACCCATACTTGCCCCGAACCCACTTCGGGTTTCACAAAACTTTCTCATACCTGTCCCATACTTAATTAATTTATCCCATACCCGTCCCAATAGGGGCAGGGCGGGGCGGGTGACCCGATTGACCCGTAAAATTGCCCTTCCTACGGAGACCAAGTAGAGATCTCACTAGGATATAAGATGTTGAACTCTTCTATTTCTTTTACTCAGTTGTAGTCAAAGAAATCTTCCTCATCCAGCTCTCTTATTAGAAGTTATACAAAATATGAATTAATTCATATACAAGTTTTAACTATTATTAAACACAGATTTTACAAATTGAAACAATCTTGCGATCATGCAGTGTGTAATAATTAATCATGTAGTAAGCATGGTTAAAAATGTCAATATTCCACAAAAACATATTATATTTTGGTGGAAATACCAATATTTCAGGATATTTCCTGATTTTAATTTTGCAATTTTGCTTCTCTGAGACTCGAACCCCACTCTTCTGTGTAGGGAAAAGAAATTCATGGCCACCTAAATTACCATCCTCATGGAACAAACAATTGCTAACAAATATACATACATACTTATATATATATATTTTTAAAAAAGGAATTTTGGAGATGCATATATTTTTAATGTATTATTATCAAATACAAAATATTAAAATAAAACTCTAATAAATAATTTAATTTTAACTATCTTATATTCGAATTCAATTTGACCAAGTATTAAAAATATGAAAACCATTATTGTAATTTTCTAATGAGTCTTTGTTAATATTTTTATAATAATTAAATATATAGAATTATAAATTTAAAAATGAAATTATAAATCATTTAAAAAATCAAGTCTATAAAATCATTTCTTTTGTATCATTAAATACATCTAAGTTATTTATTTATTTGTATAAAATGAATTTTCAAGTACTATATTGTGGACCCGCATTTTTCACGTGTGTCCCCACTCGATCGGCGAGACTCGCTTTTTATTTGTGAAAAATCAATTTTAGAAAAAGTTGGAGTCGCCACTTATTTTATTTTTTATTTTAAAGGGAAAATAAAACAAGAAAGAAAAACCCTAAAATGTGACTCCATAATTTTTGGAAAAAGCATGTCTTTGAAAAACCTGAGTCTAGGTTCGGGGATCATGTTACTTATCGGGAAAGTACCTCTAAAAGATAGCACCCCTCTAAGCCCTATAAAGGTCTCTACTGACTAAGTTGAGGGAGATGTAGCGATTAATTAGTTGATCATGGATACCTAGGTAGGCTAAGTGATTTCAAAAATGAACATGTCTAATAAGAAAGTATGATCATAAGAGAGAGTCAAAGTACGTACCTGAACAACTTTTCAAGCACTATCAAAAGACATCAAAGATTAGTTTGGAAATATGGCTCGCAACATGCCTTCCATTGGAGATAATCAAACAAGCATCAAGGTAATCAAGTATGACATCAAGCAATGGCATAGTACACAAAGACATAGATATTCATGGAATTTTGAAAATGGGGAGTTGGAGAGTGTACCTGGACAGCGAGCTGAGCGAAAAAATGGGGAACAAAGTTAGCTCAATAACAGGTGTAAAATTATCTCATATGTATCATAAAGAATAATCAAATCAGCCAAACACCGGTCAATCCCCTCATTTGAATCAATATCAAAGAAGATATCAAGAATGTCGGATCCCCCACCAAGATCCAAATTGCTTTTGCACAAATTGACTCAATCAGTCCCATTATTTGGAACCATGAAGTTTACTCGTGCTTATTAAAAGAAAATCAAGAAAACCAGTTGAAAATCATGAAAATAGTTGAAAATAAAAGAAATAGTGAACATGCATGCCTGGAGGAAAGTGGCAGCAAAGAGTTTATTAAAAATCTGGATTTTATGCCTAGAAGGGCTCTAAAGATGGATTTTTCAAAGCTGGAAATGTTTAGTTGAAAAATGATTCAAAAAATCAATTCAAAACAGTAAATTCCCAATCAAAGAAGCAAAAGAGGAGGGGGTGTGTGTAGCAAAGTAGCCATGATGAAGTGGAGCCTGGGAATGAAATTGAGACTGTCTTGCTGGTGTTGAATCCTTAAATACATTCTGCTCTCTCTTAGCACTTTCTGGGGCCCCCTATTGTTCAAAGTTTTGGTGACTTCCTGTAAAGGATGAAGAGTTCCAGCAGCTTTGAAGCCAGTTTCCTCACGGTGGCTCCGGGAAAGATAACCAGATTGCATTTGGTTCTGGATGAAGTCGGCTGAAGAGAGAACGATCTGGAGGAATTCTGGAATCCAATAGCTTTTCCCAAGTGAATGCTTTGATGACATGTACTCTGTAGCTGCAATAGATGTGAAAGCTCCACCATAGAGGGCAAGCATGCTGTCATCTGTTCTTGATGCGAGCTGCCATTTCCACAAACTTCACTGATGTTCGTAAGTTGCTTTAATCACACAATTTCAGCATCTTGATCAAAAGCTGTGTATATGCAGTTTTCTGTCCATTTTCTGGTTGCCTATAGAGAGGTTTCTGAATTGATCGCAGCTGGATGAAACACAGGAGACTCATCAAGGGTATCTGCTGTATGCATTAAATTGTTGTGCGTCTCCAAATAAAAGTGTTCTTGGCCTCCTGCTTGGATTTCTCTTTCTATGATTTTCGCAAAACATGTGAGATAGCAATTGGTCAATGCTTGTGGTCCATCTCTCTCCCTTAAATACCTGAACTTGCCACCTCTGATCTGTTTGGTGGTCCATCAACTCACTAGCGAAGAGGATAATCAAAATAACATGAGTCACCTGATTTGCGATCACTATTCAAGAGGTTGGTTTAGACTCCTCTGTGTCATTTGGTGCTTTGGATTGAGTAGAGCCACTAATTGTCGCTGCTTGGTATTCTTAATTTGATCTCTAGTCCGAGAATGGAAGGGGGCACCAATGATGGTTATAAGAGGACCAGATTAATCTTTTGGCCGACTTTGAAGCTTTCAGACATCATCTCTGAGTCTCTGATGTGATCAAAACAAGGAAAATATCATGGCAGCCGGGCTCTTTATAAAATCAGTGAGAGCATAGGGGTTTGAAATTGCAAGCTTCAGCAGCCTACTATCGTTTCTCCTAAAAAAGAATAACAGTAACAGTGTCATGTGTCCAAAGATCTCAAGTTCTATCAGACAACCTATTCCAATATCTCTAATCTGAAATTTCTAAGTGCTCGTGCTCTGGAGCCCGTGACCATGCTACTTAGTCTCTGTTTGTGTGCTGATAATTAAACTGTTCCTACAATTTTCTCTTCTGCTTTTCGAGATTCTTTGTGCTGAAGGAGGCCCCATGATGAGTTAGAATTATCCTCTTTGGCAGAAGCTCCCTTAGTAAAAGAAGTGGAAAAATGGTCCATTTTCCCATCAAAAGCTCTACGGATCCCACAATAGTTTCAGAATTCTGAAGCAATTAGTCTCTTGGCTGGACAAGAGAACAAGATTTGCATGTGATTCTAATTTATGCATCAAGAATGAGTTGGTGATTCCTTCAGTGACAAAGGACAGCTTGATTTGACATTTTCTCATTTTCTCGTTCCATGTGACTGCATCTTTCAGACATTAAATAGTTGCTGGTTTTGGAGAAATCCAAAGATTAAGCTACAATTTCTTCTAACGTAAGGGCCAAATAAACACCAGACTCCAAGTAGGGAAAATTAATCTAAATTAATCTGAATGAGGTTGAAGCTCAAATCAGAGGGAGTCTGAGTGGATCCGAGGTAGACGTGAACAAGCGAGTAGGGAAAGCAAACTGTTGGAGGCCAAAGCATGGATTTTGACATTTTTCACTTCAACTCCTGAATAGACATGCTTCAGCACTGCGAATTGGAGGGCCTTTATAAATGTCTAGGTACCCCGAGGAAAGAAAATAACACTACTGATAAGAGATTGAGCAGGCGGGTGCTTTGTAAAAGGAAATAAAACAGAGGATAACGTCCCCAGATGACCCATTAGTTTTCCATGGCTAGGTAAAGAACTGTAAACCCATGAGAGATCAATCTCTTTCTTTCTGTCATGCTCTGAATTCCGATCATCAATCTCCATTGGTGAAGTAGGAGTCCTACTATCCGTAAAAGGCAGTTGGCTGCAGCTAGTAGTGTAGTCAAGACTGACTGGAACAATACATGCCTGTGCAAGCGATTCACTAGAACAGGATTATAGGAATCTGGCACATCTATTAGAAATGCCATTAATGAAATCAATAACTTCGCCATCTCGGCATTCTGAAAGAGAGCAATCTGCAGTAGGACTTGATGTCATACACATCCAATATCTCCCAAAACATCCTTGCTATCGTTTTTGAATTCTAGGATATAACAAGGAGCCTGAAGCAACACTGAAATCAATCAAAGCTTTCTCCAAATGATCCCTAAGAGAAAAGCAGAATGCACATGCCAGTGGAGTTGGGTGATGCTGAGCAGAGCCTTTTGTAGACCACAGCGCTGTGCAAGGCATTAAACATTCCTTCAGAGGGTTAGGCATCATTAAGTCGTGGCAGAGGCTTCATTAGAACTTCAGGCCCTGACTATTCTGTAAACCAAAGCTATAACACAGAAGATGCAAAGTTGGATGAGCCGCTCATCACTAGTCCCCCACTCAATCACCCTTGCAGTTTTGAACTTGCAGTTTTGAACCCCGTCATCGAAGTATTTTGCCATTATGAACACTAAGTCAGAATCTTCATCCTCCCAATTGGTAACAGACTGTATAAAGTTGTAAGCCTTTCCACAAAACAAGTCCCATGAATTATTGCTCGCCTCAATTGGTCTACAAATCGCTATTTTATGCCCCCATTGTACTGTCAAACTTACTTCTCTGAGGGTCGGAATGGCTAATTCTGGTTCTCAACTGAACTTACCTGCATTTATTTTGACATTGCGACCTGAATTTGGCCATGCAACCTGCCTTATTTCCTCACTTTTGGGTTCATCATCCAGCAAAAAGGCATTGAGCCGATCAAAGGAGACTTTCACTTGGATCAAAGCAGATAAAGCCTCAGATATCATTCTGACAGGTTCTCCCATGCACTCAAGTTATGTAATTGAAACTCTGTGAATACAATCTGGTTTGTGACTGATATGTTTGCATGCAACAATTAACAAAGACTTCTTTTGATATCCAATCACGAATGTCAATAAGCAAAATCTTCACTTCCAAACTATGCTCCCAATGAATTTACTAGAATTGTTTCCAATACCTGAGAGGTTTGGATATTAGGATTTGCCCTTTCTACACAGAACCGGGGCACCTTTTCAAAAGACCTTTGTAAACTAGCCTGAGAAGGTCCATTCAACACCTGTAAGAACAGAATGTAGATTATGCTTTCAGTAGCCACGTCAGAAGAATTTTCATCATCAAGGGCAGTCGCTTCTCTTACTTCCAAGAAAAGCATTTGAGCTTTTGCTGGAAAATTCACTTGCTAATTTGCCTACCTATGGTATCATTCATCAGAAACTTGGCCCTATAAGAGGCAAACCAACCAGTATTCTCAACATACTACCATTCATGGTAGAGTCTTCCCCACTGGATCTCTAATCGGGTATGCAGGAACAGGATCCAAAAATTTCTTGATTCTGCCAAGTGGGACCATCTTCTTGAATGACCTCTGTGTTATCCTGGTCTTGCCAAGCAGAGTATGAGGTCTGGCTGTCAGAGATGACTGCAAACGAAAAAAGGGGTTCCAAAATAATAATAATCTGGGTAAGAGCATGCGGTTTGGCCTTCATCTTTTTTTTTTGAAAGAAAACTGTGACATCTCACGGACACTAGCATGACACCAGAATCAATTGCCGCTGATCAACCTCTTCTATTACTCATTAGAGCGTCCTCGATTAGTT